>JAIOJX010000029.1:9130000-9620000 GCA_022376925.1 Tragulus kanchil
TGGAAGCCAAATTGCACAAAGAAGAATTATCCGAGGTGAGTCTTCAGTCTGCTGGCGTCTAGAAAGCCTTGCCTCCCGTGGAACCAGTCTGTGACCGCGGAGGCCGAAGAGTCCCCACTCCCCTCGTCACCCGATAGTTCTCTAAAGGGAACGCGTGTGTTTCCTTCTTATTCTCTCTCGTTGCCACTTGTTTACATTCACTGCTACTCAAATTATCCTTTCCTGCTGTAGGAGGGCTACCTGGCTAAAGTCAAATCCCTTTTAAATAAAGATTTATCCTTGGAGAACGGAGCTCACGCTTTCAGTCGGGAAGCGAACGGATGTCTAGAAAACGGGAGCCAGACAAGCGGTGAGGGCCGCAGAGCGGTAATGGCGGAGAAAAACAAGTCCCCCAAGCCTGTCTCCAGACTGCACACGCCCAGGAGAAGCAAGTCCGATGGAGAAGCAAAGCGTAAGCCCACCTGACTCATTTGGCCTTGATGGAGTCTGGGATGAGAAGCCGGTTTAGACTTGGTGCCAGAAGCTTGCCCCACCCTGACCTCCGGGCAGTACTTATTTATTCTGTATGTGTGTAGATTTTTCAGCCACACTGCTTGGCTTGTGAGATCCTAGTTCCCTGACCAGGGATTGAACCTGGGCCCACAGCAGTGAAAGGCACCCAGGCTTAACCACTGAACTTCCGGGGGACTCCCCCGTGTGTATGCTTCTCACTAGCTTAGGTGTAGACTTGAGATGTTTGCCTTTACCAAGTTATGGAGCATTCAGTCTCCCAACGTGGTTGAATTTGAGGTACCAGGTAACAGAGACTACGGACACTTATAACTTCTAAGTTATATGCCTGTTTAAACGTGCATTGTTCGTCTCCTTCCCCATTTGTACTTAGAATAACCCTTCTGGAATTTTTAAAAGTTAAAGCATGGGGTTTGAGCTCGGGCAGGTTCTCGGCTACTTCACCTTTCCGACAATGTACTCGGAGATTCGGTGTCCTTGTCTGTCTCAGGGTTGGGCCCCTTCTCTGAGAGCTTGTGTTACGATGGCTCAGCAAACTGGCAGGTGCTAATTTGGTGGCTTTTTCAAGATGGTAGTTGCTTCTAATAAGAGGACGGTGCTTAATCCTTGGGACCTGGTCTCTGACCAGCTTGTTAGTACTGAAGAACTGTACCTTCGCTGTGAACTTTTTAATTCATAGTGGCTTCTCTGTCTTCTTTTTTCTTTAAGCAGCTGAAGCCTCATCTAGCCCCAGGATTACAAGGCAAGCTACCAGGCAGACCACCATCACGGCTCATTTCACAAGGGGGTTAGTATATAATGAACGGACAGCCCCCCTTTTAAGGACCAACTATTTCTGGTAAAACATGTGTAGAATTAGTGGGATGTAATTTAGTAATTCTGACTTCCACATTGCCTAGGTTTTCATTTTAGTGTTTGGTTATTAGATACACATGAACAGCATTTCTGGAGACCTCATCCATTTTTACTGTTAACATGGTTGTTCAGTCGCTCAGTCCTGTCCAGTTCTTTGAGACCCCGTGGACTGCAGCACACCAGGCTTCCCTGTCCTTCACTCTCCCAGAGTTTGCTCAAACTCATGTCCGTGGAGTTGGTGATGCCATCCAACCATCTCACCCTGTGTTGCCCCCTTCTCCTCCTGTCTTTCTCGGAAGCTTCAAATATGCCTACACGCTGTCACCAGGAGTAATAAAGTGCACCCATGTGTCTCGTCTGTCACCCAGAGTCAGCCGCAAAGAACTCTGGGCAGACCTTTCATCTATACCCCATGTGCTCCGCCTGGATCATTCCAGTGAACTACAGCTCCATACCCACCATGTCCCCCCTGCTGGGTGACTTTGAAACAAGTCAGACCTGTCATCTTACCCGTAAATGCTCTATTTCTGGATGCCACAGTCTTTCTCTGACAAGTTTTTGATTCACATTTTGCTATAGTAGCTAACATTTAGCAAACAGTCTTTAAGAAGACAAAACAAAACAGAACTAGAACTTCGAGACTTAGCAAAGTGTAATAGTTCCTGACTGCCGAGTAATACTGCAGCGTTCACTGTTCCCCTTGTGTAACAGGTGTAGATGTGTTACTTCATCCTTTCAAGATTGCTTATTTTCTTGCCATTTATTTAAAGAAACAAGGTCTTTCTCTTTTACCTTCTGACTGACCTCAAAGTTCATGGCGGTCAACGTGTTCCCTTGTCTCCAGTTTTCTGTAAACTCGAACCTAGGTCTAGAGTCTTGATCAGATCCCTGCTTTATTTCTGGAGACTTCGTTGACCACATGGGCACGTCAGAGGCGGGTCGTGTCTCTTTGCTGACGCTAGCAGCCGTTGATCGGAATCTAGATCCGTGATTTCTTAAGGTTTGCGAAACTGTGGTATTCTAAACGTGTCATTCGAAGAGAGGTTACACTGGAGGCCTCTTTTGACACCCTGACAGTGAGGGCATCTTCCTTGGAGGGAAGAGGGTGTCCAGGCCCTGAATCTTCCCACACAGAGGGAGGAATGTGTCAGTAAGATAATTCGTACCCCCTGAGGTCTAAGGTCCGGCAGAGCTAACAGTTGGCTTTCCCACGTGTGACAGCCCTGCCAAGCGGAAGCCCGAGGAAGAGCCTGAGAAAGCGAAGTCAGACGATTCTGTCGATGAAGAAGAAAAAGACCAGGTGGGCTCACGTTTCGGCTTCTTAACTCTGCCTTGTGTTGGTACATTTCCAGTAACTGAATCTATGCTTGGTCTCTATGGACGGGAAGTGACCGAGGGTGTGAGAACGTATCCCTGGACCCAGGGGCGGCACAGTGTGTTTCTTGGTCAGACCCGAGGGCTCCGCAGGCCCGTGACTTCAGTGCGTTCTCCCCTGTCCACCTTCCTCCCTCTCCAGCTGCCAAGATTCGACAGTCAAACCAGCGAATGTGATGTGTTTAAAGTGTCTGCCTCTGACAGAGCGGATAAGCTTATTTCCTTACCTGGTTTTTCTGTAGAAGCAGAATTGTCATGTTCCTGTGTTATGTGTATTGTGATAATTCTGCTTGGACTTTTTAGGTTAGGAAACTGGTGGCTGGCCAAAGGCCCCCAGTAAAGACAGTGTCCGACTCTGGCACTGTCCTGAGTGGCTTGAGGGGAAACCTGGATTAACACCAGGCGGCCACACGCTGTCTGTTTCAGTTCTGTGTAAGTCGGAAAGTCTATAGGGCTTCGGGCGATAATACATGCCTTGTTACCTGCTGAAGATGGAATAGCCATGGATTGCTCTAAGGCTGGGTGTCTCAACCGAGACACTGACTTTTGGGGCCAGATGAATCTGTGCTGTGAGGGTCAGGCCTGTGCATCGTAGAGTGTTTAGCAGGGTCCCGAGCCCTACTCGCCAGGTGCCTCTAACATTATGTCTTCTCCCAGGTGTGACAACCAAGATCACCTTCAGTCTCCCAGGTGTCCCTTGCGGGGCACAATTGCCCTGAGTGCTTCCTGATGGGAATCCCAAAGTACTAGTTTGACTTATTTGCTAATATTAAAAAGTCCCTGACATGAGGAGGATCTTTGACTTCGCGACAACCTCTAGACAACCTCTAGTTGCACAGACATGTGCTGGTCCAACTCCTGGGCCTCTCCTTTGTTTCGTTTTATTTTTTCTTTTTTGGTGGGGAGGGGGACACTTCTGTTGATCTTTAGTTTATTTATCTTTGTTCTTTGGCCTGTGTGGGCCTCCCATCGCAGTGGCCTCTGTCGCTGCAGAGCACCGGCTCTGGGCGCATGCGCTCCAGAGCTCCGGCTTGGTACTTGGACACATCGGTCCAGCTGCTCTGCGACATGTGGGATCTTCCCAGGCTAGGGATGGAACCGGCACCCCTTGCAGTGCAAGGCGGTGTCCTTACCCACTGGACCACCAGGAAAGCCCCCTCTCCTTTGTTTTGAGGGTGGTAGGATGTCAATACCAGACTGATGGTTGCCCACATCTTCCCCAAATCCAGATTACCTCCTCCTCCCAACCCCTGTTTTTAACCATGCATGCATGCATGCTAAATCGCTTCAGTCGTGTTTAACTCTTTAAACTCTTTGTGACTCCATGGACTGTAGTCTGCTAGACTCCTCTGTCCATGGGATTCTCCCGGCAAGAATACTGGAGTGGGTTGCCATGCCCTCCTCCGAGGGATCTTCCCAATCCAGAGATTGAACCCATATCTCTTACATCTCCTGCGTTGGCAGGCAAGTTCTTTACCACTAGCACCATCTGGGAAGCTCATTTTTAAAAATCAGCTCAAATGTATTTACTTAACACTTTGGCTTGTGTTTCTGGTTTCGAGCTTCTTTAGAAATAAATACCCTTCTCTTCCCTTCTGCCCATGTAGGAGGAAAAGAAACGTCGAGTTACATCCAGAGAAGGGTAAGAATTTATACCTTTTGTTTTGAACAGTATGTAATTTTGATTACTGACATTACTTTTCCGAAATGTTTTTAAAAGAACTTGTGAGTTGCCAGGGTGGTCATGGGTAGCTTGAGAACGCCGAGTTAAAAGTCAGATCATTAACCTTGTGATTCAGGTCAAATTCTCTTGCAAAAGATGAATGTGGGGGTGGGGGGCACCTGGCAGTTGTCTGAAGCAGATCTAAAGATTGTATTAAGTGTTGAAGTATTACGTGCCTATCAGGCAGGGCATCTGAGATGAAGGTTGGTTTTGGAGGGGCCAGAGAGGAAGGAAACCTTTTTGAAAACTGCTTCCATTAGAGGCATCTCTGAAAGTCCTCCTGAAAGTGTTGTTTTGCTTGACAGAGCTGCTGGGCTGCTCCCTGCAGAAGAACCGGAAGGAGTAAGACCAGAAACACACGCGGAAGAGGAAGGAAGAGATGATAAAGTAAAGCCTGGTCACCTCCACGTTTGTCGCTTCCACCTTAATCAGAGTCCCCATGGGTTCTAGGAAGGCGGGCCAGGGTGTGAGAGCATGTAGCAACAGCATGACTGTCCCTCATGGTCCCAGTGGCCTTGACTTGAGCGCAGGTGTCCTTCAGCCTCCCCTGTCTGCGGCTTCTCTATGTGGCAGGTGTGTTTATGTGACTCTGGAGACAGGACGTCGCCACTAGGCCTGGAAGTCGCCTGGAGCCCTGCCGCGTGATCAGTCAGTCACACGGCTTCAGTCTCCCCCCTCGCCTGCCCGCCTCTTGCTCATGAGGAGGTCTCTGTGAAGGTCTTGTTGTCACATTCATGAGGTGCTCGTTGCTAAAATGCTCTAGCATCGTCCAGAGGTAAAGCTGCAGTCTTAACTGAACTCAGGCCACTTTTTAATTAATCTATTTATTTGGCTATTCTGGGTTTTCCCTGCTGCCACAGACTCTTCTCTAGTGGCAGGGAATGGGGGCTCCTCTCTGGCTGAGGTGAGCAGGCTTCTTGTTGCAGTGACTTCTCTTGTTGTGGAACTCGGGCTCTAGGGCCCACGGGCTTCAGGAGTTGGAGCACACGGGCTCCACAGTTGTGGCTCTGAGGCTGTAGAGCACAGGC
Organism: Tragulus kanchil; assembly: GCA_022376925.1. NCBI lineage: Eukaryota > Metazoa > Chordata > Mammalia > Artiodactyla > Tragulidae > Tragulus > Tragulus kanchil. Next base: position 9,135,491 of record JAIOJX010000029.1, read on the forward strand.
TCCATAGTTGTGGCTCACGGGCTTCATTGCTCCACAGCATGCAGGATCTTTCTGGATCAGGGATCGAACCCGTGTCTCCTGCACTGGCAGGTGGACTTTTCACCACTGAGCTACCAGGGAAGCCCTCAGGCCACTTCTTTCCCTAGGTTTCCGGCTCCTTTGTAAAATCAATGTGACTTTAAGGTTCTATGAAATACGAATGTACCATTGAACCCCATCCCCCACCTCGGGAGGGGATAGAAGGCATTGGGGGGTCTGAAAGTGGGAGCTTTGCCATGAGACAGCGCTGCCCCATCCGACAAAGTGCTGACATTGGTTGGTCACAGGTGGTGGAACAATCTGAGGTCTGCCTTTGGTTGTATGGTGACGTTGATTAGAACTTTCGTAGACACCTCCCGTGGGTGGTGTGTGCCCATGTTGAGAGCCTGTTAAAGAACGGGTGTCTGTTAGTTTGTCCTAATGGCAAATCAGCTAAGAGGTAAGATAATTCTTGAGCCGTGGGATCCTTGAGACTAGTCTTTAGCTGACCACTTGTCTGCCCTGATCCTAGTTAAAGTTAGCAGCAGTTACAGTGGGACATGTGTTACACCGTTTAAGAACAAGCGGTTCTAGTAGACTAGCTCGACCACCACCTTCCCGAAGATTCAGGGCGAGACTGACACGCCTTCTCTGTCTCCAGACCTCCTCATCTCCTCTGGCTCATGAGGAGGTCTCTGTGAAGGTCTTGTTGTCACATTCATGAGGTGCTCGTTGCTAAAATGCTCTAGCATCGTCCAGAGGTAAAGCTGCAGTCTTAACTGAACTCAGGCCACTTTTTAATTAATCTATTTATTTGGCTATTCTGGGTTTTCCCTGCTGCCACAGACTCTTCTCTAGTGGCAGGGAATGGGGGCTCCTCTCTGGCTGAGGTGAGCAGGCTTCTTGTTGCAGTGACTTCTCTTGTTGTGGAACTCGGGCTCTAGGGCCCACGGGCTTCAGGAGTTGGAGCACACGGGCTCCACAGTTGTGGCTCTGAGGCTGTAGAGCACAGGCTCCATAGTTGTGGCTCACGGGCTTCATTGCTCCACAGCATGCAGGATCTTTCTGGATCAGGGATCGAACCCGTGTCTCCTGCACTGGCAGGTGGACTTTTCACCACTGAGCTACCAGGGAAGCCCTCAGGCCACTTCTTTCCCTAGGTTTCCGGCTCCTTTGTAAAATCAATGTGACTTTAAGGTTCTATGAAATACGAATGTACCATTGAACCCCATCCCCCACCTCGGGAGGGGATAGAAGGCATTGGGGGGTCTGAAAGTGGGAGCTTTGCCATGAGACAGCGCTGCCCCATCCGACAAAGTGCTGACATTGGTTGGTCACAGGTGGTGGAACAATCTGAGGTCTGCCTTTGGTTGTATGGTGACGTTGATTAGAACTTTCGTAGACACCTCCCGTGGGTGGTGTGTGCCCATGTTGAGAGCCTGTTAAAGAACGGGTGTCTGTTAGTTTGTCCTAATGGCAAATCAGCTAAGAGGTAAGATAATTCTTGAGCCGTGGGATCCTTGAGACTAGTCTTTAGCTGACCACTTGTCTGCCCTGATCCTAGTTAAAGTTAGCAGCAGTTACAGTGGGACATGTGTTACACCGTTTAAGAACAAGCGGTTCTAGTAGACTAGCTCGACCACCACCTTCCCGAAGATTCAGGGCGAGACTGACACGCCTTCTCTGTCTCCAGACCTCCTCATCTCCTCTTGCGGGAGCGAGGCCTGCTGTGTTTCCTCTGTGACACCGCCAGCCTCTGTGCTCTCCTCACCGAGTGTGGGGTTCCCGAGGCTGAAACAGGCGTGTTTTGCTCCCTAAATTCAGATTCAAAATGACTTGTCCATGTTTAAGATGGAGCTCTTCTGCAGACTGGGTCATTTTGCTTCATTCCTTTATTTAAATTCCCATTTGATAAGGTTATCAATGAGATCATCAGCACTTAATCCTGACAAGTGACGGTATTTTGCTCACAAATCCCTCTTAAACAAACAGCAGCATCTGAGACTTCTTTAACTTCCAGCCTACCTGTGCTCAGTCACTCAGTCATGTCCTGTTTTGTGGGACCCATGGATTGCGCCCCGCCAGGCTCCTCTGTCCATGGGATTCTCCAGGCAAGGAGAGTGGCGCGGCTCGCCATGCCCTCCTCTCCAGCCCACCTCAGTTCACTTCAGTCGCTCAGTCGTGTCCGACTTTTTGCGACCCCACGGACTGCAGCACGCCAGGCTTCCTGTCCTTCACCATCTCCTGGAGCTTGCTCAAGCTCATGTCCATTGACTCAGTGATGCCATCCAACCATCCAGCCTATCTAGCCCACCCAAGAAAAGTATGCAGTCCTGAAAGAAGAGAGTCCTCCTTCTCACCAACTAGACTGTAGAGTCAGTTTAGGTATTTTATTTCCATAAAACTCTTTAATAGAAAGGTGAGAATCAGATGGGAGAAAATTAACTAGTTTTTTTTTTTTTTTTTTTTGCCTCCCTCTTCCATCCACTTAGGAAGAAAAGAGACTCAGAAGTCAAACGAAAGAACTGTGAGTATAGTTAAAACATGCCTTCTGTGCCTTGTAGACTCAACTACTCAAATAAGTGACCTGGTGAAAATAATGGATCGGATAGAGCATTAAGTGCTTGGATCACATGTAGTGTCAGGGTGACTTCTTCTTGTGAAAGGTCCAACCATCGCAGTGACGGCCGTGGTCAGCTGAGATTGACCTGACCTTGACCCCAGGCCCATCCTTTGCAGTGCTCAGACAGCGCTTTTTGTTAAAAGGCGTGCCACGCTCTCACCCACAGCGGTGAACACGTGGGGTGACACACCATGCCGAAACTCAGCAGCCTAGGACAGGGAGCACTTCTTTGAGCGTGTATGTTTGTGGCTGGGTGGTCATCACCTGACCTTGGCCAGGTGGACCCGCTTCCTCCTGAGGACTCGGCCAGCCTGGGCGTGAGCTCACGGCCGTGGCTGTGTGGAGGGCAGCTGTGGAAAGCAGCCTCTGGCCTGCAGTGGACTGACGCTGATGTGAACTGGCCCTGAGTCCGGGGTGGGCGGGCCCTGACAGACTTCCCAGACAGCCCCTCGGGCCAGCCAACGAACCTGCACAGGAATCCGCCCTGGGCAGGATTCCCTTCAGGTTCCCAGGGATCCAGGGAGCCCTGTTATCTCTTGTTTTTAAACTACTACCTGTCTTGGCAACACTCACGTGGTGCTTCTGAGAGCCTGCTCTGAAGTAGCAGATGCCTTTCGCGTTTCTAGCAGTGAAAATTTGCCCTTCCGGTGAGAGAGACCATCCATGCTCTCGCTTGAGGGAGGAGAGCGTGTGAGCCCTCCCTGGGCCTTCTTGAAAGGGCCGGGCGCTCCCTGAGCTGACTCTGTGCTTTGTTCGCGGCAGGACACCTAAACAGAAAGCTAAGGAGGAGGCGGACAGAGAGGCGAGGCCCGGAGGAGCTCAGGCGGAAGCAAACGAAGGAGAAGACAAAGTAAAGACCGACCCTTATCCCTTCTCTCTGGTGGGGGAGCAATGGCAGGGGCAGGGCTGCACAGTCAGACCCAGCCCTGCCTGCCCTCGGGGGTCCAGGGCAGGCACCCCGCCCCGCCTCCTGGCCGTTGCTGCCTGTAGTGAGTAACGTGATACACAGCGCCTGAGACGTAGTGAGTGCTCAGTTGCCTGTTGGTGGTAATGGCGAGGGCCTATGGGTGCCTGGACTGGTTCCTGGAGCCGGCTTCTCTGCAGAGCGTGCCCTGTGGAGGCGTGAGGCATCACCCTGCCAGTGCCGCTTCACCATCCTGTCTCCCGGGTTCCGCGTCCAGCTCCTCCCACCCCGTCCGGCTCCTGCAGTTCAGCTTGAAGTGGAAGGGAAATTTGCTCAATCGTGTCCGACTGTTTGTGACCCATGGATGAGCCATGGAATTCTCTAGGCAAGAATTCTGAAGCGGGTTGCCATTCCCTTCTCCTGGAGCTCTTCCCAACCCAGGGATGGAACCCAGGTCTCCCACATTGCAGGCAGATCCTTTACCATCTGAGCCACCAGGGAAGCCCAAGACCATTGGAGTGGATAGCCTATCCCTTCTCCAGGGGATCTTCCCGACCCAGAAATCAAACCGGGGTCTCCTGCATGGCAGGTGGATTCTTTACCAGCTGAGCTACCAGGGAAGCCCTTCGGTTCAGCTTAGGGAACACATTTAAACCCTGAAACATTGTGCACTCGCCTGGGGTGGGCTTCCGGTGAAGTCCTGGTGGTAAGGTATCCACTGGGCCGTGAGCGCCAGGGGAGGGGGCCACATCTGCTGGGGCCACAGCGCAGGCATCTCCGGCTCCTTAGCGGTTTGGTCCCTGTCGAAGAGAAGCAGACGAGGCTAGTCCCAGGCTTCTCTCTGGTTTTCTGTCTGAGATCCAGGGAGCAGAGCCTGAGGTCACACTTGCTGCGTCGTGAGCATTCTTGCCTCCGCTAGGCACCCCTGCTCGTTCTGGGGTGCGTGGTCCTTCAGCGTCACCTCCAGCTTGTTCTGTGTAACATCTTATTATCTCATCTTTCCTGATTGTTTGGTTGCCTCACCGTCAGCGCTCGCCTGGGGTCCCTTCAGGTCTAGGGAGATCTTAGCGGTGATGTCAGATCACCCATTTTCCAGATCTCTAGTAGCAACTGCCAGGAGCTTAGACCCCAGAGCCAGCGCTCTTGCCTCACAGCAGAGAAGGACAAAAGGACCTAAAGTTTGGCTTTACCTAGGATTGTTTTTTTTCTTTTCTTAAAATTGTATTTATTTTTAATTGTTGACTTTTAACCTATGTGTATGCTTCTGTTTTTTTTTTTTTTTTTAATTTTATTTTACTTTCACAGTGTCTTGTTTGTATACTTCTTTATAAAGGTCAGCGACATATCAGAAAAGGAGTTTTTGTAGGTGGGCTCAGCAGTCTTCATGAGTGGGTGACCAAGTTGGAAATTCCTACCTCTGCTTCTCTCCCACACTAGATTCCCAAGTTTGGTGTTGTCACCCCCTACCCCCACGCCTGTGGATAGCCCGTCTTACCCCTCCCCAGGGATGGAACCCAGGTCTCCCACATTGCAGGCAGATCCTTTACCATCTGAGCCACCAGGGAAGCCCAAGACCATTGGAGTGGATAGCCTATCCCTTCTCCAGGGATCTTCCCGACCCAGAAATCAAACCGGGGTCTCCTGCATGGCAGGTGGATTCTTTACCAGCTGAGCTACCAGGGAAGCCCTTCGGTTCAGCTTAGGGAACACATTTAAACCCTGAAACATTGTGCACTCGCCTGGGGTGGGCTTCCGGTGAAGTCCTGGTGGTAAGGTATCCACTGGGCCGTGAGCGCCAGGGGAGGGGGCCACATCTGCTGGGGCCACAGCGCAGGCATCTCCGGCTCCTTAGCGGTTTGGTCCCTGTCGAAGAGAAGCAGACGAGGCTAGTCCCAGGCTTCTCTCTGGTTTTCTGTCTGAGATCCAGGGAGCAGAGCCTGAGGTCACACTTGCTGCGTCGTGAGCATTCTTGCCTCCGCTAGGCACCCCTGCTCGTTCTGGGGTGCGTGGTCCTTCAGCGTCACCTCCAGCTTGTTCTGTGTAACATCTTATTATCTCATCTTTCCTGATTGTTTGGTTGCCTCACCGTCAGCGCTCGCCTGGGGTCCCTTCAGGTCTAGGGAGATCTTAGCGGTGATGTCAGATCACCCATTTTCCAGATCTCTAGTAGCAACTGCCAGGAGCTTAGACCCCAGAGCCAGCGCTCTTGCCTCACAGCAGAGAAGGACAAAAGGACCTAAAGTTTGGCTTTACCTAGGATTGTTTTTTTTCTTTTCTTAAAATTGTATTTATTTTTAATTGTTGACTTTTAACCTATGTGTATGCTTCTGTTTTTTTTTTTTTTTTTAATTTTATTTTACTTTCACAGTGTCTTGTTTGTATACTTCTTTATAAAGGTCAGCGACATATCAGAAAAGGAGTTTTTGTAGGTGGGCTCAGCAGTCTTCATGAGTGGGTGACCAAGTTGGAAATTCCTACCTCTGCTTCTCTCCCACACTAGATTCCCAAGTTTGGTGTTGTCACCCCCTACCCCCACGCCTGTGGATAGCCCGTCTTACCCCTCCCCCAAGGACAGTGGCGCTGTAGGCCTTCGGGCTGACAGGAGCAAACTGGCCCTGGGAGCTCCTTGTGCTCTGAGCTGTCCTAGGCTGGGGCCGGGAAGCTACGGCCCACAGGCCAGCACTGGCCCTCTGCCTGCGTTCATAAGGCTTCGCTGGAGCACGGCCGTGGCGTTGCACTTACGTGTTGTGTCTGGCTACACCGGGCGGCAGAGGCAGCCTTGAGGAGCTGTGACGGAGGTCTGTAGCTTGGAAGCCTGAAAATGTCTATGTTTTTGGCCCCTCACAGGAAGTCTGCCGACTCGTTTGTAGGCGTTAGGGAACTGAGTTAGAGTTTCTAAAAGCCTCCTCTCCACCCTGTAGACCTGCCCAGATTTTTCCGACTCTCTTGTGCCATGGTGCTGCAGTCATTAACTGGTACTTTGGGGTTTTTGTCTCACTCTTGCTCAAACTAATTCCCCCCCTTGTCTCCCCACCCACACTTTCCCCTCTCAGGATGAAAAGAGGCACAGAAGTCAACCCAAAGACCCGTAAGTGGTGAAAATGCTTGTACTTTTGTGCTCTATTTTGTGTAATGTGCACGACCAGGATAGCTCCTGGAGGTCTGAGACCGAGCGGGTGGCATGGAGCCGGAGGTGCCATTGGAAGGCGGGCGCGGTTTGGGCGGGCTGGATGAGGAGTCAGATGGCGGCCCGTCCGCCTGTCGCCTCTGCCTCGTGGGGAGCACACCCCACCCCTGTCACCTGTCTTAGTTCCCAGCGTCTCCTCCCGCCCCGGCGTCAGAGGGTCACACAGGGCTTCTCAAGGCCTCCTCTCAGGGTCACCTGTTAGGGATGCCCTTTGGAGCCACTGTGACGAGGGACTTTCTCTTGTGGATAGGAAGAGACTGACTGTTCACGGATCTTTCTGAAAATTTGTGTTTCTGTAGGGAGGCTTTCGTGTGTCACTGTTTGTTTTGTGTGAATTGGCAGTGTAGGTTTCCAGCTGACATTTGCCTTGTTGGTTTATCCGCTAGAGCCAGCAAACGGAGACGCGAAGAGAAGGAGCCTGAGAGATCCAAGTTTTGTGGTGAGATGGGGAGCTCTTGTTTTCTCAGTGTTGGTTGTCTGGCTTCCCCCAACCGGGCCTTCAGGCTGACAGGAGCAAACTGGCCCTGGGAGCTCCTTGTGCTCTGAGCTGTCCTAGGCTGGGGCCGGGAAGCTCGGCCCACAGGCCAGCACTGGCCCTCTGCCTGCGTTCATAAGGCTTCGCTGGAGCACGGCCGTGGCGTTGCACTTACGTGTTGTGTCTGGCTACACCGGGCGGCAGAGGCAGCCTTGAGGAGCTGTGACGGAGGTCTGTAGCTTGGAAGCCTGAAAATGTCTATGTTTTTGGCCCCTCACAGGAAGTCTGCCGACTCGTTTGTAGGCGTTAGGGAACTGAGTTAGAGTTTCTAAAAGCCTCCTCTCCACCCTGTAGACCTGCCCAGATTTTTCCGACTCTCTTGTGCCATGGTGCTGCAGTCATTAACTGGTACTTTGGGGTTTTTGTCTCACTCTTGCTCAAACTAATTCCCCCCCTTGTCTCCCCACCCACACTTTCCCCTCTCAGGATGAAAAGAGGCACAGAAGTCAACCCAAAGACCCGTAAGTGGTGAAAATGCTTGTACTTTTGTGCTCTATTTTGTGTAATGTGCACGACCAGGATAGCTCCTGGAGGTCTGAGACCGAGCGGGTGGCATGGAGCCGGAGGTGCCATTGGAAGGCGGGCGCGGTTTGGGCGGGGCTGGATGAGGAGTCAGATGGCGGCCCGTCCGCCCTGTCGCCCTCTGCCTCGTGGGGAGCACACCCCCCACCCCTGTCACCTGTCTTAGTTCCCAGCGTCTCCTCCCCGCCCCCCGCGTCAGAGGGTCACACAGGGCTTCTCAAGGCCTCCTCTCAGGGTCACCTGTTAGGGATGCCCCTTTGGAGCCACTGTGACGAGGGGACTTTCTCTTGTGGATAGGAAGAGACTGACTGTTCACCGGATCTTTTCTGAAAATTTGTGTTTCTGTAGGGAGGCTTTCGTGTGTCACTGTTTGTTTTGTGTGAATTGGCAGTGTAGGTTTCCAGCTGACATTTGCCTTGTTGGTTTATCCGCTAGAGCCAGCAAACGGAGACCCGAAGAGAAGGAGCCTGAGAGAGTGAACCCGCAAGTTTCTGATGACAGAGATGAGGATGAAAAGGTGAGCTCTTGTTTTTCTCAGTTCTACTGTTTCATGATATCCCGTTGGCTGGAGCGTGTTAAAATGACTTTTAAACGATTTTCCTCATGGAGACTTTCAAATGCACCCCAGAGTAGGCAGAAAAGGGTAGCAAACCCTCACATTCTCACTGCCCTTCAGCAGTAATCCACCTACGACGAGGCAAGTGCTACCCAAGCCCAAGCCGCACTCTTTCTCTTTACCCTCCCTCCCTCTGATAAACAAATCCCGGATGCATTACTGAAATATTTATAGAAGTGCTTCTCAAAGGAAAGGACTCTCTTCTTTTGTTTTTTGTTTTTTTAAAGATTTATTTATTTATTTATTTTGGGCGGGGATCGGGTTGGGGAGGGAGGGGAGCAGGCGGGCCACTTCTATTGGTCTTTCGTTTTCTCTATGTTCATCCGTCTTTGTTCTTTGGCTCCTGTGGGCCTCCCATCGCGGTGGCCTCTGTCGTTGCAGAGCGCCAGCTCTGGGCGCATGCGCTCCAGAGCTCCGACTCGGTGATTGGACACATCCGTCCAGCTGCTCCGCGGCACGTGGGATCTTCCCGGGCCAGGGATCGAACCGGCGCCCCCTGCACTGCAAGGCGGTGTCCTTACCCACTGGACCACCAGGGGAAGCCCAGGACTCTCTTCTTAAACATCGCCACAAGGACTTCCCTGGCGGGCCAGTGGTTAAGACTTCACTCCGGGGGTGCAGGTTCAATCCCTGGTCGGGGAGCCAAGATCCCACAGGCGCCGTGGCCAAAAAAAATCAGAACAAAAGCCGTATTGTGACCAATTCAACAGACTTTAAAAATGGTCCACATTAAACAAATACATTAAAATTAAACATCACTACAGTACTGCTGTCCTAACACAATAATATCGAAGTCCAATCTGCATTCAGCTTTCCCTGATGGTCTTCATTGTGTTTTTACCGTTTGATTCAGGACCCGGCTGAGCCTGTAAGCTTGTCCTGAGGACACAATAGATATCAAGGTTCAGCTGACATTTGCCTTGTTGGACCAGAGACGGAGACCCGAAGAGAAGGAGCCTGAGAGAGTGAACCCGCAAGTTTCTGATGACAGAGATGAGGATGAAAAGGTGAGCTCTTGTTTTTCTCAGTTCTACTGTTTCATGATATCCCGTTGGCTGGAGCGTGTTAAAATGACTTTTAAACGATTTTCCTCATGGAGACTTTCAAATGCACCCCAGAGTAGGCAGAAAAGGGTAGCAAACCCTCACATTCTCACTGCCCTTCAGCAGTAATCCACCTACGACGAGGCAAGTGCTACCCAAGCCCAAGCCGCACTCTTTCTCTTTACCCTCCCTCCCTCTGATAAACAAATCCCGGATGCATTACCGAAATATTTATAGAAGTGCTTCTCAAAGGAAAGGACTCTCTTCTTTTGTTTTTTGTTTTTTTAAAGATTTATTTATTTATTTATTTTGGGCGGGGATCGGGTTGGGGAGGGAGGGGAGCAGGCGGGCCACTTCTATTGGTCTTTCGTTTTCTCTATGTTCATCCGTCTTTGTTCTTTGGCTCCTGTGGGCCTCCCATCGCGGTGGCCTCTGTCGTTGCAGAGCGCCAGCTCTGGGCGCATGCGCTCCAGAGCTCCGACTCGGTGATTGGACACATCCGTCCAGCTGCTCCGCGGCACGTGGGATCTTCCCGGGCCAGGGATCGAACCGGCGCCCCCTGCACTGCAAGGCGGTGTCCTTACCCACTGGACCACCAGGGGAAGCCCAGGACTCTCTTCTTAAACATCGCCACAAGGACTTCCCTGGCGGGCCAGTGGTTAAGACTTCACTCCGGGGGTGCAGGTTCAATCCCTGGTCGGGGAGCCAAGATCCCACAGGCGCCGTGGCCAAAAAAAATCAGAACAAAAGCCGTATTGTGACCAATTCAACAGACTTTAAAAATGGTCCACATTAAAAAAATACATTAAAATTAAACATCACTACAGTACTGCTGTCCTAACACAATAATATCAAAGTCCAATCTCCATTCAGATTTCCCTGATGGTCTTCATTGTGTTTTTACCGTTTGATTCAGGACCCCGGCTGAGCCTGTAGGACAGACCTGGTTGCCGCTGGGCCGCAGGGGGTCGTCCACAGGGTCACCCCGTCCCCTTACTTGGCAGTTGGTGGAAGTAGCCAGCTGACTCACGGCATCTGTGGGTCCTCAGGTGTGACATCTCCCCGCCGGCCCGGCCTGCTGCAGGCTGGTAGCCAGGTCCAGGGAACTACTGAGGTGGCCTTTGAGCTTCCTGTCACTTCACACCAGTAGCCACAGTTATCTTTTTAAGGTGTTAGCATTGATCGTTGAGCTCAGGTGCCTTCAGCCTGATCCACCCATTACACCCATTATCTGTTCAGCTTTTTACCTAATGTTTTCAGCAACCATTGCTTAAATCCACCATTTCTTTGGAAGTTGCACAGTGATCCTTCTATCGCTCCTTCGTTTATGCAGAATAATTCTAGAAATAAATATTCCCTTGTTAGTCACTGGCTAAGGGGGAGGGGGCACCATAACAAAACATGCCGGTCTGGGTAACGTAACCAACAGACATTTATTTTTCTTACAGTTCTGGAGAATACAGTTCACATATAAGAGTACCAGCAGGGTTAGTTTCTGGAGAAGTCTTTCTTCCTGGCGTGTGGAGGGCGGCCTTCTTGCCGGGTCCTCACATGGCCCTTCCGTGTGCACACACGTGGGGGAAGGAGAGGGCTCTGGTGTCCTGTTGGGCTAGGTCTGCCCCCTCATGACCTCACTTGACCATAGGCACTTCCTTAAAAGGCTCATCTCCATATACAGTCGCGTTTGCGGACTTCAAAATAATAATTGGTTGGAGGAACGTGGGCAAAGCCTAGTACCCTCATCAATTATATATTTATTTGAGGAACCACTTAATACATGAGAGCTGATTTTGTCAGAGTTCCTTGGTGGCTCAGGGGTGAAGAATCGGAGCCAAGATCCCACAGGCGCCGTGGCAAAAAAAAATCAGAACAAAAGCCGTATTGTGACCAATTCAACAGACTTTAAAAATGGTCCACATTAAAAAAATACATTAAAATTAAACATCACTACAGTACTGCTGTCCTAACACAATAATATCAAAGTCCAATCTCCATTCAGATTTCCCTGATGGTCTTCATTGTGTTTTTACCGTTTGATTCAGGACCCCGGCTGAGCCTGTAGGACAGACCTGGTTGCCGCTGGGCCGCAGGGGGTCGTCCACAGGGTCACCCCGTCCCCTTACTTGGCAGTTGGTGGAAGTAGCCAGCTGACTCACGGCATCTGTGGGTCCTCAGGTGTGACATCTCCCCGCCGGCCCGGCCTGCTGCAGGCTGGTAGCCAGGTCCAGGGAACTACTGAGGTGGCCTTTGAGCTTCCTGTCACTTCACACCAGTAGCCACAGTTATCTTTTTAAGGTGTTAGCATTGATCGTTGAGCTCAGGTGCCTTCAGCCTGATCCACCCATTACACCCATTATCTGTTCAGCTTTTTACCTAATGTTTTCAGCAACCATTGCTTAAATCCACCATTTCTTTGGAAGTTGCACAGTGATCCTTCTATCGTTCCTTCGTTTATGCAGAATAATTCTAGAAATAAATATTCCCTTGTTAGTCACTGGCTAAGGGGGAGGGGGCACCATAACAAAACATGCCGGTCTGGGTAACGTAACCAACAGACATTTATTTTTCTTACAGTTCTGGAGAATACAGTTCACATATAAGAGTACCAGCAGGGTTAGTTTCTGGAGAAGTCTTTCTTCCTGGCGTGTGGAGGGCGGCCTTCTTGCCGGGTCCTCACATGGCCCTTCCGTGTGCACACACGTGGGGGAAGGAGAGGGCTCTGGTGTCCTGTTGGGCTAGGTCTGCCCCCTCATGACCTCACTTGACCATAGGCACTTCCTTAAAAGGCTCATCTCCATATACAGTCGCGTTTGCGGACTTCAAAATAATAATTGGTTGGAGGAACGTGGGCAAAGCTAGTCCATAGTACCCCTCATCAATTATATATTTATTTGAGGAACCACTTAATACATGAGAGCTGATTTTTGTCAGAGTTCCTTGGTGGCTCAGGGGTGAAGAATCCGCCTGCTAATCCAGGAGACATGGGTTCGATCCCCGGGTGGGGAAGATCCCCTGGAGGAAGATATGGCCGCCCACTCCAGTACTCTTGCCTGGGAAATCCCATGGAAAGAGGAGCCTGTTGGGCTGCAGTTCCGTGGGGTCGCAAAAGAGTCAGACACGACTAAACAACATAAGCTTTTGTCTTTTTTTTTTTTTTTTTTACTAGTCTTTTTATGAGTCTTTTAAGGAAGTCTGGTTATAAGAATTTCGTTTGTAAGACCAGACACGGAGGTGGCTTGGGTCTCACTGGTTCTCTGCCTTCCTGCCTCTGACGAGGGTTTGTGATAACTTTGCACATAAAATTCTTAACTTTGAAACATTGTCCTCATGGAAAAGACTTTCCCACCCTTGACTGTTCTGTTTTCTCTACTTTAGGAGGAGAAGAGACGCAGAACTACATACAGAGAACTGTAAGAACTTATTTTTGTCTTTCTAGCAGGCAGATCGTAATGCTAAAATGGTTGTCCCAGAAAGAAAGGAAGGGGGACTTGTCGTGAGTTCCGGGAGCGGTCTTAGCCCTGTGTGTGAGGGCGTGTGAGCGCAGGACTGAGACACGCCAGGTCTGCGGTGTGAGGCAGGTGCCTTCCGCAGGGTAAAGCCCGCTCCCGACCTCTTACCTTGCCCCTCACGCACAGCTCATGGGTGTCTGGATCAGATGTAACTTTGACAGATTCTTTTTTGTTGTTTTTAATTGAAGGATAATAACTTTACATGGCAGGTTCTGACATGTCGTATAAGTTCTAAAACAAATCATCTGCTTTGTTCCCAGAACCGAGAAGAAAATGACTCGAACCAAGACAGCAGTCGTGTCCAAGGTAAACAAACGTCTGGGAATAGAGTCGGTGGCGCGACCCTCCCGGGCGGCCCAGGGCTGGCTCTCTGGGCGCCACTGATGTTGGTGTCCCCACAGCCTGATCCCCCGAAGTGTGTCGAGTGTTTGCAGTACCTGGACGACCCCGAGCTGAGATATGAGCAGCACCCACCGGACGCAGTAAGTCCCGGCTCCGTGTCCAGCGTCTAGCTCCCGTCCCCAGTGTCTCTGCTCACTGGTCCCCTGTCTCCCAGGTGGAAGAGATCCAGGTCCTCACCAACGAGAGGCTGTCCATCTTCGATGCCAACGAGTCCGGCTTTGAGAGCTACGAGGACCTGCCCCAGCACAAGCTCACCTGCTTCAGGTAACGCGTGGCTTCTGCCCCGCCCCCCTTTTTAAAATCCTATTGGAGTCTTTATTCGGCTGTACTGGGTCTTTGTTATTTATGTGGGTTGTTTTCTCTAGTGGTAGCATGCAGGCTTTTCATTGCGGTGGCTTCTCTTGCTGCGAGCACAGGCTCTAGGGCTCAGGGACTTCAGAAATTGCTGCTTGTGGGCTCTAGAGCACAGGTTCGGTAGTTGTGGCACATGGGCATAGTTGGTTCTGTGGCATGTGGGATCTTCCCAGACTAGGAATCGAACTCGTATCTCTTGCATTGGCAGGCAGATTCTTAACCACCGAGCCACCAAGGAAACCCAAGTAACTGATAGGTTTCTGCTTTATCATAAAGAGCATTTTCCTAAAGACACCAGAGTTCCTTTTTTTTAAAATATGCCCACCCCCCCCACAACCCCTTCTGGCACCTGAATTCTTAATATCTTAAGTTTTCAGCACCTCACCTGCAGCACATCCTAAGCTGCTAACACTTAAAGGCCACCAAGCTGGTAGATGACTGGTAAATTTTGGTCGTTAAAGCTATACCTGTTATATCTTGAGCAGATAAATATCTTTTAAAAAAAAAAATTGACTTATTTGGCTGTGCCAGATCTTAGTCAGGACATGTAAATCTTTAGTTGCGGCATGTGGAATCTAGTTCCCTGACCAGGGATTGAACCAGGGCCTCCTGCATTGGGAGCACAGAGTCCGAGCCACTGGCCCACGAGGGAAGGCCCTTGAGTAGGTCAGCATCCCAGAGCTCACTCATTGCGCCGAGGGCCGGGTCCTGCACTAGGTATCACAGATACAGCTGCTCGGGTCCCTAGTTTCATGGACGCGCCCGTGGGTGGCGGCCCTGCGAGGGACATGAAACACCTGGGGAGCAGGAGTGAGTGGAAGAAGATTGTGCAGAAGGGAGGGGGAGGGACTTGAGCCAGGAGCTCGGTGGCTTAAGAACAAGCCGAGGGGACCGGGAGGGAGAGGCGTGCGGAGGGAAGAGCGGGTGGAGGCTGGAGGAGGCCTGTGGGCTGTGGAAGGCGAGCTGAGAGGCTGCATGGCTGGCGTGGAGGCACCAGGGGCTGAGCAGTGGAGGATGTGGTCGGCAGCAGGGACTGGGGAGGCTGGAGCCTGCGTGCTCCGCGGGCCGAGGCAGTGAGGCCAGGCTCTTCTTGGCGGAGGCCGTAGGGTCTGGGCCGCGTCTGGGGCTCAGGCGAGCCTGGGAGCAAGCCGGGTCACCCTGCTCTCCAGCCTCCTTCATTCCGCCCTCTCCCGCCCTCACTGGAGGCGCCTCCCTTCGCTTCTCTCTGGGAAGTAGCTTGGCTCCATCCAGCCACGTCTCCTTTCAGGCCGCGGCCCTGGTTTTCCTCTCCCTGGAGGAGGGGACAGGAGCAGGTGGAGCGCCTGCTAGAAAGCCTCTGGTGGAGTCATCCTGGGGAGGTCTTTCTGACCTTCCTGCCCCACAGTGAGCTGAGGGCTCTGGGAACCCCCGTGTGTCTCGTCCGCAGCACTGTGAACACGTGCCGTGGTTGGGGGTGTCCCCTCTCCGTGATCGGGATCCTGGCCCATCCTGGGGTGCTGTGCACCTCCTGGCCACCCCCCGGCCCAGACCTCTGTCCCACAGCACGAGGGAGGCATGCTGCTGGCGTTGCTCACGTTCACGACCTCGTGCTTCCCCGTGGCGCTGCCAGGGCTGAGGCCCGCGAGCACCCAGGGCCAGAGCTGCTCTCGTCAGGAGTGCCGGGGCCTGGGGGCTCCTAGGGGCTCCTCGAGAACGGGGTTTGCCGCAGACGCCCTCCTGGGGGCTGGGAGGGAAGAGCACGTGTCCCAGGAACGACGGGTCTCTGAGCGTCGGGGCGTGGAGCCAGGCTGCCAGGCTTAGCTGGGACTCTGTCTGCCTCTGGTTCCCAGCTGAGGCGCAGGCGGAAACCAGCCCCTCCCGTGCACCAGTGGGCCTGCCCCCCAGCTGGGACTCGGCACTTGTCCCCGATGTCACCTCTCCTGAGGGAGCCAGTGGACAGCCTGTCAGGCTTGGTGCTGGCTCCTCCGCTTCTGTGTGTCCACTGCGTCCTGCCCTCCGGGGCTGGGGGAGGTGACCATCTTTGCTGCGTCTTTCTGCTATGACCCCTGTCTGTCTGCCATGCCTGGGAGGAAAGCTGTACTCAAAACAGTCATATTTTCTTTTCTTTTTTTTTTTTTAATTTGGTGTGATTCCAAGATAAGCCTTTTTTGGCTTCCATGGGCCTCAGAGGTGGGAGAGTGGTGGCGGGATGCTCTTAGGCCTGGGTGGCACCTCCAGCCAGAGGCCAGCACGGGCAGGTCTGTAAGCAGGGCCTGTTCCAATCTTACTGGGTTTTCTCAAGCTCACTGTCCAGCTTAGCATTCTCTCAGATGTCATGGAGCGCCTCTAGGTAGTGGATGCCCTGAAACGTGCGGCTTAACCCCTCTCCCCCGCCGAGGGAGGGGCAAGGCCCTCCTTCTCGTGTCCTCCGTGTACCTCGCCTTTTATGCTGCTGTATAATATGCGTTCTTTTAATTTTTTTGAGATGAAAGTCAGGCAACATAAAATGAGCCACATATAAAATAGTGTTAAGCGGTAAATCTACGGAAATGAAGCGGATCAGGAGCTGCTGGGGTGGGAAGGGGAGAGGGAGCGGCAGCTCAGTGGGGTGAAGTTCTGTTTTCGGCAGCAACAACATTTTGGAGCCAGAGGACAGGGAGGCACAGCCCTGGGCAGGCTGCGTTAGACGAGCGAGTGCGTCTCAGCGGGCCGCCCGCCGAGGAAGGGCTGTGGCCAGGGCGCCCGTGGGAGGCTCCCCACCACCCTGCTGTCGGTCTTGCCGCTGACCTCTCACGTTGCCTTTTCGGAGACTCTTGGGACCCGGGTGGGCGGATCGGGTGGAAGCTGTGGGTTGAAAGAGCCCTGAGCCGCCGTTGTGGCAGGCAGGGAAAGAGTGGGGTCTGAGGACGGCACCCAGTCCTGCTCGTGCCTGAGCCTGCCCCTGCCCCTCGGCCTGCCCTTGGTCACCTGGTAACCGCCCCCTGTTGCCTGCCCAGCGTGTACTGTAAACGCGGCCACCTCTGCCCAATCGACACCGGCCTCATCGAGAAGGATGTCGAGCTCCTCTTCTCTGGTTCAGCAAAGCCAATATACGAGGATGACCCGTCTCCCGAAGGTACGTGGAACCTTCCAGCTTGTCTGGGACAGTCAGTTTATAGACTGGGCTGTATTAAACTTTTTCTTTTTTTTGGCCTTTTTTATTTATTTATTTTCATCCATCTTTATTCTTTAGCCAGTGTGGGTCACCCATTGCAGTGGCCTCTCTCGTTGCAGAGCACCGGCTCTGGGCACATGCGCTCCAGAGCTCTGGTTCGTAACTGGACACACTGGTCTAACCGCTCCGCGACATGTGGGATCTTCCCGGGCCAGGGATTGAACTCGTGCCCCTTGTATTGAAAGGCGGGCTCTCTACCCACCGGATCACCAGGGAAGCCCCCGTTTGGGTTTTTGAGGCATATTCTTTTAATCGCTGAGTCGTGTCTGACTCTGCGACCCCGTGGACTGTAGCCCGCCAGGCTCCTCTGTCTGTGGGCTTCTCAGTTAAGAATACTGAGGAAACCTTCCCCTGCCTTTTCAGGTGGTATTAATGGCAAAAATTTTGGCCCCATAAATGAATGGTGGATCACTGGCTTCGATGGAGGTGAAAAGGCTCTGCTTGGCTTCAGCACCTGTAAGTATGTGGCCGATGGTGGGCTGTTCTGGGATCTGAAGAACGCTTTTATCTTCCGCGGGGCTTGGTTGGGCTCTGGGAAATCTCAGGCTCGCGTGATTGTGTAGGAAGCATGGCAGGCTTGACTGGCGTGGCCTCTGGTCCTCATTACCCCTGGCCCTGGAACTGACCGTCCAGGGTAAGAGCAGATGAAACCCACACCGAATTCCAGAAGCCAGAGTCGAGCCAGGGGAAAGCCGCTGGACCGGTCTCGGTTTCTGGCGCGCTCAGACAGGGCCCCTTCCGAATGAGCTACCCCGGACCACACCTCGTGGGTTTTGACCACTGGGGTGTGGAATGCCCCTTCAGCTGTTCCGTAGGCTGTGGAGCCTCATCCCTGCCCTGAGGCCACTGGCTGCCGCAGGCTCCCATTGCTCTCTCCACCATTTGTCCGCTGCAGCCTTTGCCGAGTACATCCTGATGGATCCCAGCCCAGAGTACGCACGGCTCTTCAGCGTGATGCAGGAGAAGATCTACATAAGTAAGATAGTGGTGGAGTTCCTGCAAAACAACCCTGACTCCACCTACGAGGACCTGATCAACAAGATTGAGGTACGAGGTTTAGCTCCTTCCTCATCGGGGATTCACAGCTGTTCACGTGTGATGTTGGTGTTTCGTCTCAGTCACGGCCCATTCTGTGCGACCCCCTGGACTACAGCCCTCCCGGCCCCTCTGTCCATGGGCTTCTCCAGGCACGAATACTGGAGGGCTGGCCACGCCCCCCTCCAGGGGATCTTCCCGATCCAGGGAATCGAACCCGTGTCTCCTGCGTTGGCAGGCGGATTCCTTACCGCTGAGCCATCAGGGCAGGGAAGCCCCATTTACATGTGGCACAGATGCACTAAGGAACATTTGTTCAGGTTAAACCAGTTTTAGGTAAGCCTAAGAGAAACTTCTGATTTTTGTTTTTTCCCCAAAGACCACTGTTCCTCCTTGTATGCTCAACCTGAATCGATTCACAGAGGATTCTCTGCTTCGACACGCCCAGTTCGTGGTGGAACAAGTAGAGAGTTACGACCGGGCTGGGGACAGTGACGAGCAGCCCATCTTCCTGACCCCCTGCATGAGAGACCTCATCAAGTTGGCCGGGGTCACGCTGGGGAAAAGGTAAGCAGCACGAGAGACTGAAGACTCGAGACGGAGCCTGGAAGGCGGGGCCTCCCGTGCGCTCTTCCCAGCCCGCTAACGCCGGGGCGCCTCTCTCCCAGGCGGGCCGAAAGGCGGCAGACCATCCGGCAGCCTGCCAGGGAAAAGGACAAAGGCCCCACCAAAGCCACCACCACCAAACTGGTCTACCAGATCTTTGACACTTTCTTTGCGGAGCAGATTGAAAAGGATGACAAGGAAGACAAGGAGAACGCCTTCAAGCGCCGGCGCTGTGGCGTCTGTGAGGTAACCTCGCCTGGGCCGGCCCCCCGCCCCCGAGGTGGCCCAGGTCACCTCGTGATCTCTGAGGAATTCGCTGCTTTCTCTTTGTGGCTTGAGATGCTCGCTGCTCTGACGTGACCCTCAAGACAGAAGCTCAGAGAAGGAGTTAGTAATCTGAGGGACACTCGTGTCTCGTGGGACGCTGGTCGGAAAAGGCCCTGTGCCGTCAGCGCCGCCGCTGCTGCCGAGGAGCCCGGCCGCGTCCCTGGGCCGAGGCCCCGGTGGGGGGCTGCCCTGGAGGCCGGTGCTGCTTCCCGCGTGGGGCCATCCTCCCAGGACTCTGCCTTGTCTCGTGGTGTAACTTTTCGGAGAAAGTGGGGGCTCTGTCCAGCTTAGCTTGAGGCCTGAAAAAAACTCTCTGAATTTTTTAATGTATATTTACTTCACTCTGGAGGAGTGAATCTTCCTAATTCTACGACTGACCCAGAGATCAGATCTATTTTGCTCTGTTTGACTTAATTTGGATGAAAGCTTAAAGGCAAAATGCAGCAGCTGCCTTCGGAACCGCCCTGCGCTCACACTGGCCACTGGATGCCAAGGCTCTGTCTTCAGTGGCCACCCTCAGCGGGACCGGCCTGTCAAACCACGCCTCCCGCCCCTGGGCAGTGGGACGCAGAGTCCTCACCCCTGGGCCACCGAGGAAGTCTCTGTCCTCACCATTCTTGTTTTGGTTTTTATTTCATCTAGCACATGTGTATCTGAGCTTTAAAAAAGATTTTTTTTTGAATATGCATAAACTGGCATCCTTCCCAGCTGCTGCATGTTGATCCGCTTGACCAAGCTACCACTTGACTCCATAGTATTTCGGTGGGGCTCTCCCAGCCTCTCCCTTGGTGATGGGCACCTTGATATTCTAACACGGCTTCTTGGGACACTTGTCTACTTAGAAGCAGAGTCTCTGGAGTGCAGGGCGTGTACTTGACCACTGTTATCCAGAGAGTGGTATCACCAGCTCGCCTCTGAGCTGCCCGACTTCTCCTTTCCCCACACCCGTCCCAACACCACATGTCAGGCTTCACCTTTGCAAACCTCATCTCTCGTTCCCAGCTCTTACTTTCTGACTTCTAATGAGTCACATAGTTTTTAAATTTATTTATTTGACTGCACTGGGTCTTCGTTATGGTATGTGGGATCTAGTTCCCTGACCAGGAATTGAACCCCAGTCTCCAGCATGGGGAGCATGGAGTCTTAGCCGCTGGACCACCAGGGAAATCCCAAACTGACATATTTTTAAGTTCACCAAAAGCTGGTCACCCGCTGTGACTAATAGCCATTTAATTATTTTTTACATGTGTTTTAGATTTGTCAACAGCCCGAGTGTGGAAAGTGTAAAGCCTGTAAGGATATGGTTAAATTTGGTGGGAGTGGACGCAGCAAGCAGGCTTGCCAAAAGAGGAGGTAGGTTTGCCCGACTGTTTTGGAATGGAGGGCAGTGCCAGCCGACAAGATAGGCCTCTGGGGTCGGCTGGGCTGACACCTGCGGAGCAGACCGGGTCACTTTGTCCAGCATCGTTGCCAGGCCTCTGCCTGTTTTCCAAGTGCAACACCTTCAATTGCTTTTACTTTTTTTATTTTCTGCCCTGCGGGGGCTTGTGGGATCTTAGTTCCCCATCCAGGGACTGAACCCGGGCCCTTGACAGTGAGAGCACGAAGTCCCAGCCACTGGCCCACTGGGGAATTCCCCCTGGGTCTTATTTTTGAAAGAAGCCCTTGCTTATCACAAGTGACTTTATAGGTGTCCCAACATGGCCATGAAGGAGGCTGACGACGACGAGGAAGTGGATGACAATATTCCAGAGATGCCGTCCCCCAAAAAGATGCATCAGGGCAAGAAAAAGAAGCAGAACAAGAATCGCATCTCCTGGGTGGGAGATGCCGTCAAGGTAACCCAGGAGCTGGCGTTCGGCCGTTCTCGTGCCGTCCCGCTGACAGCCAGGTGCTCCGGGCGTCTCGCTCAGTGCCCAGCTGTCCCACGCAGCTGGAGCCCTGGAGCTGAGAAGCCCACCCATCCCTCCCATGAGCGGAGTAGGGTCCGCAGAGAGCCCGAGGCCTGTGGTCCAGCCCCAGCAATGCGTTTTTGCATGTACGCCTGAGGACTCAGTGTTCCTCAGCCTCCAGAACGGGCTGGAGGGTGCAAGACTGGTTCCTCGCTGAAGCTGGTTTTGATGAGAGCCCTCCCGGCCCCCTCTGGCCTAGCCAAGATGGCCCGTTCCCTCCACAAGCCCGAGGCCTGCCCAGCCGGGGGCTCCTCTAGGCCTGGGCGTGGCCAAGCCCCTGCCGGCGACACACGTCCTGTCAGGGTGGCTCGGCAGGACGGGGGCTGGGCATGTGGCGGCTTCGCGGCAGGGTGATGTCCCAGAAGGCTGGAGAGCAGCCAGCCGCTTGAAGATCTTGAAAGGAGCCAGGGCAGAGGCCCTGCGGTGGGACCCAGCTTTCCTTGTGCAAGAGAAGGAAGGGGGTCCGTGCGGCTGAGCAGGGTGTGGGGAGGGGAGGCAGCGCTGTTCTGGCAGAGCGCTGGAGTCCGGCTTGCTGCTGGCGCGGGGGCAGAGCTGGCGACGGGGCTGTGAGCGGCCCTGCTGCGAGCGGCCCACCGGGGCGGGGGTTGTCCGCAGTGAGCAGCTAGGCTGCCGGAGCGCACAGCTTCTCAGAGGTCGTCAGGAGCGATGCCTTCCCAGGAAGCAGCAGGAACTCGCCGGTCAAGCCCAGCACGACCTCCAGGCCCATCGTCACCTAAAACTCAGCCCTTTGTTTTCAGACGGACGGGAAGAAGAGTTACTACAAGAAGGTGTGCATCGACTCGGAAACCCTGGAAGTAGGGGACTGCGTTTCCGTTATTCCAGATGACTCTTCAAAACCGCTCTACCTGGCGAGGTCAGTGCCCTGCCCTGGGACTCAGCCCGCCCTCTGCGTGAGCAGGGGCTGCCTGTTGAGCTCGAAGAGCAGCAGTGCCCTGCCCCTGACCAACACCAAGAAATGGACCGCCCAGGTGGCTCCGTGGCAGAGGATCCACCTGCCAACTCGGGAGACCCGGGTTCAATCCTTGGGTCGGGAAGATCCCCTCGAGAAGGAAGTGGCCACCCACTCTGGTATTCTTGCCTGGGAAATCCCACGGACAGAGGAGCCGGGCAGGGCTACAGTCTGTGGGGTCACAAAAGAGTTGGACACGACCGAGCACGCATGCACGCACCACCGACCGGAAGTTCCCTGTGCCCCTGAGGAGCCTCGGTCCGCCTCTGCATGCACCCTCCCCCGGCTTGTCTTCCGGCTCCAGGGTCACGGCGCTGTGGGAGGACGGCAGCAACGGGCAGATGTTCCACGCCCACTGGTTCTGTGCCGGGACGGACACGGTCCTCGGGGCCACGTCGGACCCCCTGGAGCTGTTCCTGGTGGACGAGTGTGAGGACATGCAGCTCTCGTACATCCACAGCAAGGTGCAGGTGGTCTACAAGGTCCCTTCGGAGAACTGGGCCTTGGAGGTGAGTGCCCGGTGCCCCCATGCACGCTGGCTGTCGCTGCGCGGGGTCGTGGCTGACGGGGCCTCTTCCCTAGGGAGGCGTGGACCCTGAGGCCCTGATATCGGAGGACGACGGGAAGACCTACTTCTACCAGCTGTGGTATGACCAGGACTATGCGAGATTCGAGTCCCCTCCCAAAACTCAGCCCACAGAGGACAACAAGTACAAGTGAGTGCGGGCCTGGGCTCCTGGGCCGCCCTGTCGGTGCTCGGGGGTGCCGTGCGAGCGCGCGGACCCCTCTGCTTGTCCATGCTTCTCCCCACCACCCTCTTTTTTTTAAAAACATTTTGAGGGGGCCTCTTTCATTGTTTTTGGTTTTTTTCCCATCCACCTTTGTTCTTTGGCCCGTGTGGGCCTCCCATCGCAGTGGCCTCTCGTTGCTGAGCACCGGCTCTGGGTGCATGCGCTCCAGAGCACCAGCTTGTCATTGGACACCTCGGTCCAGCCACTCTGCGGCACGTGGGATCTTCCAGGGCCGGGGCTCGAGCCGGTACCCGTTGCACTGCAAGGCAGACTCTTTACCCACTGGACCACCAGGGGAGCCCCCGTGCTTCTCTTTACTGGGTCTGCTGTTCCCACGGCCTCTGATGGTCAGAGCCTCCTGACTCGGTCGCAGAGGCTGTGAGTGTGTGGACAGCCCTGTGGGGTCACCCCCGCGAGAAGCCGTCCCGCGCGGGGACAGGATTTTCTGTGTCCCGTGGATCTTGTGTCTTGTCTCACAAGTGAGATCTTTTCACCGGTGCGTGAATGCTCTTAGGCTTGCTTAAATGTGTAGTGCCTCTCGTCTTCCTGTCTAACCCTAGCCTCGCTTGTTGTGACTGAAGGTGGCTGGAGCCTCCGTGTGAACGGTGTGCGGAGGCTGGCAGGGCTCCGTGAGCTGCCGCTGGCGTCTCTGGCCAACCTGGGGCTGCCCTGGGGCGTGGTCTGGCTTTAGGGCAGTAAATGGTGCATTTTACCAAGTCCCTCTCTAGCTTAGAGGGGGTGGGGTGAGCCTCCTCTGACGTTTGCTGAGCTCCTGGCTTTACCACTGTAAAGCATTCTTGCTCGTGGGGGGTTCTTGGCCAGACTCTAGAACCTTTGCACACGTCTCCTACTCAGCAGTGGGGTCGACTTGTCACGTTCTTGTTGCGCATCTCTCCGGGCTTTGCTCCCCAGTCAGTGCCCTCCAAGCGTGAACATAAAGGCAGCCGAGCCAGTGCCTTCTTACATCTGCACGTCCTTCCTCTTGGTCGCCGGGCTCTCTGGGAATTAACCCAGCGGCAGCTCAACCCAGTCAAGGGTTTTCACCTCCTTCATGTCGGGGCTCCTGGGCCGCCTGTCGGTGCTCGGGGGTGCCGTGCGAGCGCGCGGACCCCTCTGCTTGTCCATGCTTCTCCCCACCACCCTCTTTTTTTTAAAAACATTTTGAGGGGGCCTCTTTCATTGTTTTTGGTTTTTTTCCCATCCACCTTTGTTCTTTGGCCCGTGTGGGCCTCCCATCGCAGTGGCCTCTCGTTGCTGAGCACCGGCTCTGGGTGCATGCGCTCCAGAGCACCAGCTTGTCATTGGACACCTCGGTCCAGCCACTCTGCGGCACGTGGGATCTTCCAGGGCCGGGGCTCGAGCCGGTACCCGTTGCACTGCAAGGCAGACTCTTTACCCACTGGACCACCAGGGGAGCCCCCGTGCTTCTCTTTACTGGGTCTGCTGTTCCCACGGCCTCTGATGGTCAGAGCCTCCTGACTCGGTCGCAGAGGCTGTGAGTGTGTGGACAGCCCTGTGGGGTCACCCCCGCGAGAAGCCGTCCCGCGCGGGGACAGGATTTTCTGTGTCCCGTGGATCTTGTGTCTTGTCTCACAAGTGAGATCTTTTCACCGGTGCGTGAATGCTCTTAGGCTTGCTTAAATGTGTAGTGCCTCTCGTCTTCCTGTCTAACCCTAGCCTCGCTTGTTGTGACTGAAGGTGGCTGGAGCCTCCGTGTGAACGGTGTGCGGAGGCTGGCAGGGCTCCGTGAGCTGCCGCTGGCGTCTCTGGCCAACCTGGGGCTGCCCTGGGGCGTGGTCTGGCTTTAGGGCAGTAAATGGTGCATTTTACCAAGTCCCTCTCTAGCTTAGACGGGGTGGGGTGAGCCTCCTCTGACGTTTGCTGAGCTCCTGGCTTTACCACTGTAAAGCATTCTTGCTCGTGGGGGGTTCTTGGCCAGACTCTAGAACCTTTGCACACGTCTCCTACTCAGCAGTGGGGTCGACTTGTCACGTTCTTGTTGCGCATCTCTCCGGGCTTTGCTCCCCAGTCAGTGCCCTCCAAGCGTGAACATAAAGGCAGCCGAGCCAGTGCCTTCTTACATCTGCACGTCCTTCCTCTTGGTCGCCGGGCTCTCTGGGAATTAACCCAGCGGCAGCTGCTCATGGTCAGCACCAGCCACTCAAAGGCCTCTGGTTTCTGTCTACTTCTCCTTCAGGTTCTGCATGAGCTGCGCCCGTCTGGCCGAAATGAGGCAGAAAGAAATCCCCAGGGTCCTGGAGCAGCTGGAGGACACGGACGGCCGCGTGCTCTACAGCCTCGCCACCAAGAACGGCGTCCAGTACCGGGTCGGCGACGGCGTGTACCTCCCGCCCGAGGCCTTCACCTTCAAGTGAGTGCCCTTGGCGGCGGCAGGGCCGGGCGCTCCGGGCCAGGACCAGGCTGGCTCCACGGGGTCCCCCGCCCCGCAGCTGCGTCCCCACTGCTGCCAAGCCATTGAACTGGCGTCTGCGGCGAGCAGACCCCATCCAGCAGTCCCGGGTGGAGCCACTGTCCCTCTGCAGCAGTGAAGCTGTCTGCAGGACAGAGCTGTGGGCTAGAGGAGGACGCCAGGGTCAGGGATGGGCTCCTGCCCAGCTGATCACGTCAGAGGCCACCCCCCACCCAGTTCCCGTCATCAGCTGGGAAGAGGAGTAGGTTATCTTGCCTGCCAGACCTCTAAGGAAAAAGTAAGTTCAAAGTGCTTATTGAGGACTTCCCTGGTAGACCAGTGATTAAGACTCAGCTCTTTCAGTGCAGGAGGCATGGGTTTAATCCCTGTTCAAGTTCCATGGCATGACCAAAACAATCTAAAACACGTGGGGTTTTTTGCTTACTAGTAGAGCGCCTGGCTTAGAGCAAAGGCGACTGTGAGCTACTGCTTCGTAAACGGGAATTACATCAAAGGACTCCACATCACAGGACCGAGTCTCTTCAGGGAAACATCAAAGCCACGGGTGTTTCCCACGTTTGATCCATTCCTTGTCGGTTCTTAGAGCTAGCGTGTGGTTGGATTTACAGCCAGCGTTATGGCGAGCTTAGTCAACTCAGTTTTCCGACTTGCTGTTCCATTTTCCTCTAGTCCTAATGGGAACCCAGTCCCCACCCTCTATTCAGTCATTGAATTGCCAGGCCTCGGTCTCCCAGCCTCGCCCAGCGGGTGTGCGTGGCGCCCAGCACGGGTGCAGGGCTGTTGACCAGGGGCTCCTGGCCCAGCTGAAGTGAGAGCATGGTGTGTTCAGGGGCGCCTCTGGGCTCAGCACCTTGGTCAGACTGTCGGTCACGCCACGGCTGCGATTCAGACCACAGCGGTTTACCGCCTGTCTGTGCTGTGTCCACTGGGGTTCAGGGGACTCAGATTGGGCTGACGGGGCCTCTGCCTTCCCGAAGCTGCCCATCTGAGGCTTGGGAGCACGCATGGGGGCTCCCCTGGCAGGTCACTGCGCCCACTCTATGTGCCTGTGCGTCGCGGCTGCTCTCGCCCATGGAGCTGAACGCCTTGGCAGCCAGGAAGCCCTGCCCTGAGGCCAGCCGCGGGGAAGACCTGAACTGCCCCAGCGGCTAGACCCGGAGCACAGACGGGGAGCGCCCATGTTGCAGTGTGCATGAGATTGAGTCTAATCTGGGCTGAGGGTACTGCTCTGCGCTAGCTCAAGGTGTGGGAGTCTAAGCTTAGGCCATTGTCCTCGGTCAGTCAGATGCCAGGCTCCTCTGTAAGCATTCATGTTGAGTCGCTCAGAGCGGTGGTTTCTCCGCAGCATCAAGCTCTCCAGTCCCGTGAAACGGCCCCGGAAGGAGCCAGTGGACGAAGCCCTATACCCGGAGCACTACCGGAAATACTCCGACTACATCAAAGGCAGCAACCTGGATGCCCCCGAGCCCTACCGGATCGGCCGCATAAAGGAGATCTTCTGCAGCAAGAAGAGCAACGGCCGGCCCAACGAGACCGACATCAAGATCAGGGTCAACAAGTTCTACAGGTTGGCGCAGGCTTTGCCCTCCAGGGCCCTGGCAGAACGTGGGTGGTAGCGTCGCACGCACGCTGGTGGTCTCGGGTGGCGTGGCTCTCCTGGTGGTCCTAATTCCCTGGTGGGTGCTGAGGATCACCACACCAGCACGGACCCCTCAGTTCCTGTCTTAAAGCTTTGTGCAAAGGAAATCAGCGAGCAGAGGCTCAGCGTGCAGCCAGGGCAGGTGCTGTCGGAACCCTGGTTCTGCCGGAACTGTCCTTGGGTCGCGCCCCTCCCTGCCGCCCGTCCTGTCCTTTCCAGGCCGTCCTGCCCTGTCTGGGGTTTCTCTCTGTCCGGTCTTGGCTTCACTGCGTCTTTTTCTCCTGGGACCCTGATGGTGTAGGAGCTCAGCAGAAGCTAATCCATGCCAGTGGGTCTAAAGTTGCTCCACTTCTTAGCTAAAGTACAGGAAAAATGTTTCTGAAGTCTTTGAGATAACAGAGTAGTGAGCGAACAAGGAATCTGGCCTCAGGGAAGGCAACTCTAGACACGCTTCTCAACAGAGGGCCGGCAGCGGGTCTGAGCACAGGCCCACCCGTCTTCTCGGTGGCCCAGAGAGCGAGCGAACTGTTAGTGGAGTTCATGGCGTGAAATCCCATTTAGTTTGTGCCGTTAGCGGTGACTCGGGTTAGTGATCGAGGTGGGGGTTGGTAATCCAGGTGACTGGGTGGGCTGGGGTGGGTCCTGATCTTTACCCATCGATGGCTCTGAGCACCCCAGGCACGGGCCGTGTAATTCGTGGTCAGCTCGCAGCAAACGAACTAACAGACCCTTGCGCTGCCAGGCCGGAGAACACGCACAAGTCCACCCCGGCCAGTTACCACGCGGACATCAACCTGCTGTACTGGAGCGACGAGGAGGCCGTGGTGGACTTCAAGGCTGTGCAGGGCCGCTGCACCGTGGAGTACGGGGAGGACCTGCCGGAGTGCGTGCAGGACTTCTCCGCGGGCGGCCCCGACCGCTTCTACTTCCTCGAGGTGGGGCCCTGGGCTCGCTGCAGGGAGGGCGGGCCCCCAGGGCTCCGGACACAGCCCCCGAGGAGAGCTTCCTTCCTCACGCACACGCCTGACACTCAAGGCGTTCTGGAATTTACAGTCAAAATGTAGTACTTGAGCGTCCTAATGCAGTTGATAGGTGACCTCTGCTGGCCCGGCCAGTACCCGCGAGTTAGGGAACTGGGCCTCTGGCCCCAGGAGATGAAGCCCTGCCCCTAGTCCCTCCAGCCCAGCTTCTACATCCAGGCTGGGGCCTCACAGCTGAGCACGCAGCCTGGTTATTGAGAGAAGAGCCAGGAGTCTTGTTGATTAAGCTTTCACTTTTAAATTGAGTACAGCTTCTCTGTGACAGGAATGTATCATCTTCAGATAACCTGTATCTCCCCCAGGTTCCGGTCTGATTATAGTATTTGCCTATTTTTAGAATGGATAGTCCAGGTACTTAAAATAGCAAGAATTTCAATGTCAGCTGCATAAAAGGGTTCTATTAATAGAATGTTCCCCTCCTGGCTAATGTAATAGAATGAAGGCCCTCTGGGCTTCCAGCCATATTTAGTAGGGAGAAGTGAAGTGCATGCTCATCCCGTTAGCTTAAATCCTGTTTGTTAGAGAGGGAACGTGTGTTTCTCTTCCAGACTGTTTTTCTTTCCTCCTCAGGCCTATAACGCAAAGAGCAAGAGCTTTGAGGACCCTCCGAACCATGCCCGGAGTCACGGAAATAAAGGGAAGGGGAAAGGGAAAGGTATGCTTTCCCTCCTGAGCGCCTTTTCAAGTCCGTCTCCTTTCACTCGGGTTCTCGTGAGTCAGTCCATAGGGCAGCCTCTGACGTCAGCTTCCTCAGAACGAGGCGGGTGCTGAGTCCGCAGGGGCTTTGGGGAGAGCAGGGTAGCACCCTGCTCTGACGCGGGCCTGTCTCCCGCAGGAAAGAACAGGACGAAGTCCCAGGCCTCCGAGCCGAGCGAACTGGAGACAGAAATCAAACTGCCCAAGCTGCGGACGCTGGACGTGTTTTCTGGCTGCGGGGGGCTGTCGGAAGGCTTCCACCAAGCAGGTGCGCTCCAGGGGGGTCTCTCCACACAGCCCGTGGGACCGGATTGGGTAGCACGTGCCTGGAAGCCCTCTGCGGCCTTGGTCACAGTTCCGACCGGAGAGTCCCCTTCTGCGGGGTTCATGGCATGCCTGTGTCCTCATACCCCCCAGGCATCTCAGAGACGCTGTGGGCCATCGAGATGTGGGACCCCGCGGCCCAGGCGTTCCGGCTCAACAACCCCGGCTCCACGGTGTTCACGGAGGACTGCAACGTCCTGCTGAAGCTGGTCATGGCCGGGGAGGTGACCAACTCCCGCGGCCAGAAGCTGCCCCAGAAGGGAGACGTGGAGATGCTGTGCGGCGGGCCGCCCTGCCAGGGCTTCAGCGGCATGAACCGCTTCAACTCTCGCACCTACTCCAAGTTCAAGAACTCCCTGGTGGTCTCTTTCCTCAGGTGAGCAGAGTGGAGGCCCCTCTGCATGCAGCGCCGCCCGAGGGCGACCAGACAGCTGGCCGGGGCCGCGACGCCGGGAGCCGGGGCCGAGTGAGCAGGGTTTAGCCTTTGCTCCCACTGAGGCCGTGCGCTTAGCGCTGGTCTGCCTCGGCGTTCGCGTCTCCCGCTCCGCTAAGGAGAGGCCCCAAGAGCTGGCCGGTGCATGTTGACGAGCGTGGGGAATGGCTTCTGGCCGAGGAAGCCCCCTTCTCTCTCGGGCTGCAGGGCTGACTCTCGCGGTCCACCTGCCCTCCAGCTACTGCGATTACTACCGGCCCCGGTACTTCCTCCTGGAGAACGTGCGGAACTTCGTCTCCTTCAAGCGCTCCATGGTGCTGAAGCTCACGCTGCGCTGCCTGGTGCGCATGGGCTACCAGTGCACCTTCGGCGTGTTGCAGGTGGGTCCTGGGCAGGGGCCGGGCGGGTGGGGTCACCCGGCGCGGAGAACCCCGCCCCCCTGGCACACTGGGATCACCCGCGGGGTGCACTCCTGTCTCCCCCGGGGGCTGCCGGCGCCTCCTGGCATCTCTCCCTTCCTCCGGCCCCACCCCTTCTGCCAGGTGTCAGTCTGTGGATTAGCTCGGGCTGCCTGGGGAGTTCTGCACGGGTCAGCTGCTCCCCAAGGCAGGTGCTGCAGACCCCAGCCCTGGGCCTGCCGAGTCAGGGTGACTGCTGACCGTGAGCCTGTCTGGCCCTCCCTCACGCAGGCTGGCCAGTACGGCGTGGCCCAGACACGGAGGCGGGCCATCATCCTGGCTGCCGCCCCCGGGGAGCCCCTGCCCCTGTTCCCAGAGCCGCTGCACGTATTCGCGCCCCGGGCCTGCCAGCTGAGCGTCGTGGTCGACGACAAGAAGTTCGTCAGCAACATCACCAGGTAGGAGCCCGCCTGCCCGTGGTTGTGGCACTGGGGGACCTTGGTGACACGGCCCAGGCCAGGTCCCCTCTTCCGGAGAAGACGAGTCCAGCAGCGGGGACGGCAGCCGTGTGTCCCAGAGGCGCCAACACTCTGTGCTCCACTGCAGGTTGAGCTCGGGCCCCTTCCGGACCATCACGGTGCGGGACACGATGTCCGATCTCCCCGAGATCCGGAACGGAGCTTGCGCCGAGATCTCCTACAACGGGAGCCCCAGTCCTGGTTCCAGAGGCAGCTCCGCAGTACCAGCCCGAGTGGCTTGCCCCACTGAGGCCGTGCGCTTAGCGCTGGTCTGCCTCGGCGTTCGCCTCCCGCCCTAAGGAGAGGCCCCAAGAGCTGGCGGTGCATGTTGACGGCGTGGGGAATGGCTTCTGGCCGAGGAAGCCCCTTCTCTCTCGGGCTGCAGGGCTGACTCTCGCGGTCCACCTGCCCTCCAGCTACTGCGATTACTACCGGCCCCGGTACTTCCTCCTGGAGAACGTGCGGAACTTCGTCTCCTTCAAGCGCTCCATGGTGCTGAAGCTCACGCTGCGCTGCCTGGTGCGCATGGGCTACCAGTGCACCTTCGGCGTGTTGCAGGTGGGTCCTGGGCAGGGGCCGGGCGGGTGGGGTCACCCGGCGCGGAGAACCCCGCCCCCCTGGCACACTGGGATCACCCGCGGGGTGCACTCCTGTCTCCCCCGGGGGCTGCCGGCGCCTCCTGGCATCTCTCCCTTCCTCCGGCCCCACCCCTTCTGCCAGGTGTCAGTCTGTGGATTAGCTCGGGCTGCCTGGGGAGTTCTGCACGGGTCAGCTGCTCCCCAAGGCAGGTGCTGCAGACCCCAGCCCTGGGCCTGCCGAGTCAGGGTGACTGCTGACCGTGAGCCTGTCTGGCCCTCCCTCACGCAGGCTGGCCAGTACGGCGTGGCCCAGACACGGAGGCGGGCCATCATCCTGGCTGCCGCCCCCGGGGAGCCCCTGCCCCTGTTCCCAGAGCCGCTGCACGTATTCGCGCCCCGGGCCTGCCAGCTGAGCGTCGTGGTCGACGACAAGAAGTTCGTCAGCAACATCACCAGGTAGGAGCCCGCCTGCCCGTGGTTGTGGCACTGGGGGACCTTGGTGACACGGCCCAGGCCAGGTCCCCTCTTCC
This sequence comes from Tragulus kanchil, assembly GCA_022376925.1. Lineage (NCBI taxonomy): Eukaryota > Metazoa > Chordata > Mammalia > Artiodactyla > Tragulidae > Tragulus > Tragulus kanchil. Next base: position 9,166,665 of record JAIOJX010000029.1, read on the forward strand.
GGAGAAGACGAGTCCAGCAGCGGGGACGGCAGCCGTGTGTCCCAGAGGCGCCAACACTCTGTGCTCCACTGCAGGTTGAGCTCGGGCCCCTTCCGGACCATCACGGTGCGGGACACGATGTCCGATCTCCCCGAGATCCGGAACGGAGCTTCGGCGCTCGAGATCTCCTACAACGGGGAGCCCCAGTCCTGGTTCCAGAGGCAGCTCCGCGGCTCGCAGTACCAGCCCATCCTCAGGGACCACATCTGCAAGGTGGCACGCCTCCTGAGGCCGGAGCCGCCTCCCGGGGACAGGACTGCGGCTGGAGTCCAGCCTGGGCTTGGGGGGCAGTGGGAGAGGGTCTTCGCCCAGCCCCGCGTTCTCTCAGCCAGCCCCCAGCCTCACCACCTCACTCCTCCTGCTTCTCTCTTGCCTCCCGCCCCACACCTCACCCCGCCACAGCACCTGGTCGTGGGACATGTCCATAGAGCGTACCCTCCTCCTAGAGTAGTCTGGAATGGTGCCTGGCCGCTATCTCCCATGGCCGACCTCGTCTCTCAGCCTGGGCCCCTGGGCGTCCAGCTCCTGCTGTGCTGAGGCTCAGCTCGGATATCGGCTCTTCCCCAGCCCTACCCTCCCCCCAGCCCGCCCAAAGCCCCCGCTCCCCCTCGCCCCTCACCCCACGTCCCTGCTCCGGAGCTGCCGCGACCCGTGTGTGACCCCAGGCTGTCTGCCCGTCTCCCTCAGTGGGGCACAAGCCCCCCGGGGGCTCCTGGCCACCGCCATGTGCCCGGTACAGTGGTGCCCCCCGGCACCTGCTTGGGTGCGCCCCAGCCTTGGTGACAGCCGGGCCTGCTGTGCTCCTCCAGGACATGAGCGCCTTGGTGGCCGCCCGCATGCGCCACATCCCCCTGGCCCCGGGCTCGGACTGGCGGGACCTGCCCAACATCGAGGTGCGGCTCTCGGACGGCACCTTGGCCCGGAAGCTGCGGTACAACTACCACGACCGGAAGAACGGCTGCAGCAGCTCCGGCGCCCTCCGCGGGGTCTGCTCCTGCGTGGAAGGTGGGCCTCCCAGCCCCCTTGGGGTCTGCAGCCATGCAGGGGACTCGGGCGAAGGGGTACGGTCTTGGGGTCTCTCAGAAGGAGATGCAGGGGCTCCAGACCCCACCCAGCAGGCCAGGGTGTCCCTGCTCTAAATGCTGCCGAGAGCGGGGCTCGTGGGGAGACCGCCGGGTAAGCTGGTGGCTGCTCTGTCCTCGCGCCCGCCTCCCCGCAGCCCCACCGCAGCCCTCTCCCCCTGCAGGCAAGCCGTGTGAGCCGGCGGCCCGTCAGTTCAACACCCTCATCCCCTGGTGCCTGCCGCACACCGGGAACCGGCACAACCACTGGGCCGGCCTCTACGGGCGGCTCGAGTGGGACGGCTTCTTCAGCACTACCGTCACCAACCCCGAGCCCATGGGCAAGCAGGTGCGGCTGCGGGCCTGGCGGGGCGGCGCGGGCTGGGCGGGGGACAGGCTTCCTGCCCGGGCCCGGCGGGGTCCCCTCTCACGCGCTCCCCTGCCTTGCCTCCCGTCCCCAGGGCCGTGTGCTCCACCCGGAGCAGCACCGCGTTGTGAGTGTGCGGGAATGCGCCCGCTCCCAGGGCTTCCCCGACACCTACCGGCTGTTCGGCAACATCCTGGACAAGCACCGGCAGGTCGGTGGGGAGGAGGCGGCCCCGGCCTCCTGCCCTGGGGACGGGCTGGGGGTGGCTCCCAGGAGGCGGCCCCGGTGGGAGGAGGGCAGGCTGGGATGGCTCGGTGGGGGGCTCAGCTTACACGGTCCCCTCGGAGGGGACGCCGCGCCCCCGCGGCTGGGTGACCGGCTGGAATCTGCGTTCCCAGGAGGGTGGTGGGCAGAAGCGGAGTCTTCCGGCCCTGGGGTCCCAGGTGCTCATGGGTCAGGCGGAGTCACTAAGAGTGCGGGTGCTGTCGATAGTCGAAGGAGATGTAGCCCAAAGGAAGCTTCCCGCACATCACACACAGCAGGCTGAATCCGTGCTGGTGAAAATTCCTTGTCTGTGACCCAGTGGTGTTTGGGCGGGGCCTCTGCGCACCGGCCGACGGAAGGGCTCTGGAGGCCTGTGAGCCGAGGCCGGGGACCCGGTGCCCAGGCCTGCGTGGAGGCCGCGTGACTCCAGCCACGTCAAGCCAGGCGTCGCTCTCCTTCCCTCCTGCAGGTGGGTAACGCCGTGCCCCCGCCACTGGCCAAAGCCATCGGCTTGGAGATCAAGCGCTGCATGTTGGCCAGAGCACGAGAGAGAGCCTCAGGTATGGTCGGGGCGGGGATGGCACGGGTGTGGCCTTAGGCTCTGGGCCTGGGGCCGGCCACCCAGCCCCCTGGTGGTCTCCAGGTGCTGTGAGGCTGAGCAGGGGGGCACCTCGGTCCACCTTCGCTGGGTGCACAGCAGACGCTAACCCGAGTCGTCTGGAAGCTTTAGGGGACGCCCGAGCGGCGTTCAGTCTCGCTGATCGTCCTTCAGCCTGGACCCCTGGGCATTAACGTAGCTCCGGACTGACGTGCCTGTTGCTTAGTGGAGCAGGACGCGCCCCTCTGACTCGCGCGTCTGTTTCTCTTCAGCTAAAGTCAAGGAGGAGGCTGCTAAGGACTAGCTCTGCCTTCCCCTCGTTCCTGCCACGGGAGACCCCCAGCGTGCACTGATGTTGTCGTGTTCTTACCAAGTCGAGCCGTCAGTTCTGACGTGTTGTGCGCAGTGTCTGTGGCCTCGGCTGACGTGAAGCTCTTCGTGAGGTTCGCCTCTCGACTCATTTGACTTTTAGTGATCAGACTGTGTTGTACTTTGTCCATTCTGGATTTTAAAAGTTTTTTATTATGCATTGTATCAAATTTACCACTGTATGAAGTGGAAATTAAGACTTTATGTAGTTTTTATATGTTGTAATATTTCTTCAAATAAATCTCTCCTATAAATCACCCCGGGTGGCGACTCAGCGATTTCCGACAGGGCTTCTAGCAACCTCTTGGCTGAGAGTGGCGTCCTCAGGGCCGCAGGCGGCCCCGCAGAGGCGTCTGTCCGAAGCTCGATCACTCCCTGTGTGTTCGGGGCTGGGAGTTGTGACTCGGTGCTGGCCAGCAAGGTGCAAGTAGAACTCGCTAGTGTGGTTTCCAGGAAAGCCTTTCTTGTTTGTGTTGCCCACGCCATGAGGCATGCAGGATCTTAGTTTGCTGACCAGGGGTCACCTGACCATGCCCCTGCATTGGGAGCGCAGGGTCTTAACCCCTGGACCGCCAGGGAAGTCCCCGTGAGGTCTGCACTGGCCTTGCTCGTGGCCTTGTGGCCCTCTGGTCCGGAGTGCGCTGAGAGGCCTGGCAGTGCAGCGGCTGTCTCGTGGCCACGAGGCCAGAGGTGCCACGCAGCTGATAGTGGCACAAGAAGAGAAGCATCCCTCGGAGCCCTGGCCTGCCACCCCCGCCGCAGCCCGCTGTTTGCTTCAGAATCAGATAGGGGGGCCTTCCACGCTTGGAGCCCGACTCAGCCCTACTGAATGCCAAGATGAGCAAACCTCGTCTGTGGGTCATCTCGGAAAGATCTGCTATAAAGGGACCACGAAGGAGAAGCAGACGAGGACACGTCACTCGCCAGCACACGCGACCCAGGGGCCACGGTGAGGATGTCGGGCAGCACCTGCTCCTCCAGCCCGCCGTTCAGGAGGGCGCTCGGCAGCACCGCGGCTGGACCGTGCCCCCTGCGCCACGGGTGCCTCGATCACAAGACTAAAGAGTAGAGAGCGTCCGCGTGTAAAATCATTCAGCTCCTTCAGCGTGTTCAGGCCTGGGGCTTCCCTGGTGGCTCCGTCCGCAGAAAACCCCCCTGCGCTGCGGGAGACCTGGGCTTGACCCCTGAGTCAGGAGGACGCCCTGGAAAAGGGGAGAGCCACCAGCACCAGTATCGCCTGGAGAATTCCACGGCTCGTCCGTGGGTTGCAAAGTGTTGGACGCAACCGAGCGACTTCTACTTTCATGGTAATTCTATGTTTCACTTTTTGAGGCACCGTGAAACTGGTTTCACATTTGTACTAGCGACACACAGGTGTTCCAGTCTCTCTCCCTCTTTCCCCACCCTTGGTTCATTCTGTTTCATAGTAGCCATCCTAAGAGTGTTCCGCTGGGTGTTTTGTTTCAGGTTTATGGTGTGTGTGTGTGTGTTCATTTTTATTTATTTAGTTGTAAAGTACATATGACAATTTTCAACTGAATCACGTTTTAAGTGTACAGTTCCAATGGACGGCACCGAGCAGTTTCACATTGTGTAACCGTCTACCGTCCACGTCTGGAATTCTTCATCGTCTTCTGAAACTCTGTCCCATGAACACCAGCTCCTGGGGATGGCGGAGGGATCGAGTGGGAGTTTGGGGTTAGCAGATGTAAGCGATTGTATGCAGGATGGATAAACAGGGCCCTGCTGCATGGCACAGGGAACCAGAGTCAGTAGCTTACGATGAACCACAGTGGAGAAGAATGTGAAAAAGTGTATCTCTAGATATGTATAATTGACTCAGTTTGTTGTACAGTGTGAAATTAACACATTTTAAGTCAGCTATACTTCAATTAAAAAACAACCCTTCCCATCCCTCCCAGAACTCCACCGTCTCCTTTCTGTCTTATGGATTTGACTCCTCTAGGGACCCCATATGAGTGGACTCCTACAGTATTCGCCTCTTTGGACCGACTGATTTCATGCCAGCACACGCGACCCAGGGCCACGGTGAGGATGTCGGGCAGCACCTGCTCCTCCAGCCCGCCGTTCAGGAGGGCGCTCGGCAGCACCGCGGCTGGACCGTGCCCCCTGCGCCACGGGTGCCTCGATCACAAGACTAAAGAGTAGAGAGCGTCCGCGTGTAAAATCATTCAGCTCCTTCAGCGTGTTCAGGCCTGGGGCTTCCCTGGTGGCTCCGTCCGCAGAAAACCCCCCTGCGCTGCGGGAGACCTGGGCTTGACCCCTGAGTCAGGAGGACGCCCTGGAAAAGGGGAGAGCCACCAGCACCAGTATCGCCTGGAGAATTCCACGGCTCGTCCGTGGGTTGCAAAGTGTTGGACGCAACCGAGCGACTTCTACTTTCATGGTAATTCTATGTTTCACTTTTTGAGGCACCGTGAAACTGGTTTCACATTTGTACTAGCGACACACAGGTGTTCCAGTCTCTCTCCCTCTTTCCCCACCCTTGGTTCATTCTGTTTCATAGTAGCCATCCTAAGAGTGTTCCGCTGGGTGTTTTGTTTCAGGTTTATGGTGTGTGTGTGTGTGTTCATTTTTATTTATTTAGTTGTAAAGTACATATGACAATTTTCAACTGAATCACGTTTTAAGTGTACAGTTCCAATGGACGGCACCGAGCAGTTTCACATTGTGTAACCGTCTACCGTCCACGTCTGGAATTCTTCATCGTCTTCTGAAACTCTGTCCCATGAACACCAGCTCCTGGGGATGGCGGAGGGATCGAGTGGGAGTTTGGGGTTAGCAGATGTAAGCGATTGTATGCAGGATGGATAAACAGGGCCCTGCTGCATGGCACAGGGAACCAGAGTCAGTAGCTTACGATGAACCACAGTGGAGAAGAATGTGAAAAAGTGTATCTCTAGATATGTATAATTGACTCAGTTTGTTGTACAGTGTGAAATTAACACATTTTAAGTCAGCTATACTTCAATTAAAAAACAACCCTTCCCATCCCTCCCAGAACTCCACCGTCTCCTTTCTGTCTTATGGATTTGACTCCTCTAGGGACCCCATATGAGTGGACTCCTACAGTATTCGCCTCTTTGTGACCGACTGATTTCATGGACCATCAAGTCCTCGGGTGCATCCACATTAGAGCAGGTGTCCTAAGGTCTTTTTTGGTTTTTTTGGCCATTTCTATTGGTCTTTCAGTTATCTATTTTTCATCCATCTTTTGTTCTTTGGCTTGTGTGGGCCTCCCATCGCAGTGGCCTCTCTCACTGCAGAGCACTGGCTCTGGGCACATGCTTTCCAGAGTTCCGGCTTGGCAGTTGGACACATTGGTCCAGTCGCTCCGTGGCACGTGAGATCTTCAGGGGTCGAACCGGTGCCCCTTGCACTGCAAGGCAGTGTCCTTACCCACTGGACCACCAGGGAAGCCCCCTAAGGTCCTTTTCATTGATTTATTTGGCTGCACTGGGTCTTAGTTGAGGCATATAAGATCTAGTGCCCCAATCCAGGATGGGATCGAACTTGGGCCCCCTGCACTGAGAGTGTGGAGTTTCAGCCCCTGGACCACCAGGGAAGTCCTCCTTCCTTTTTCTTTTTTTTTTTTAACACTTAATTTTTCTTTAGCGTATTTTGTCATTTGTTTGTTTTGGCCATGCCCTGGGGCTTGCAGGACCTTTTTTTGTCTTTAAGTTCACCTTTATTGGGGTATGATTGCTTTACAATGCTGTTAGTCTCTGCTATACACCAGAGTGAATCCATCATACATATATCTCCTCTTCTTTAGATTTCCTTCCCATTTAAGTCACCACGTGCATGCATGCGTGCTAAGTCGCTTCAGTTGTGTCCAGTTCTCTGTGACTCTGTGGATTGTAGCCCACCAGGCTCTTTGTCCGTGGGATTCTCCAGGCACGAGTACTGGAGTGGGTTCCCATCTTCTCCTCCAGGGGATCCTCTCGACCCAGAGATCAAGCCCAGGTCTGTTACATCTCCCACACCAGCCAGTGGGCTGGTGACCACCGGAAAGCCCTCAGGTGCTCAGAGAGCTCTGAAGAGAGTCCCCTGGGCTGTACCGTAGCTTCTCCTGTCTATTTCATACGTGGTAGTGACAGTTAAAATCTCCCAGTTCGACTCCTCTAGGGACCCCATATGAGTGGACTCCTACAGTATTCGCCTCTTTGTGACCGACTGATTTCATGGACCATCAAGTCCTCGGGTGCATCCACATTAGAGCAGGTGTCCTAAGGTCTTTTTTGGTTTTTTTGGCCATTTCTATTGGTCTTTCAGTTATCTATTTTTCATCCATCTTTTGTTCTTTGGCTTGTGTGGGCCTCCCATCGCAGTGGCCTCTCTCACTGCAGAGCACTGGCTCTGGGCACATGCTTTCCAGAGTTCCGGCTTGGCAGTTGGACACATTGGTCCAGTCGCTCCGTGGCACGTGAGATCTTCAGGGGTCGAACCGGTGCCCCTTGCACTGCAAGGCAGTGTCCTTACCCACTGGACCACCAGGGAAGCCCCCTAAGGTCCTTTTCATTGATTTATTTGGCTGCACTGGGTCTTAGTTGAGGCATATAAGATCTAGTGCCCCAATCCAGGATGGGATCGAACTTGGGCCCCCTGCACTGAGAGTGTGGAGTTTCAGCCCCTGGACCACCAGGGAAGTCCTCCTTCCTTTTTCTTTTTTTTTTTTAACACTTAATTTTTCTTTAGCGTATTTTGTCATTTGTTTGTTTTGGCCATGCCCTGGGGCTTGCAGGACCTTTTTTTGTCTTTAAGTTCACCTTTATTGGGGTATGATTGCTTTACAATGCTGTTAGTCTCTGCTATACACCAGAGTGAATCCATCATACATATATCTCCTCTTCTTTAGATTTCCTTCCCATTTAAGTCACCACGTGCATGCATGCGTGCTAAGTCGCTTCAGTTGTGTCCAGTTCTCTGTGACTCTGTGGATTGTAGCCCACCAGGCTCTTTGTCCGTGGGATTCTCCAGGCACGAGTACTGGAGTGGGTTCCCATCTTCTCCTCCAGGGGATCCTCTCGACCCAGAGATCAAGCCCAGGTCTGTTACATCTCCCACACCAGCCAGTGGGCTGGTGACCACCGGAAAGCCCTCAGGTGCTCAGAGAGCTCTGAAGAGAGTCCCCTGGGCTGTACAGTAGCTTCTCATGTCTATTTTATACGTGGTAGTGTACATGTAGCAATCTCAGTCTCCCAGTTCATCCCACCACCTCTCCCCTGGAATCCATAATGTATTCTCTACACCAGTGTCTCTATTTCTGCTTTGCAGGTAAGCTTATCTGTACCGTTTTTCTAGATTCCACATATAAGCATTATGTACGATATTTGTTTTTCTCCTTCTGACTTGCTTCACTCTTAGGACCATCTCTAGGTCCGTCCACGTGTCTGCAAATAACACGACTTTGTTCCTTTTTATGGCTGAGTAGTATTCATTGTATCCATGTACCACATCTTTTTTTTTTTTTTTAAAGATTTATTTATTTATTTATTTATTTTGGGCGGGGGTCGGGTTGGGGAGCGAGGGGAGCGGGCGGGCCACTTCTATTGGTCTTTCATTTCTCTGTTTTCATCCGTCTTTGTTCTTTGCCTCCTGCAGGCCTCCCATCGCGGTGGTGTCTGTCGTTGCAGAGCGCCAGCTCTGGGCGCATGCGCTCCAGAGCTCCGGCTCGGTGATTGGACACATCAGTCCAGCCTCTCCGCGGCACGTGGGATCTTCCCAGGCCAGGGATCGAACCGGCGCCCCTTGCACTGCAAGGCGGTGTCCTTACCCACTGGACCACCAGGGGAAGCCCTACCACATCTTTTTTATCCCCTCCTCTGTTGATGGGCCTTTAGGTTGCTTCCATGTCCTGGCTGTTGTAAACAGCGTTGGACTGAACACTGAGCTGCGTGTATCTTCGAATAATAGTTGTCTCTGGGTATATGCCCAGGATAGCTTGGAGAATTTTAGTTCTTTAACTAGGGACAGAATAAACCTGGACCCTCAGCAGTGAGAGCCCAGAAAAACCACTGGACTGCCGGGAACGCCTCTCTNTCTTTTTCTTCCCTTTTAAGACTGAATAATATTCCACTCTATGGATGGACCATATTTTGTTTATTCATTCGTCCGTCAATGGACACGAGAGGTGCTTCCACCTTTGGGCTAGTGTGAAAGTGGATGTACAAATACCTGTTTGGGACCACTCTTTCAATTCCTTTCTGTGTATGCCCAGAAATAGAATTGCTAGGTCATATTTCTACTCTATAGTCATTCTGTTTTTAAGTATTTGAGGACCCTTCATACTGTTTTCTGCAACAGCAAGTGGCTGTAGTTTTGGTTTTTTATTTTTTGGCATGTGGGTTCCTTATTCCCTGCGTTGGATCAGAGATGAAACCTGCATCCCATGCACTAGACGGTGGAGTCTTAGCCACTGGACGGCTGCGAAGTCCAGATTTTTTAAATGAAATCAGTATTCAAGGCACAGATGAACCTTCTTGGTGTTCCCCACAAATGACGCTGAATCCCACAGCCACAGTGATGTCAGCCCTTGTTTCCTTTTGTGTGACGAGAGTTTAATCTCGACAAGGCTGAGTAGTATTCATTGTATCCATGTACCACATCTTTTTTTTTTTTTTTAAAGATTTATTTATTTATTTATTTATTTTGGGCGGGGGTCGGGTTGGGGAGCGAGGGGAGCGGGCGGGCCACTTCTATTGGTCTTTCATTTCTCTGTTTTCATCCGTCTTTGTTCTTTGCCTCCTGCAGGCCTCCCATCGCGGTGGTGTCTGTCGTTGCAGAGCGCCAGCTCTGGGCGCATGCGCTCCAGAGCTCCGGCTCGGTGATTGGACACATCAGTCCAGCCTCTCCGCGGCACGTGGGATCTTCCCAGGCCAGGGATCGAACCGGCGCCCCTTGCACTGCAAGGCGGTGTCCTTACCCACTGGACCACCAGGGGAAGCCCTACCACATCTTTTTTATCCCCTCCTCTGTTGATGGGCCTTTAGGTTGCTTCCATGTCCTGGCTGTTGTAAACAGCGTTGGACTGAACACTGAGCTGCGTGTATCTTCGAATAATAGTTGTCTCTGGGTATATGCCCAGGATAGCTTGGAGAATTTTAGTTCTTTAACTAGGGACAGAATAAACCTGGACCCTCAGCAGTGAGAGCCCAGAAAAACCACTGGACTGCCGGGGAACGCCTCTCTTTCTTTTTCTTCCCTTTTAAGACTGAATAATATTCCACTCTATGGATGGACCATATTTTGTTTATTCATTCGTCCGTCAATGGACACGAGAGGTGCTTCCACCTTTGGGCTAGTGTGAAAGTGGATGTACAAATACCTGTTTGGGACCACTCTTTCAATTCCTTTCTGTGTATGCCCAGAAATAGAATTGCTAGGTCATATTTCTACTCTATAGTCATTCTGTTTTTAAGTATTTGAGGACCCTTCATACTGTTTTCTGCAACAGCAAGTGGCTGTAGTTTTGGTTTTTTATTTTTTGGCATGTGGGTTCCTTATTCCCTGCGTTGGATCAGAGATGAAACCTGCATCCCATGCACTAGACGGTGGAGTCTTAGCCACTGGACGGCTGCGAAAGTCCAGATTTTTTTTTAAATGAAATCAGTATTCAAGGCACAGATGAACCTTCTTGGTGTTCCCCACAAATGACGCTGAATCCCACAACAGCCACAGTGATGTCAGCCCTTGTTTCCCCTTTTGTGTGACGAGGATGCCTTTCTAACACCCTGTCTCATCGCCACAACAACCCCAGTCACGCACATACATACCATGCCTGTCGGCTTTGTCCACACTGACACGCAATCGTTTGAGACTAGTAACGGAAAACTGACACAGAATCACACGAGCATGGGTCCTGCACGGACCATCCCAGCCCTGGCTCTAGGGCTGGGCGCACACGCAGCAGGAAGACAGAGCGAGCTCGTTCCTGCTTTCCTGTCTCGAGAACAAAGCAGGCAAACGCTCTAACAAATAAGGGGACTTTACAAAGCCAGGAAGACTACAATCAAAACAAAGCAGACAGCTGAGGGACTTCTCTGGTGATCCAGTAGCTGAGACTTCATGCTCCTAAATACTGGGGGCTCGGGTTGGATCCCTGGTCAGGGAACTAGATCCCACATGCAGCCACCAAGAACCCCGAAACGAAGATCTTGTGGTCCATAAGACCAAGTGCAGGCTAAATAAATAAATATTAGGAAAACAAACAAGAACGAGAATGACAAATAGAATCTGATATCACTTATATGTGTCATCTAAAATATGATACAGGGCTTGCCTGGTGGTCCAGTGGGTAAAGAGTCCGCCTTGCCGTGCAAGGGGCACCTGTTCCATCCCTGGCCCCAGGAAGATCCCACGTGCCGTGGAGCAGCTGGATCAGTGTGTCTAATTAGGAACCAGCACTCTGGAGCACACGCATCCAGAGTCAGTGTGTCTAATTAGGAACCAGCACTCTGGAGCGCACGCATCCAGAGCCAGTGCTCTGCAGTGAGAGAGGCCACTGCAATGAGAGGCCCACACAGGTCAAAGAATAAAAAGATGGATGAAAATAAATATAAATAAAAGAGACATGATGGGGGGAATTGGGAAAAAAAAAGGTAAAATATGATACAAAAGAGCTTACAATAAAGAAACAGATTCACAGACATAGAAAACAAATTTATGGTTCCCAAAGAGGGAAGGGGAAGGGGGAGGGTAAACTAAGAGTTTGGAATTAGCAGATACAAACTACTATATATAAAATAGACACGTTGATGTTTGGCAGTCAACAACAAAACTCTATAAATATAAATAAATAAAACTGATAAATAACAACGTCCTATTGTATAATGCAGGGAACTCTATTCAATATCCTATAATAAACCATAATGGAAAGAACATGAGAAAAAATATATATGAATATAAGTTTGTGTGTGAGTGTGTACCAGTGAATCACTTCTCTGTACACCTGAAACTAACACAACACTGTAAACCAACTGTATTTCCATTTGAAAATATAGAGCGGACTTCCCTGGTGATCCAGTGGTTAAGGACTTGCCTGCCAATGCAGGGGACACAAGTTCGATCCCTGGTCTGGGAAGATTCCACATGCCATGGAACAACGAAGCCCAAGCACAACTGCCGACCCTGTGCTCTAGAGCCCATGCACTCCAACTAGAGGGTAGCCGCTGCTCACTGCAAGTAGAGAAAGCCCAAGTGCAACAACAAAGACCCAGTGCTAAATAAATAACTAAACATTTTAAAATGTAAGAATGAAAAAATAGAGGGACGTCGCTGGCAGTTCAGAGGTTAAGATTGTGTGCTTTGACTGAAGGAGGCTAATGTTTAATCCTTGGTTGGGGAACTAAGACCCCACATGCCATGCAGCCGAAAAAAAAATTAATTGAAAAACATAAATTTAAAAAAATAAATAAAATAAAATGAAGTCAGTAGTGTGGGCCTCAAGCCAACAGGCTTGGTGTCCTTATGAGGACCATATGAAGGGAGAAAACAGCCGTCCACAAGCCAGGGAGACAGGACTCAGAAGGACATTTTATTTTGACTCTTTTAGAAGCACATTTTAATCTTAGACTCCCAGCCCTCCAAAACTGTGAGGAAATACATTTCCATTGTTTATAAGCCATTCAGTCTGTGGTATTTTGTTATGGCAGAAACAAATTCCAACTGTTCCCAGTTTGGGTCGCTGAGAATAAACGCGCTACACAAGTTCATGTACATGTCTCAGTGTGTGACCTTCCGTGGATGAGGGTTTCTGGTTCTTAGGAAGAACGGCAAGAAATGAAATTCTACCAGTGAGCGCCAGTGAGCCCCTGGAAACTCCTGCCAAGTTCCCAAGGGCTGCCACACCCTGTGTGTCCACACTCCTCCCTGTGCCCTCTGTAGGCTTCCTTCTGCTCGTGTCTTTTTATTTTCCCCATCATGCCCCCCCCCTCATTTTTTAGGGCACTTCTATTAGTCCTTCATTTATTTTCATCTTTGTTCTTTATTTGTATTTATTTTCAACCATCTTTTTATTCTTTGGCCTGTGTGGGCCTCCTGTTGCAGTGGCCTCTCTCATTGCAGAGCACCGGCTCTGGGCACATGCGCTCCAGAGCGCTGGCTTGCAATTGGACACACTGGTCTAGCCACTTTACAGCAGGCGGGATCTTCCCAGGCCAGGGATCAAACCGGTGACTCCTGCACTGCAAGGAGGACTCTTTACCCACTGGACCACCAAGGAAGCCCTGCTCTTGTCTTTTTTTAAAAAATATGTATTTACTCATTTATATTTTGACTGCACAGTGATTTCGTTGCTGTGCATGGGCTTCTGTTGTTGTGGAGCACGGGCTCCAAGCGTGAGAGAGCTTCAGCAGATGCAGCATGTGGGCTCAGTAGTTGCAGCTCACAGGCTCCGGGTGCACAGGCTCAGTAGTTGTGGCCCAGGGGTACAGTTTTCCCATGGCATGTGGGATCTTCCTGGACCAGGGATCGAACCTGCGCCCTCCGCCTTGGCAGGCAGACTCTTAACCACTGGACCACCAGGGAAGTCCTGTTCTTATCTTTGTGGAGACTCTGAATGTGGGGAGAATGTTGGTGCTATGAAGAAGGGCTCAGGGGCTTCCTTTCCATCCACACTTGGCCTCTGGTTTCTCCCCACTGCCCTTGCTTCCCTGAGCCCCCTTTTGTTATTCCTTAGAAAATACTTGATTACCTGGTTAATAAAATGCATGCTGGATGTTTAAGAAAAAAATTTCCAGAGATTTTCCTGGAAGTCCAGTGGTTAAGACTCTGTGCTTTCACTGCAGAGCAGAGGGTGTGCAGGTTAGATTCTTAGGCAACTAAGATCTCACATGCTGCGTGGTGCAGTCAAAAATACATTTAAAAAAAAAAAAAAAAAACTAAAAAGAAAAAGTGTCCCAAACAGAAAGCATACAGAAATGGAAGTACAAGCATACCTTAGAGATGGTGCAGATTTAGTTGTAAACCACTGTGATAAAGCAAATATTGAAATCAATCAGCTGATCCATCAATAAAGAGGCTATGGCATGAGTCACAATTTTTTTTTTCCAGTGCATGTAAAAATGTCATGTTTGGACTTCCCTGGTGGTCTAGTGGTTAAGAATCCTCCTGCCAATGGAGGGGACACAGGTTCAATCCCTGATTCAGGAAGATCCCACATGCCTCTGGGCAACTAAGCCTATACCCTACTCCTGAGCCTGCGCTCTAGAGATGCGGCTGCGTGACAACAGACGCCTCCGTTCACCATGACTAGAAAAAATCCTCACAGCCCTGGAGACCCAGCACGGCCCAAAATAAACAAATACATTCTTTGAAAGTCATGTTTACACTATACTGTAGTCTATTTAAAGTCCACAATAGCATTGTGTCCTAAAAAAACCCCGAAAAACTCTTAATTTAAAATGAAAGTGAAAATCGCTCAGTCATGTCTATTTGTGCCCCCAAGGATGAGCCATGGATTTCTCCAGGCAAGAATACTGGAGTGTGGGCTTCCCTGGTGGTCCAGTGGGTAAGGACACCACCTTGCTGTGCAAGGGGCGCCAGTTAGATCCCTGGCCTGGGAAGATCCCACGTGCCGTGGAGCGGCTGGACCCGTGCGTTCAACTACTGAGCGCATGTGCCCAGAGCCGGTGCTCTGCAATGAGAGAGGCCACTGCGATGGGAGGCCCACACGGACCAAAGAACAAAGATGGATGGTAAATAAATGAAAGACCAATAGAAGCAGCCAAAAAAAAAAAAAAAAAAAAACCTTAAAATAAAAAAGAATACTGGAGTGGGTAGCCTATCCCTTCTCCGGGAATCTTCCTGACCCACAGATTGAACTAGGGTCTCCTGAATTGCAGGCGGATTTTTTGCTAACTGAGCTACCAGTGTGAAGCCCAATTTATTACTATCTTACTGCTAAACAGGCTAACCATCATCTAACAATGCAGAGTTTTCACAAATCCTCAACTGGTAAAAATTCTGCAAAATGCGATGAAACAAAGTATGTCAGTAAAGACGAGGCCAAACCGAAACAACCAGAAGCATCAGTATTTCAGTAGTTAACATCCTTCCAGCAACCAGAAAGGAGCACAGTTTTCTTTCCGGGGGGAAGCTAATTCCTTCATCATGACCAATATGTTGTTTTCAATTTTTCAACTCAGGGATTCCCTGAAGGATCAGTGGCTAAGATGCCGAGCTCCCAGTGCAGGGGGCCTGGGTTCGATTCCTGGTCAGGGAACTAGATGCTACAACTAAGACCTGGTACAGCCAAATAAATAAATATATTCAAAAAAAAATTTTTTTTTCCAACCCTTTAAGCCACCCTGTGCTGGACACTTTCTTACCGCCGATTTGGTGCACTGGGATGTCTATTTCCCTAGGCCACTTCTAGAAGACATGCAAATTCGTGAATATGAAAAGCATATTAAAGGGATTTCTGTGGTGGGTGGGTGGCTTAAGACTTCACGTTCTCAATGCAGGTGTGGGTCCTTGGTCAGCGAACTAGATTCCACATGCTGCAATTAACCGTTTGCATACTGAAACTAAACTTTACTACTAGCGCCACCTGGAGCTTCCCAGGTGGCACTACAGGAGGCGCTAGTGGTCAAAGGCCCATTGGACAGTTCAGGAGACATAAAAGGCGCAGGTTTGATCCACGGGTCTGGAAGATTCCCTGGAGAAGGGCATGGCAACCAACTCCAGTATCCTTGCCTGGAAAACCCGTGGACAGAGGAGCCTGGGGGACTACAGTCCACAGGGTCACAAAGAGTCAGACACGCCTGAGTGACTAACACACTAACACACATGCTGAAACTAAAGGTCCCACGTGCAACTAACACCTAGCGCAATCAAATAAGTAAATACAAAAAAGAAAAAAAAGAGAGAGATAACAAACAGATTCAAATACATGTATATGTCACATCTCACATATATTACATGAATGTGTGCTATATATTAATAGGGAAAGTATAATTTTGTAGCTATATTTATGTTTATATTTAAACCAATAAAATCAAGTGGTAAAAAAAAAAAAAAAAACAGAAAAGCTTAAAAATAAGCTTCTCAGAAAAAAAAAAAAAAGCTTCTCTTTCCTGATGCCTTCCTCTCAAAACACATTCTCAGCCACAGTTTGAGAATTCTTTTCCTAAAACAGGTTACATGTACCTCTATACCTCTGTGCTATTATTAAAGGTATACAAAAATTGGTTCCTGTAGCACAGGCAATTTTACACCTTGCTTTCTCTCCTTATCTTAGGTACATTTTTAACATGACCGCAAGTGGATCTACTTCCTTAAGGACTGTATAGCATTTAATAGATACCAGTATAGCATGTTTTTTTCTTCTTTTAATATTTATTTATTTGGCTGCACCAGGTCTGAGTCGCAGTGTGCAGGACCTTTGATCTTTGTTGTGGCATGTGGGATCTAGTTCCTTGACCAGGGATCGAACCCAGACCCCCTGCATCGGTAACTCGGAGTCGTAGCCACCAGACCATCAAAAACTTCCCAGCAGCATACGGTATATTAATCTATTTAACCAGTCCCTGTGAATGGACACTTAGGCATTGCCAGCTTTTTTCCATCATGAACAACACTCCCTCTCCCTCACAATAGCTTATTCTCACATCTTTACATAAATTCCGAGATTTTTCTCACAGGTTGAATTATTCGCTGGCTCAAAGGAAAATTCACAGTGCATTTAAGTTTTAGTTGATGTCGTCAACGTGGCGACCAGAGAGTTTGCACAGTCTCACGTACTAACAAAGTGTGGGAGGGTCTTTTTCTCTCTATCGGTCCTACCCTTGGGTAATATCAAATTTTTACAGTTTTGGCTGGCTGCAAGAATCATTGTTTGGATTTAGCCTTTCTTGGAGTAAACTTGAGTGAGTTTGCACAAATGTTTATTGACCCTTTTTGTGATAGTTTCATCTATGTTGTCAGACCACCTCTTTCTTTCTTTTTGTTTGGTGGTGTCTCGTGGCTTGCAGTCCTAGTTTCGTGACCCCTGCAAAGGAAGCTCCAAGTCCTAACCACTGGTTGTAATTGTTGCTGTTGTTCAGTCGATAAGTCGTGTCTGACTCGCTGTGATCCCATGGATGGCAGTGCGCCAGGCTTCTCTGTCCGTCATCACCTCCCGGGGCTTGCTCAAATTCAGGTCCAATGAGTCACTGATACCATCCAACCATCTCATCCTCTGTTGCCCGCTTCTCTTCCTGCATTCGATCTTTCCCAGTATCTGGGTCTTTTCCAGTGCATTGACTCTTCACGTCAGGTGGCCAAAGTACTGGAGCTTCAGCTTCAGCATGAGTCCTTCCTACGAACATTTAGGATTGGTTTCCTTCACAATTGACTGGTTTGATCTCCCTGCTGTCCAAGGGACTCTCAAGAGTCTTCTCAAGTATCGCAGTTCGAAAGCATCAATTCTTCGGTGTTCAGCCTTTTTTATAGTCCAACTCTCACATCACACAAGACTAGTGGAAAAACCATAGGTTTGACTAGGTGGACCTTTGTCGCCAAAGTGATATTTCTGCTTTTTAATACGCTGTTGAGGTTTGTCATAGCATTTCTTCCAAGGAGCAAGGGTCTTTTAATTTCATGGCTGCAGTCACCACCCACAGTGATCTTGGAGCCCAGGAAAATAAAGTCTATTTCTGTTTCCAGTTTTTCCCCATCTATTTGCCATGAAGTGATGGGACTGCATGCCATGATCTTACTTTTCTAAATGTTGAGCTTTATGATCTTTAGTTTTAAAACTCCTTTATCATCTGGTTCCTACCCTGTCTCAAATGCCCACTAATTGAGCACTTATTAAGTCCACACTCAGAGTGCTGGAAAGCCAGAGGTGAATGAAGCAGCCAAATGTTTCTTTGCGGCAATCTGCAGCAGTTTTTATCATTTTTTCAATTATTGCCCCTCTTTAGGAGAAAAAATGGAATCATCTTGAATTTACGTTTAATATAATTACATTTATTGTCTCCCTAACAACAGAAATTAAATGTTTAGGAATAAGATTTTGTGTCAGAGGGCCACAAGGCTCATGTCTAAGTTTTTTTTTTGTTTGGTGGTGTCTCGTGGCTTGCAGTCCATTTCGTCCCAAGGTCCTAACCACTGGTTGTAATTGTTGCTGTTGTTCAGTCGATAAGTCGTGTCTGACTCGCTGTGATCCCATGGATGGCAGTGCGCCAGGCTTCTCTGTCCGTCATCACCTCCCGGGGCTTGCTCAAATTCAGGTCCAATGAGTCACTGATACCATCCAACCATCTCATCCTCTGTTGCCCGCTTCTCTTCCTGCATTCGATCTTTCCCAGTATCTGGGTCTTTTCCAGTGCATTGACTCTTCACGTCAGGTGGCCAAAGTACTGGAGCTTCAGCTTCAGCATGAGTCCTTCCTACGAACATTTAGGATTGGTTTCCTTCACAATTGACTGGTTTGATCTCCCTGCTGTCCAAGGGACTCTCAAGAGTCTTCTCAAGTATCGCAGTTCGAAAGCATCAATTCTTCGGTGTTCAGCCTTTTTTATAGTCCAACTCTCACATCACACAAGACTAGTGGAAAAACCATAGGTTTGACTAGGTGGACCTTTGTCGCCAAAGTGATATTTCTGCTTTTTAATACGCTGTTGAGGTTTGTCATAGCATTTCTTCCAAGGAGCAAGGGTCTTTTAATTTCATGGCTGCAGTCACCACCCACAGTGATCTTGGAGCCCAGGAAAATAAAGTCTATTTCTGTTTCCAGTTTTTCCCCATCTATTTGCCATGAAGTGATGGGACTGCATGCCATGATCTTACTTTTCTAAATGTTGAGCTTTATGATCTTTAGTTTTAAAACTCCTTTATCATCTGGTTCCTACCCTGTCTCAAATGCCCACTAATTGAGCACTTATTAAGTCCACACTCAGAGTGCTGGAAAGCCAGAGGTGAATGAAGCAGCCAAATGTTTCTTTGCGGCAATCTGCAGCAGTTTTTATCATTTTTTCAATTATTGCCCCTCTTTAGGAGAAAAAATGGAATCATCTTGAATTTACGTTTTAATATAATTACATTTATTGTCTCCCTAACAACAGAAATTAAATGTTTAGGAATAAGATTTTGTGTCAGAGGGCCACAAGGCTCATGTCTAAGTTTTTTTTTTTTTTTTTTTTTTTCCGCCAGTAAAAAATTAGTTTTGGTCTCCTTGGGAGGCATGTGACTCCCACTGAGAATGCAGGCTGTAAAAGGAAAGCTGGACAACAAGCAATGAATAAAACTAAATGGAGGGCTTCCCTGGTGGTCCAGTGGGTAAGGACACCGCCTTGCAGCGCAAGGGACGCCTGTTCGGTCCCTGGCCTGGGAGGATCCCACATGCTGCGGAGCTGCTGGACCAATGTGTCCAGTTACCGAGCCTGAGTTCTGGAGTGCATGCGCTCAGAGCCAGTGCTCTGCGACAACAGAGGCCACTGCGATGAGAGGCCCACACGGGCCAGAGAACAAAGATGGATGAAAATAGATAAATGAAAGACCAATAGAAGTGGCCAATCCGTCCTCTCCCTCCCCAACCCGCCCTTCCACCCCAAAAAAGAAAAAAAAAAACCCAAAAAACTAAATGGAAGAGATCATATCAGGGAGCCAAGAATGTTACTGGGAATTCTCTGGGGGGTCCAGAGGTTATGACTTCGTACTTATATTACAGGGCCCAACTCTCATTCCTGGTTAGGGAATTAAGATGCTGCAAGCCTTGTGGTGCTACAAAAAAAAAAGTTACTAAAGGAGAGAGAATGGTTAGGGGGCTACTTGATATGTTGATCATTTGAATCAGGAGAATTCTTTCCACGCAAGGTAGACCAGCCTTGGTTTCTTCAGCTGCAAAATGGAATGATAATTCCCCCTCAAAGCTCCTGAAAACAGTAAGACCTCTATAACTGAGCTGCTTTATTGTCATTATTAACTTTTCATTTTTTATATTTATTTTATTTATTTGGCTGCACTGGATCTTTAGTTGTAGTATTTGGGATCTAGTTCCCCAGCCAGGGATGGAACCTAGGCCCTTTGCACTGGGAGTGTGGAATCTTAGCCACTGGATCACCAGGGAAATCCCTAATTTATACTTTTTTTAAATTTTACTTTCTACTTCTAAAGAGTTTTGTCCTAATTTATAATTTTTTTAAAAAGGTTGGGACTTCCCTGGTGGTCCAGCAGTTAAGAATCTGCCTAGCCATGCAAGGGATGCCGGTTTGATTCCTGGTCAGGGAACTAAGATCCCACATGCTGTGGGGCAACCAAGACCTGCACCACAATAAGGATTCCACCTACCGCAACTAAGATCCAACACAGCCAAATAAATAAATAGTTTTTTTAAAAAAGGTAAATGAGGTTCTTCCCTGGTGGTCCAGTGGCTAAAACAAAGCACTCCCAGTGCAGGGCGCTGGTCCAGCAACTAGATCCCTCATGCCGCAAGGAAGATCGAAGATCCCACGTGCCTCAACGAAGATAGAGCAGCCCAATAACTAAATAGAAAACAATTTTTTTTTAAGATAAATGAGCTGTGCCTCTGCAGCTACATATGAAAGCACCAGAGCCAAGCCTCTCGTACAGCCTGCGCCGCGACCTCCGTCCCTAAGGGTGCGCTGTCGGGCACGGCGGCTGCTCTAGGCGGCGGGACCGGAAGTCTCGTTCCCCTCCTAGTTCCGGTCTTTGGCCTAGGCTTGGGCTGCGTGGAGAAGGCTTTTGCGATGCCGACCGGGGACTTTGAGTGAGTCTGGGGTCGTGGAGAGGGGCTTGGGAGGCGACCTGGGGGCCCCAGGGGTGCATATGGAGTCTGGGTGCGCCGAGGCCGCGGGAGCCGGACCTCGCCTCCCCCAACCCTCCTCCTGGCAAACTTGTCCCCGCAGTTCGAAGCCCAGTTGGGCGGACCAGGTGGAAGAGGAAGGAGAGGATGGTGAGTCGGCCTTGTTGCCTCGGGCCGCCGCAGCCGGCCGGTCCCCCCGCCTCCCCAGGCCGTCACTGCTGCCTGCTCTGACACCCCCGCCCTGACCCTCCAGCCCCTTCTCCGCGCCCCGCGCATCCGGGCCGGCCGGAGATATCCACTGTGTTCACCAGCCCGTCCGTCTTCTCCCATGCCACCCCCTAAGTCCTTGTCGCCAGCACAGCTGCTCCCCTACTCCCGGGGGGAAACTGTGCCAGCCACCTTTGCATTAGTACGAGCGCCCCGATGCCTGTGGTCTGCCCCTAATCTCAGGCCAGCAATCCCCTATGCCTCTCATTGCTGAAAGTTACCAGGGCCCGCTCTTTGTCTCCGGACGGCTATCCCAGGACCCTTTCTGGCCAGTCCGCTGCCCTTGGTCCCGCCTTTCCGCTCCTGGTGCAGGCATCATCCCAGCAGTTAAGAATCTGTAACAAGGGAGCGTTACCTCAATGACCATGGTTCACCACAATAAGGATTCCACCTACCGCAACTAAGATCCAACACAGCCAAATAAATAAATAGTTTTTTTAAAAAAGGTAAATGAGGTTCTTCCCTGGTGGTCCAGTGGCTAAAACAAAGCACTCCCAGTGCAGGGCGCTGGTCCAGCAACTAGATCCCTCATGCCGCAAGGAAGATCGAAGATCCCACGTGCCTCAACGAAGATAGAGCAGCCCAATAACTAAATAGAAAACAATTTTTTTTTAAGATAAATGAGCTGTGCCTCTGCAGCTACATATGAAAGCACCAGAGCCAAGCCTCTCGTACAGCCTGCGCCGCGACCTCCGTCCCTAAGGGTGCGCTGTCGGGCACGGCGGCTGCTCTAGGCGGCGGGACCGGAAGTCTCGTTCCTCCTAGTTCCGGTCTTTGGCCTAGGCTTGGGCTGCGTGGAGAAGGCTTTTGCGATGCCGACCGGGGACTTTGAGTGAGTCTGGGGTCGTGGAGAGGGCTTGGGAGGCGACCTGGGGGCCCCAGGGGTGCATATGGAGTCTGGGTGCGCCGAGGCCGCGGGAGCCGGACCTCGCCTCCCCCAACCCTCCTCCTGGCAAACTTGTCCCCGCAGTTCGAAGCCCAGTTGGGCGGACCAGGTGGAAGAGGAAGGAGAGGATGGTGAGTCGGCCTTGTTGCCTCGGGCCGCCGCAGCCGGCCGGTCCCCCCGCCTCCCCAGGCCGTCACTGCTGCCTGCTCTGACACCCCCGCCCTGACCCTCCAGCCCCTTCTCCGCGCCCCGCGCATCCGGGCCGGCCGGAGATATCCACTGTGTTCACCAGCCCGTCCGTCTTCTCCCATGCCACCCCCTAAGTCCTTGTCGCCAGCACAGCTGCTCCCCTACTCCCGGGGGGAAACTGTGCCAGCCACCTTTGCATTAGTACGAGCGCCCCGATGCCTGTGGTCTGCCCCTAATCTCAGGCCAGCAATCCCCTATGCCTCTCATTGCTGAAAGTTACCAGGGCCCGCTCTTTGTCTCCGGACGGCTATCCCAGGACCCTTTCTGGCCAGTCCGCTGCCCTTGGTCCCGCCTTTCTCCGCTCCTGGTGCAGGCATCATCCCTGCATCTCAGTTGGGAGTTCCTGCCCCCACCAGCTGATCCCTCCTCCCTCCACTCCCTCTCTCAGACAAATGTGTCACCAGCGAGCTCCTCAAGGGGCTCCCCCTGGCCACCGGGGATACCAGTCCAGAGCCTGAATTGTTGCCAGGAGGTGAGTGACAGACTCCACTCCATGCCCGGGCTGCCTCTCCTCAGCCCCCTTCCCGCCCGGCCCCATTACCCAAGGGCTCAATATCTTTGTCTCCTCTGCCCTCCCAGCTCCGCTGCCGCCCCCCAAGGAGGTCATCAATGGAAACATCAAGACAGTGACGGAGTACAAGATCGATGAGGACGGCAAGAAGTTCAAGGTGAGGCTGGGGAGAGGTGGGCGGCCTTTGGGGGGACCTGGGCTAGGGAGAGGGTGTTGGATGTCTTGATGAGGAAGATCCCGGCCCCAGGAACCCTGGGGAGCAGGAAGCCCAAACCTTTCCCCTCCTATCCGCAGATCGTCCGCACCTTCAGAATTGAGACTCGGAAGGCCTCAAAGGCTGTGGCAAGGAGGAAGGTAAGACCCTTCTTCCTCTGTCTTGGGGGCTCCTCCAAGTCCGACTCAGGAAAAACAGGAGTTCTTTTTCCCAGTACCTTCATTTTAAGAAGTGGGGTTTAACTGTCTGTGGGCCTCCCTGGTGTCTCAGATGGTAAAGCATCTGCCGGCAGTGTGGGAGACCCGGGTTCAGTCCCTGGGTCAGGAAGATTTCCTGGAGAAGGAGATGGCAACCCGCTCCAGTATTCTTGCCTGGAAAATTCCATGGGCAGAAGAGCTGGCTTCAGCCCCTGGGGGCTCAGAGTGGGATACAACTGAGTGACTAACAGTTTCTTTTCACTTTTAACCGTGTGTACCTTTTTCTTTCTTTCTTTTTTTTTGTTTAACCTTAGTTCCCCAGCAAGGATCAGACCCACGCTCCCTGCATTGGGAGTGCAGAGTCTCTCATTGCTGAAAGTTACCAGGGCCCGCTCTTTGTCTCCGGACGGCTATCCCAGGACCCTTTCTGGCCAGTCCGCTGCCCTTGGTCCCGCCTTTCTCCGCTCCTGGTGCAGGCATCATCCCTGCATCTCAGTTGGGAGTTCCTGCCCCCACCAGCTGATCCCTCCTCCCTCCACTCCCTCTCTCAGACAAATGTGTCACCAGCGAGCTCCTCAAGGGGCTCCCCCTGGCCACCGGGGATACCAGTCCAGAGCCTGAATTGTTGCCAGGAGGTGAGTGACAGACTCCACTCCATGCCCGGGCTGCCTCTCCTCAGCCCCCTTCCCGCCCGGCCCCATTACCCAAGGGCTCAATATCTTTGTCTCCTCTGCCCTCCCAGCTCCGCTGCCGCCCCCCAAGGAGGTCATCAATGGAAACATCAAGACAGTGACGGAGTACAAGATCGATGAGGACGGCAAGAAGTTCAAGGTGAGGCTGGGGAGAGGTGGGCGGCCTTTGGGGGCACCTGGGCTAGGGGAGAGGGTGTTGGATGTCTTGATGAGGAAGATCCCCCGGCCCCAGGAACCCTGGGGAGCAGGAAGCCCAAACCTTTCCCCTCCTATCCGCAGATCGTCCGCACCTTCAGAATTGAGACTCGGAAGGCCTCAAAGGCTGTGGCAAGGAGGAAGGTAAGACCCTTCTTCCTCTGTCTTGGGGGCTCCTCCAAGTCCGACTCAGGAAAAACAGGAGTTCTTTTTCCCAGTACCTTCATTTTAAGAAGTGGGGTTTAACTGTCTGTGGGCCTCCCTGGTGTCTCAGATGGTAAAGCATCTGCCGGCAGTGTGGGAGACCCGGGTTCAGTCCCTGGGTCAGGAAGATTTCCTGGAGAAGGAGATGGCAACCCGCTCCAGTATTCTTGCCTGGAAAATTCCATGGGCAGAAGAGCTGGCTTCAGCCCCTGGGGTCTCAGAGTGTGATACAACTGAGTGACTAACAGTTTCTTTTCACTTTTAACCGTGTGTACCTTTTTTTCTTTCTTTCTTTCTTTTTTTTTTTAATGTTTTGACCGCACCACGGGGCATGTGGGATCTTAGTTCCCCCAGCAAGGATCAGACCCACGCTCCCTGCATTGGGAGTGCAGAGTCTTGAGCCCTGGACCACCAGGGGAGTCCCCCAGCTTGTGCTTGTTTTGTTGGACCAGAACTGAGGCCTGTTTGCAGTCTTTGGGGCCTTGAAAAGTTCAGCAGGTGCAGGAGCGTGGGGGCTGGGAGCGGTTTTCCCTGCTGTTGGCTTGTTGCCCGGCAGGACCGGCCAGGCCCTCCCACAGGGGGGCTCTAGCAGCAGACCCGATGGCAGTTGACACATTGGGCACAATTGCCTGCGCCCGCGCTCTGTGTTAGACCCAGGTGCTTCACAGGAAGGATTTTCTCACCCAGTCCCACTAGCATTCCAGGGGGGTGTGGGGAGCACGGTGGTCCCTTTTTACTGGGGAGGAAGCTGAGAAACAGGTTGTTTAATGAGCTCAAGGCCCCTGGAAATCTGGGTGACCTCTCTGCACCCCTGAGTATCCCTCCGTGGCAGGAGCTGGTCCAGGGGTTGTTGGCTGTGGACATGTTTGCCGCAGAGCCTCAGTTGTCTCTTCTCCTGGAACTGGCATGAAGCTGGGGCCTGGTGCGCTCTCGGGGAACAAAAGCGATCGTCGTCAATGTTAGGAGAAGCCTTTGAGGAGGGTGGTGAAGGGGGTTCGAAGCCCAGACCCTCTGGAGGTGGCTTTTGTAAGTCTACGGTGCCAGTGGAGGGGGTCCCACTTGTGCTTGCCCTGACCTGTCCCCCATCCCTTCCTGAGCTCAGAACTGGAAGAAGTTTGGGAACTCAGAGTTTGACCCACCAGGGCCCAATGTGGCCACCACCACGGTCAGCGATGATGTATCCATGACATTCATCACCAGCAAAGAGGTGAGTGGGCCAGCCAGGGCCGAGGCTGGGGCCAGGGGGGTGGTGGCGGGTGTGGCGGCCCCGTCTGAGCTGCCCCACCTGCCCCGCCAGGATCTGAACTGCCAGGAAGAGGAGGACCCGATGAACAAGCTCAAGGGCCAGAAGATCGTGTCCTGCCGAATCTGCAAGGGCGACCACTGGACCACCCGCTGCCCCTACAAGGACACGCTGGGGCCCATGCAGAAGGAGCTGGCCGAGCAGCTGGGCCTGTCCACTAGGGGAGTCTCCAAGCTTGTGCTTGTTTTGTTGGACCAGAACTGAGGCCTGTTTGCAGTCTTTGGGGCCTTGAAAAGTTCAGCAGGTGCAGGAGCGTGGGGGCTGGGAGCGGTTTTCCCTGCTGTTGGCTTGTTGCCCGGCAGGACCGGCCAGGCCCTCCCACAGGGGGGCTCTAGCAGCAGACCCGATGGCAGTTGACACATTGGGCACAATTGCCTGCGCCCGCGCTCTGTGTTAGACCCAGGTGCTTCACAGGAAGGATTTTCTCACCCAGTCCCACTAGCATTCCAGGGGGGTGTGGGGAGCACGGTGGTCCCTTTTTACTGGGGAGGAAGCTGAGAAACAGGTTGTTTAATGAGCTCAAGGCCCCTGGAAATCTGGGTGACCTCTCTGCACCCCTGAGTATCCCTCCGTGGCAGGAGCTGGTCCAGGGGTTGTTGGCTGTGGACATGTTTGCCGCAGAGCCTCAGTTGTCTCTTCTCCTGGAACTGGCATGAAGCTGGGGCCTGGTGCGCTCTCGGGGAACAAAAGCGATCGTCGTCAATGTTAGGAGAAGCCTTTGAGGAGGGTGGTGAAGGGGGTTCGAAGCCCAGACCCTCTGGAGGTGGCTTTTGTAAGTCTACGGTGCCAGTGGAGGGGGTCCCACTTGTGCTTGCCCTGACCTGTCCCCCATCCCTTCCTGAGCTCAGAACTGGAAGAAGTTTGGGAACTCAGAGTTTGACCCACCAGGGCCCAATGTGGCCACCACCACGGTCAGCGATGATGTATCCATGACATTCATCACCAGCAAAGAGGTGAGTGGGCCAGCCAGGGCCGAGGCTGGGGCCAGGGGGGTGGTGGCGGGTGTGGCGGCCCCGTCTGAGCTGCCCCACCTGCCCCGCCAGGATCTGAACTGCCAGGAAGAGGAGGACCCGATGAACAAGCTCAAGGGCCAGAAGATCGTGTCCTGCCGAATCTGCAAGGGCGACCACTGGACCACCCGCTGCCCCTACAAGGACACGCTGGGGCCCATGCAGAAGGAGCTGGCCGAGCAGCTGGGCCTGTCCACCGGCGAGAAGGAGAAGCTGCCCGGAGGTGCCAGGGCCCCGGGAGGCGGCCTGCAGGCGGCGGGGGGTGGGGGTGGAGGCCAGGGATCGCACGCGCCTCTGGGAGAGTCGGTCATCGCCTGGGGGCACCTCTCTCACGACAGCCCTCTGTGGCTGTGGTCCACGTTTGCGTGAGAGGACAGCTGGGGGCTCTGACTGCTGGCGGCCTCACCTCTCTCCTCGGTGGGCTTTGTGAGAGCCACTCTCTTAAGTTCTTCTGGCCAGGACCCCTGAAGAGGCTCAGCCCGAGGCCTGCGGCTCGAGAGACGGTGCTCGGGGCAGGGTGGCCGGAGCTCCTGGCGTCCGGAGGCAGGCGAGTGCCGGGGCAGGCTTGAGCTTGCTTTTGTGCTCCAGAGCTGGAGCCTGTGCAGGCCACGCAGAACAAGACCGGGAAGTACGTGCCTCCGAGCCTGCGCGACGGGGCCAGCCGCCGCGGGGAGTCCATGCAGCCCAACCGCAGAGGTGAGGCGGCGAGGGCACCCTGGCGTGGGCCGTGGGCGGGCGGGCGCCCCCTGCACGCACCCTGTGGTTATCTCGCGGGCGGGGCCGGCCCCCACCGACGCCTCTCCTTGCCCGCCCAGCCGACGACAACGCCACCATCCGCGTCACCAACCTGTCCGAGGACACTCGGGAGACCGACCTGCAGGAGCTCTTCCGGCCCTTCGGCTCCATCTCCCGCATCTACCTGGCCAAGGACAAGACCACCGGCCAGTCCAAGGTGGGCCGGCGGCCGTAGGGTGGGGTGGGGTCTCGGGTCCCAGCCGGGCCCCGAGTGTCATCCCTGACCCTCCCTGTCCCCCAGGGCTTCGCCTTCATCAGCTTCCACCGGTAGCGAGGGCCGCGCCATCGCTGGTGTGTCCGGCTTTGGCTCGACCACCTCATCCTCACGTCAGTGGGCCAAGTAAGGCCCGCTCGTGGCGTCACAGAACAAGCTCAAGGGCCAGAAGATCGTGTCCTGCCGAATCTGCAAGGGCGACCACTGGACCACCCGCTGCCCCTACAAGGACACGCTGGGGCCCATGCAGAAGGAGCTGGCCGAGCAGCTGGGCCTGTCCACCGGCGAGAAGGAGAAGCTGCCCGGAGGTGCCAGGGCCCCGGGAGGCGGCCTGCAGGCGGCGGGGGGTGGGGGTGGAGGCCAGGGATCGCACGCGCCTCTGGGAGAGTCGGTCATCGCCTGGGGGCACCTCTCTCACGACAGCCCTCTGTGGCTGTGGTCCACGTTTGCGTGAGAGGACAGCTGGGGGCTCTGACTGCTGGCGGCCTCACCTCTCTCCTCGGTGGGCTTTGTGAGAGCCACTCTCTTAAGTTCTTCTGGCCAGGACCCCTGAAGAGGCTCAGCCCGAGGCCTGCGGCTCGAGAGACGGTGCTCGGGGCAGGGTGGCCGGAGCTCCTGGCGTCCGGAGGCAGGCGAGTGCCGGGGCAGGCTTGAGCTTGCTTTTGTGCTCCAGAGCTGGAGCCTGTGCAGGCCACGCAGAACAAGACCGGGAAGTACGTGCCTCCGAGCCTGCGCGACGGGGCCAGCCGCCGCGGGGAGTCCATGCAGCCCAACCGCAGAGGTGAGGCGGCGAGGGCACCCTGGCGTGGGCCGTGGGCGGGCGGGCGCCCCCTGCACGCACCCTGTGGTTATCTCGCGGGCGGGGCCGGCCCCCACCGACGCCTCTCCTTGCCCGCCCAGCCGACGACAACGCCACCATCCGCGTCACCAACCTGTCCGAGGACACTCGGGAGACCGACCTGCAGGAGCTCTTCCGGCCCTTCGGCTCCATCTCCCGCATCTACCTGGCCAAGGACAAGACCACCGGCCAGTCCAAGGTGGGCCGGCGGCCGTAGGGTGGGGTGGGGTCTCGGGTCCCAGCCGGGCCCCGAGTGTCATCCCTGACCCTCCCTGTCCCCCAGGGCTTCGCCTTCATCAGCTTCCACCGGCGCGAGGACGCCGCGCGCGCCATCGCTGGTGTGTCCGGCTTTGGCTACGACCACCTCATCCTCAACGTCGAGTGGGCCAAGTAAGAGCCCCGCTCCCCCGCCCCTCGTGGCGTCACAGCCCACACTCGGGCGGCCCCGGGGCGTGGGTCGTCCTGGGCTCTTCCCCTCGCGCGGCAGCCCGCCCCCTCTGCGGCAGAGCTGGCGTGGCTCCTGCCATGCTGTCCTCACCTGTCTTGTCCTGCCCTATGCCCCCCTCGCCCCGTGGAGGTCCCGGGTGGGGTCTGGGGGCAGGTGGTGGTCCTGGGACCCCTCATCCTCAGCCTCCTCGTGCTTCCCTCTCTAGGCCGTCCACCAACTAAGCCCGCTGCTGCTGCCGCCGCCGCTGCTCCGCCCCCGGCCCAGAACCCTTCGCCTTCTGGAGCAGGGGCTTTAAGGACAATAAAAAGTCTGTAGTCTTTGTGCTGTTCCATTTATTCTCTGATGTCAGTGCTGTGGGTGGAGCCAGCCCCTCCCCCCGCCCCCATCATGGGCTTGCTCCCTGGCCCTGCCCAGCTTGTGCTGCGGCCAGAAGGTGCTGCTGCTCTGGCGTGGGGGCCCGGTCCCACGGGAGGCCTTGCTGCGGGGAGAAAGCGGGGTTTCGGCGCCGGGGCCTGGCTGTGCTCCCGGGCTTCCTTTCTGCTGCCAGGTCCCAGCACCTCGTGATCAGGCGGGGCCCGAAGGTGGGCTGGGTCGTGGGCTCAGCCCGGGGGGGCTTGGGCCCCGCGGGTCGGGGGTGGCAGTGCTGCTGAGGGGCAGGGCGTGGCCGGAGCACGCGGCGTGCTCTGGGGTCTGGCGGCGGCGGCAGCAGTCCAGGCTGGGCGCCACGGCCATGTAGAGCAGTGGGTGGAGGCAGGTGGCCAGGGGCACGAGGCCCCGCGTCACCTGGTGAGCCAGGAACGTCCTCCAGGCCAGCGCCTTCTCGGCCTCGGCCACGCTCGCGAAGCCCGGGCAGAGGGCTCGCCAGCGCAGCCGGGCGTGCACGTTGAGCACCAGCGTGGCGTAGTAGGGCACGTAGGAGCTCGCGTAGAGGGCCACGCCGCTGGCCACCAGCACCGCCACGTGCAGCTTGCTGGCCGCCGTCAGGCCGTGGCTGCGCCGCACGGCCCGCCCCAGGGCTCCGTAGGCCGCCAGGGTGAGCAGCAGCGGCAGGCCGCAGCCCAGCGCCGCCAGCGCCAGGCCGTAGGCGCGGTAGGCCTCCAGCTGGCCGTCGCCCGCTGTCCCCAGGCACCTGGTGCAGGCTTCCGGCCTGGCCACGGAGCACGGGCCGTCCCGCGGCCCGCTCAGGCGGGAGAAGCCCAGGGTGGGCGCAGCCAGCAGGGCCGCCAGCACCCAGCCCGCGGCACTGACGGCCCAGGCGTGCTTGGGCCGCAGCTGGCTGTGGGTGAAGAAGGGGTGGGCGACGCCCACGTAGCGGTTGAGGCTGATGCAGGTGATGAAGACGACGCTGCCCAGCATGTTGCAGGTGAAGAGGAAGCGCTCCAGGCGGCAGGCCGCCTCCCCATAGCGCCAGTGCTTGGGCGGGTAGAAGTAGGCGGCCAGCGGCGGCAGCGTCAGGGCGTACAGCAGGTCACTGGCCGCCAGCTGGGCCGAGAAGATCACGGCGGGGGCCCAAGGGCGCTGCTCCCGGCTGCAGAAGCGGTACAGGGCCAGGCTGTTGCCGGCCAAGGCCACCAGGAACTCGACCACCAGCACTGGCCACAGAAAGCCTTCCTGGAAGCCACTGAGGATGTGATCGGCAGCCGCGGAGAAGTTGGCTGGGCAGAGCGTGGCGCCTGTGAGCAGAGGGGGTGGAGCCTCAGCCCTGCCCCTCGCCGTCCGTGGGCCGCGCTCTCAGCCTCAGCCCTGCCCCTCGCCGTCCGCGCTCTCAGCCCTGCCTGCTGCGGGCCAGGAGCCCCTAGTGGGCACGCTTCCACTGGGTTTCCGCACACCACACCGGGAGGGGCGCAGCCACAGCTCCTCCCGACAGGAAGCAGGGGCCCCGGATGGTGAGAAACCTAGGGTCCTTCATTCAGGCTCTGTGTGTTCTGACATCAACAAGGGGCTGGGGGACTTCTCTGGTGGCGCAGTGGGCGGGAACCCACCTGCCAATGCAGGTGTTTGATCCTTGGTCCAGAAGATCCCACATGCCAGAGAGAAGCGAGCCCGTGTACAACTACTTGGCTTGTGCTTTAGTACCTGGGAGCTGCAACGACTGCAGCCCGAGCACCTAGAGCCTGTGCTCAACAAAAGCAGCCACAGTGGTGAGAACTGCGCCGCACGGCCCGCCCCAGGGCTCCGTAGGCCGCCAGGGTGAGCAGCAGCGGCAGGCCGCAGCCCAGC
Organism: Tragulus kanchil; assembly: GCA_022376925.1. NCBI lineage: Eukaryota > Metazoa > Chordata > Mammalia > Artiodactyla > Tragulidae > Tragulus > Tragulus kanchil. The sequence goes on from JAIOJX010000029.1 coordinate 9,197,376, forward strand.
GCCGCCAGCGCCAGGCCGTAGGCGCGGTAGGCCTCCAGCTGGCCGTCGCCCGCTGTCCCCAGGCACCTGGTGCAGGCTTCCGGCCTGGCCACGGAGCACGGGCCGTCCCGCGGCCCGCTCAGGCGGGAGAAGCCCAGGGTGGGCGCAGCCAGCAGGGCCGCCAGCACCCAGCCCGCGGCACTGACGGCCCAGGCGTGCTTGGGCCGCAGCTGGCTGTGGGTGAAGAAGGGGTGGGCGACGCCCACGTAGCGGTTGAGGCTGATGCAGGTGATGAAGACGACGCTGCCCAGCATGTTGCAGGTGAAGAGGAAGCGCTCCAGGCGGCAGGCCGCCTCCCCATAGCGCCAGTGCTTGGGCGGGTAGAAGTAGGCGGCCAGCGGCGGCAGCGTCAGGGCGTACAGCAGGTCACTGGCCGCCAGCTGGGCCGAGAAGATCACGGCGGGGGCCCAAGGGCGCTGCTCCCGGCTGCAGAAGCGGTACAGGGCCAGGCTGTTGCCGGCCAAGGCCACCAGGAACTCGACCACCAGCACTGGCCACAGAAAGCCTTCCTGGAAGCCACTGAGGATGTGATCGGCAGCCGCGGAGAAGTTGGCTGGGCAGAGCGTGGCGCCTGTGAGCAGAGGGGGTGGAGCCTCAGCCCTGCCCCTCGCCGTCCGTGGGCCGCGCTCTCAGCCTCAGCCCTGCCCCTCGCCGTCCGTGGGCCGCGCTCTCAGCCCTGCCTGCTGCGGGCCAGGAGCCCCTAGTGGGCACGCTTCCACTGGGTTTCCGCACACCACACCGGGAGGGGCGCAGCCACAGCTCCTCCCGACAGGAAGCAGGGGCCCCGGATGGTGAGAAACCTAGGGTCCTTCATTCAGGCTCTGTGTGTTCTGACATCAACAAGGGGCTGGGGGACTTCTCTGGTGGCGCAGTGGGCGGGAACCCACCTGCCAATGCAGGTGTTTGATCCTTGGTCCAGAAGATCCCACATGCCAGAGAGAAGCGAGCCCGTGTACAACTACTTGGCTTGTGCTTTAGTACCTGGGAGCTGCAACGACTGCAGCCCGAGCACCTAGAGCCTGTGCTCAACAAAAGCAGCCACAGTGGTGAGAAGCCTGGGTACCACAACAAGACCCAGCGCAGTAACCCCTGCCCGCCCTCTCTCCATACATGGAGAAAAACCTAGCGCTCATTTCTCCCCACAATGCCCTGCGGGAGCTGCCTCTCCCACCCCACTCACCCCGCTCCCAGGGACCCCGCTGCGCTGGCTGTTCCTTAGGGCACAGCCTGCTTCAGGGCCTTTGCACTGGCCGACACACCAGGCATCCTTGGGGCTGTCCCCCTCACCTCCTGGTCTCTGGCCCAGAGATGACCCTAACATTGCCACTGCACCCCATGGTCCCCCGCCGTTTATTTTCTCTCCACAGCTGTACCCACATCACAGCACTGCAGGGAAAACCCCAGAACATTCCCTCCTGAGGACAGGAAGTGCCCTGCCCTGGCCTCCCCGGGCCGGCACCTGAGCCCCAGCCCCACGCGGGGAGCTGAGCTCTGCTGTGGATCCTCACGCACCCCACCGGGGCTCGGCTTTCTGAGAAATGGCCTGCTCTCGGTGGGCCGGCAGGCTGGCTCTGTGCATGTACCCTGTCTGCGGCCTAGATGGCTCCCCACTTTCACTTCTGCCTTCCGATCGCATCCCTCTGTTCTGGGAGGAAGTGGGTCCAGCCATAATTCTTAAACTCTCCCCGCCCCACCCTTCAGGAGCCGGCCGCCTCCACCCCCAGCTCCCTGGATGTGCCTGGCTCCCCAGCCCCAGAGCGCGCGCCTCACCTGAGCGGCTGCCGCCTGGGGCCCGCATGGCCTGCTGCTGGGTCTGCCGCCAGGCTGTGCCCCACGGGCCCCGCCCCCTCCCAGCAGCACCACCTTCGGCCTGCGGAGTGCCTGGCACCGCCTCACTTCCACCCCCGCTTCCTTCCTCAAAACACAAGAGCCTCCCGAGCCAGGCCATCTGCTGCGGGGGCTCTGGGCAGACTGGGGCGGGGCCTCAGACCCCAGGGCACTGGAGGGCACACCTGTGTCACTGGCCTGTGAAACAAGGCCTCCGTTTCGAACATACACCCAGCCTGGTGAGAAATCGAGTTTATTAGAGGAGAGAGGAAGCAGCACTCCTTTAGTACCTGGGAGCTGCAACGACTGCAGCCCGAGCACCTAGAGCCTGTGCTCAACAAAAGCAGCCACAGTGGTGAGAAGCCTGGGTACCACAACAAGACCCAGCGCAGTAACCCCTGCCCGCCCTCTCTCCATACATGGAGAAAAACCTAGCGCTCATTTCTCCCCACAATGCCCTGCGGGAGCTGCCTCTCCCACCCCACTCACCCCGCTCCCAGGGACCCCGCTGCGCTGGCTGTTCCTTAGGGCACAGCCTGCTTCAGGGCCTTTGCACTGGCCGACACACCAGGCATCCTTGGGGCTGTCCCCCTCACCTCCTGGTCTCTGGCCCAGAGATGACCCTAACATTGCCACTGCACCCCATGGTCCCCCGCCGTTTATTTTCTCTCCACAGCTGTACCCACATCACAGCACTGCAGGGAAAACCCCAGAACATTCCCTCCTGAGGACAGGAAGTGCCCTGCCCTGGCCTCCCCGGGCCGGCACCTGAGCCCCAGCCCCACGCGGGGAGCTGAGCTCTGCTGTGGATCCTCACGCACCCCACCGGGGCTCGGCTTTCTGAGAAATGGCCTGCTCTCGGTGGGCCGGCAGGCTGGCTCTGTGCATGTACCCTGTCTGCGGCCTAGATGGCTCCCCACTTTCACTTCTGCCTTCCGATCGCATCCCTCTGTTCTGGGAGGAAGTGGGTCCAGCCATAATTCTTAAACTCTCCCCGCCCCACCCTTCAGGAGCCGGCCGCCTCCACCCCCAGCTCCCTGGATGTGCCTGGCTCCCCAGCCCCAGAGCGCGCGCCTCACCTGAGCGGCTGCCGCCTGGGGCCCGCATGGCCTGCTGCTGGGTCTGCCGCCAGGCTGTGCCCCACGGGCCCCGCCCCCTCCCAGCAGCACCACCTTCGGCCTGCGGAGTGCCTGGCACCGCCTCACTTCCACCCCCGCTTCCTTCCTCAAAACACAAGAGCCTCCCGAGCCAGGCCATCTGCTGCGGGGGCTCTGGGCAGACTGGGGCGGGGCCTCAGACCCCAGGGCACTGGAGGGCACACCTGTGTCACTGGCCTGTGAAACAAGGCCTCCGTTTCGAACATACACCCAGCCTGGTGAGAAATCGAGTTTATTAGAGGGAGAGAGGAAGCAGCACTCCTTTATGAAAGGAAACCGACGGCTGCGCCTGGAGGTCCAGGTGGGCGCCCAGGGCAGCGTCTCTCGGGCCCCAATCTGGGGCATTCCATCTGCCAGCCAGGCTCGGCCTCAGGCTGCTCTCTTCGGCTGCCGAGGTCGGCCTCGCCCGTGGTCCCGGGCAGCCCCTCTGGGTTCCACCTTGGCCTGGGCCCCCGGATGCCTGCCCTTGGCCTGTGGAGGCCTCCGGCCACCGCCTCGGTTTGACTTCTGCTCCTTCAGCCGACGCTTCTTGCCTGGGGGCCCGGCGGGCCGCCTCCTCTTGGCTGCCTTTGGGAACATATCTGCCGGGACAGACAGTGTCAGGGCCACCGGGGCAGAAAGGCCCGTGGTGCCCAGGTGCCCCGAGCCCTGCCTGCCACCCACCTTCATCAGGCTCCTCGCCCACAGCCTGGCGGAAGTACTCGGCCTCATCCTCCTCCTCCTCCTCTTGCCGGCCGGCCCCCTCTGCGTCGGGAGGGCCCCCGGGGTCCTCTGCGTCGCTGTCTCCATTGGCCTCCGCCCGTGCCCGCTTCATGCCCGCCAGGCTCTTCCTCCTGGAGAAGGCAGGCTGGTAAAGGTGGCCGCCTGTGCCCGGGACCCTGCTCACCAGCCTGGCTGACCGCTCACTTGTGGGCCTCTCGCTGCTCCTGCTTGCGCCGAACGTTCTGGGCCTGCTGGTCCTGCCTCTGGGCCTTGAGCCGCAGCTTCTCCTCCTTGGCGGCCAGGATGGCCTGCAGCTCCTCCTCCGTTTTGTGCACTGAAGGCAAGAGACGGCCACTGAGGTCTTCACCACCAGCCCCCAGGTGAGCCCCCATCCAGCACCCTGCGAGCCCACCCGCCCTCACCGAAACTGTGGAACAGCACGTTGCCCTCGCCGACCCCCTCCTGGATCTTGATGAGCTGCAGCGTCATCCGCGGCCCAATCTGTCGGGACGGGAGGCGAGGGGTTGGGGAGGTCAATCCTCCCCAACCCTCGGTGGGGGGCCCGCCCGGGCTGGGCCTCACCTCCGTGAGCCGCACGGCGCTCTGCTGGGCCCGCATGTTGCCGCGCCCGGCCACGGCCTGGGGCAGCTCCGTGATGTTGTGCTCGCCGTCGGGCTCCGCCTCACTCTCCGACAGGCCTGCGCCCCTGCGGGGGGCACACACCAGGCTCAGCGGGGGATCCCCGGCTCCGGGACAGCCCTGAAGTCCCTGGGCGTGTGGCGACCCCCCGCCCCCGGCCCGAGCCCTCCTCACGTGGCCAGCAGCTCACTGATGTCCTGCAGCCGACTCATGTTGGGGAACTTCTCCTGCAGGAGCTTCTTCATCCCACGACTGGCGCCCACGGGGACCACCTTGATGCTGCTGCGGGGGCCGGAGGGAGGGCCGGACGGGGGGTCAGGGGCCACGGGGTCGCAGGTCAGCGCACCCCCGCCAACCCTCTCACGGTGCGTCAGCGCGTTTACTTTGAGACTGAGCCATCACAGGCTCTCAGCAGGAGTGCTGTCATCAGCTGCACGCAGGGCCGCACCCCCAGACGAACCCCCTAGAACTCACTAGTGGCGGAAATCCAGCTCCTGGGAGTCGGGGTTGTAGTTGATGAGAAGGCAGCGCTTGATGGTGTTGAGGTTCACCTGAGAGAAGAGCGGGCACGGCACCTCTTGAGCGGCCCGTGGGCCTCACTGCGCCGGAGCCCCTGCCGAGCCCTGGCTACGGCCATGCTCCAGGAGCCTCAGTCAGGGGTCTCGCCGTGCTGCAGAGACCGACGGGGCTGACAGGTGTGCCCACGGGCCTCCTGGGGCTAGAATTCCTGCTTCTGAGGCCTGCTGAGGCTGCCCACTCCGGACTCCCCGGTGACTGGCATCCCATAAGGCTAACTGGTGTGAGGGATTAGCAGCTGGGGCTCTGCAGCTGGACAGATTTAAAGAATCCCGTCCTGCTTTCTTGTTTCACGCATCTAACCTAAGACGAGTGTCTTTAACCTCTGTCAGCTCCAGTTTCCTTCTCTGTAAAATGGAGCCACGACACACGTGACACGGCTTAGACTAGCACTCAAATGAATGCACGCTTAGGAAATAAAAGTACCACAGACATCCTTGTCCACCTGCCAGATGGGAGGGCAGCTCACGGGGAAACCTCTTGCCCAGCGTCACAGAGAGTACCGAGTGGTTTCGACCTCAGGGCCCAGAACGGTCCGCCTCCGGGTTAGGAGGTGAAGACTGAGCCGTCGACCCAAGGGCCCGTGCAGGGTCCCTGCTGTCCGCCTCCCCGAGGCCCCCTGTCTCCATGCCTGGCCCGGCTCACCTTGTGCACGTTGATGGAGGGGAACAGGTTCTGGAACATGGTGGCCATGAGCTTCACGTGCATGCCGTGGGGGCCGAAGCTGTTGAGCACGAGGAGGGGCGGGTGGGCAAACTGTTGCTCGTGCATGCGGTGCCGGCGCAGCGAGGAGACCACGTCCCGCACCAATGTGTACTGCGGGGCGAGGAGGGGAGTGGGTGACCTCCCGCCCAGCCCATGTGGTCACCCCGAAACCCAGCTCCGGCCGCCGGAGGCCTCTGCATCACCTCTGGCCCTTACCTTGTTGATCCTGAAGGTCAAGGTGGGGCCTCCTGGGAGACGCATCAGTTTCTGCAGAAGAAAAAAGATAAGTGAGAACTGAAGTATCCAATTCCGGCGGTGGGAGGTGGGGGAATGGGGACCTCCGCCCGTCTCTTCAGAGCGTTTACTTTGAAGCCAGAATCATGGCAGCTCAGAGGCACCAGGGTCATCATGAGAGCCGGGGCGGGGGGAGGGCATGGGGAGCGAGGGTCGAGGCATCCACTCACAAAGTAGACGTTGGTCTCTGTCTTGCTGACGATCAGAAAGTGCGTGACCCCAAGGGGCCCGGCCACCGCTACACAATCTTTCAGAGAGTTTTTCTTTCGTATCTGGGAAGGACCCAAAGAAAAAGGGAGGATCGCCGAGAACCTCTCGTTGAGCAAAGCCTGTAAACCTAACTTGTTAGGCCCTTTACTGCATGTAACTCTTCGGAGAACTGGGGGGAGAAGGAAATGGAATGCTCTTGCTCTCTAGAGCCAATCAGACCTGAAGCTTCTGTCCCGTGACGCTGCACGAGCACACTGTGCAGAGGACCCCACGGAGGCCCAGCGAGGTGAAGTAACTCGATTCGGGCCTTTGAGAGAAGCCAGGTTTGCCACCTCCAGCGTGCCCTCTGAACCATCAGCCAAGCTCCAAGCCGGGTGCGTTCATCTGCTCGCCCTCGCCGCTGCCCCTCAAAGCCCTGGGAGGCAGGCACAATGGTCCCCATCACGGGTCCCTTCCTCCAGTCAGGGAAAGTGAGGCCTGAGCAGCTGAGGTGGGGCCCTGGGAGGTGGAGGGGGGCTGGGTGATGCAGACCTGCAGGCGGGTGGCGGTGAGCGGCTCCATGACCCGCCGCAAGTCCAGACTGAGCTGCTGGATGCTGCGACCGAGGAGGCGTGGGCAAACTGTTGCTCGTGCATGCGGTGCGGCAGCGAGGAGACCACGTCCGCACCAATGTGTACTGCGGGCGAGGGAGTGGGTGACCTCCCGCCCAGCCCATGTGGTCACCCCGAAACCCAGCTCCGGCCGCCGGAGGCCTCTGCATCACCTCTGGCCCTTACCTTGTTGATCCTGAAGGTCAAGGTGGGGCCTCCTGGGAGACGCATCAGTTTCTGCAGAAGAAAAAAGATAAGTGAGAACTGAAGTATCCAATTCCGGCGGTGGGAGGTGGGGGAATGGGGACCTCCGCCCGTCTCTTCAGAGCGTTTACTTTGAAGCCAGAATCATGGCAGCTCAGAGGCACCAGGGTCATCATGAGAGCCGGGGCGGGGGGAGGGCATGGGGAGCGAGGGTCGAGGCATCCACTCACAAAGTAGACGTTGGTCTCTGTCTTGCTGACGATCAGAAAGTGCGTGACCCCAAGGGGCCCGGCCACCGCTACACAATCTTTCAGAGAGTTTTTCTTTCGTATCTGGGAAGGACCCAAAGAAAAAGGGAGGATCGCCGAGAACCTCTCGTTGAGCAAAGCCTGTAAACCTAACTTGTTAGGCCCTTTACTGCATGTAACTCTTCGGAGAACTGGGGGGAGAAGGAAATGGAATGCTCTTGCTCTCTAGAGCCAATCAGACCTGAAGCTTCTGTCCCGTGACGCTGCACGAGCACACTGTGCAGAGGACCCCACGGAGGCCCAGCGAGGTGAAGTAACTCGATTCGGGCCTTTGAGAGAAGCCAGGTTTGCCACCTCCAGCGTGCCCTCTGAACCATCAGCCAAGCTCCAAGCCGGGTGCGTTCATCTGCTCGCCCTCGCCGCTGCCCCTCAAAGCCCTGGGAGGCAGGCACAATGGTCCCCATCACGGGTCCCTTCCTCCAGTCAGGGAAAGTGAGGCCTGAGCAGCTGAGGTGGGGCCCTGGGAGGTGGAGGGGGGCTGGGTGATGCAGACCTGCAGGCGGGTGGCGGTGAGCGGCTCCATGACCCGCCGCAAGTCCAGACTGAGCTGCTGGATGCTGCGACCCACGCGGCCCCGAGTGAACACGAACGAGTGCGGCTGCGCGGCATAGGCTTCGAGGTTGCGGAGGTGCGCCTGGGCGCGCGCGCGCTTCTGGTGCCGGGACTGCGGGGGCGAGGGGCGAGGGGAAAGAGGTGAACCCCGCGGCCGCTGGCGGGACCCCGCCCGCGCCACCCGCTTTCCCGGCCGCCGCGACTCACCCGCCCGGACTGCCCCATGCCGCCGTCTTTTCCACGCGGCCTCCGCTGCCGGCTGCTTCCGGCGCCGCTCCGCTCACTTCCGGCGCCGGCGAGGCGACCGCGTGAGGCGTCGCGGCGCGATGACGTCACCAACAGCGCATGCGCACGCGGTAGCGGGAACACGTCCGCGGAGGGGTTGCTATGGAGACACCTGGTGCCTGTTTCTACGGAAACCGGAGCGGGGCCATAGTTCTAAAGGCACCGCGGGTTCGAATCCCGCCTCGGCCATTTCCACCAGCTGCGCGATTCTGAGAGCCAAGTTCTCCGTTCTGAGGCTCCTAAAATATCCTAAAGTGGAGGCTGATCATCATTTCCTCTCTGACCCACGAATGAAGAGAGATGATGTACGCATGCAGCATACTTGGCACAGTAGCACCAGGCACTTGGGGGCCTCAAAGGCGGTAGCGCCTGACTCATTCGGGCCCCAGCTGCTGAGGACCAGCTGTCCCCAGCGGGGCCCCTGTCTGCAGACAGGCTGAGATGGAAACTCAGAGAAGACCCCCTGACGCTGCACGAGCACACTGTGCAGAGGACCCCACGGGGGGGTGAAGTAACTCGATTCGGGCCTTTGAGAGAAGCCAGGTTTGCCACCTCCAGCGTGCCCTCTGAACCATCAGCCAAGCTCCAAGCCGGGTGCGTTCATCTGCTCGCCCTCGCCGCTGCCCCTCAAAGCCCTGGGAGGCAGGCACAATGGTCCCCATCACGGGTCCCTTCCTCCAGTCAGGGAAAGTGAGGCCTGAGCAGCTGAGGTGGGGCCCTGGGAGGTGGAGGGGGGCTGGGTGATGCAGACCTGCAGGCGGGTGGCGGTGAGCGGCTCCATGACCCGCCGCAAGTCCAGACTGAGCTGCTGGATGCTGCGACCCACGCGGCCCCGAGTGAACACGAACGAGTGCGGCTGCGCGGCATAGGCTTCGAGGTTGCGGAGGTGCGCCTGGGCGCGCGCGCTTCTGGTGCCGGGACTGCGGGGGCGAGGGGCGAGGGGAAAGAGGTGAACCCCGCGGCCGCTGGCGGGACCCCGCCCGCGCCACCCGCTTTCCCGGCCGCCGCGACTCACCCGCCCGGACTGCCCCATGCCGCCGTCTTTTCCACGCGGCCTCCGCTGCCGGCTGCTTCCGGCGCCGCTCCGCTCACTTCCGGCGCCGGCGAGGCGACCGCGTGAGGCGTCGCGGCGCGATGACGTCACCAACAGCGCATGCGCACGCGGTAGCGGGAACACGTCCGCGGAGGGGTTGCTATGGAGACACCTGGTGCCTGTTTCTACGGAAACCGGAGCGGGGCCATAGTTCTAAAGGCACCGCGGGTTCGAATCCCGCCTCGGCCATTTCCACCAGCTGCGCGATTCTGAGAGCCAAGTTCTCCGTTCTGAGGCTCCTAAAATATCCTAAAGTGGAGGCTGATCATCATTTCCTCTCTGACCCACGAATGAAGAGAGATGATGTACGCATGCAGCATACTTGGCACAGTAGCACCAGGCACTTGGGGGCCTCAAAAGGCGGTAGCGCCTGACTCATTCGGGCCCCCAGCTGCTGAGGACCAGCTGTCCCCCGCGGGGCCCCTGTCTGCAGACAGGCTGAGGGATGGAAACTCCACATCACCTTCTGGAAATTCAGGGCAAAGCGGGCGCTTCGTCAATAACTCACCCCCTCCCAGTTTCCGCTCAAAGCCCCAGCCTTGGCCTCAGGCCTCTGGCTTCTTCCCCAGAACCTCCGGGTGGGTGGAAGAGATCCCCCCAACATCTTTCTCCCTGTTCCATCTGTTTCCTTCCCGGATCTGTCTCCTTTCCCCCTTCCCTGCCCTCCCCTATGTGTCTCCCCGCATTTGCCTCTGCTCGCCTGTCTCCCTGCTCCAGTTTTTCTCCTCTTCCCCTCTGTCTCCCCTTCCCCACCCCTGTCCTCTCCCTGGCTCCCTCCCTCTCCCAGCCTTGTCCTGGCATCAGCTGTCTCCTCCATCACCTGTAAGTTACCATCTTCCTCTCTCTGTCCCTGTCCCCACTTCCCTCTCCTCATCTCTGTGCTCACCGCCCATCTTTCTCCCCGTCTTCCCCGTGTCTCTCCTCTGTCTCTCGGAGGTTCTTTCTCTTCCACCAGCCCCTCTCCTTCACTTCTAAGATTTCTTCTCTCTCTGCGGCCAAAGGGGGAAGCTGGAGGAGACTACGGGTGGGGGAGCCCCAGCCCAGGCCCAGCGCCCAGCCTGGCAGCGTCTCTCGATCTGGGAGGACCATTTCCTCCTTCAGCCCGGGAGGCCACTCGGGTTACGAGCTCAGGCCGGTAGCAACCAACCGGGAGAGTGTGCCTGCTGGCCGGGGAGGCCTTCTTACAAGTCGGAGACTTTAGCCCGGTTAGGGCTCTACGTGAGTCACTTTGTACCTCCGCGAGATGCCTGGGTGGTTAGCGCTGCCTGTTTTTGCCCCTGCAGGACTTGATCTGTGTGGGGCTGTGAGAGTGTGGGGGAGATAAATGGAAACTTGAGCTGGGGGATGGGCGGGTATCAGGGGCTCCTAGCTGGGCTTGCCGGGGTGTGACTGCATGTGCCTGGGTGTGGAAGTGCCTGGGGCACAGATCCGGACACCCTCAGCCCACAAGGCATTTTTCTTTAAGTCGTGGTGTATGTGTGCATGTGACCACATTTTGAACAACCATTTGCTGTCCAAATCTATCCTGTGTTTCCAGATTTATTTATTTATTTTTTTTTTTGGCCACACCACCAGACTTGCAGGGTCTTAGTTCCCAGATCAGGGATGGAACCTGGCTCCTGGCAGTGGAAGAGCCGAGTCCACTGGGCCACCAGAGAATCCCTTCCTTTATAGTTATGTGTGCCAGGCACATCCAGGGACACACAGACACACATGCACACACAGATTCCATCTGTCTTTGCTGCTTTGTGCAATGGTTGGCACGTCTCACTGGAGGTCTGGATGTCCCTTGGTGCCACGTTGTTGCCCAGGTGTGTGTGTCTGTCCTGGTATTCGTGTGTGAGTGCTGGAGCCCTGTTCCTCAGGCCGGATCCCAATGCTGATCTTTTCTTTGGCTGTGTGACCCCAGGCCATTGCTCACCCTCTCTGAGGCTCAGTTCTCCGCGTTAAAATGTGCCTACCTACAGAAACCAGCCCAGGTGGCCAGGATTCATTGAAATACAAAAATGTAGAGTTTAGAGGCACGCCTGCCAGGCAGTCGATGCCACCGATGTTCATGTTCATTGTGGTTGTTCTCTGTGAAGTGTGTGTGTCTTTCTGTGTGTGTGTCTGAGGCTGAGATCACCCCAGCCTCCGGGGCCTGCAGCCTCCCGTGCTCTGTGTTCCGCTGTGGGGGGAACGTCCAGGCCACTGAACTGTGTTATCAGGCTCTGGTGGCCTGGAGAGGAGGATCTGGCAATTCTGCCTCCGTTCTCACGCGGGGAAACGCTAAATATTTACAGTTGGAGCTCGGGGCTTAGCGTTTCACAGCTCTGGCTCCAGGCGCTGGGTGGCTAGGGGTGGTCCCCAAGCTCCCCCGCTAGCCTCTCCCCTTCTCCAGTTCAGAGGCCCTGCTGGAGCCCCGGCTCCTCCTCGGACTTCTTGTGTCTCCCGCGGTCCTTGCAGAACTCAGGGTCTCAGTGGCGAGAGGTGAGAGCCGGGAGGGTTGGGGGCGGGTGGCGGCTGAACCTGTCTGTTGGGAAACCTGGGCCTCGGCTTGGCTGGGGGACTCCCCAGGCCTCCTCTTTCCCACAGGCTGAGATTCCGAAAGGCAGCGGATGTACACGCTCTAGCTCCAAGGGTCTTATGCACGCGCGTGTGTGTTCAGTTGTGTCTCTTTTTAGATGTATATTTAAACATATAATATTTATTTATTTGTTTTTGGCTATCCTGGGTTTTCACTGCTGTTGCAAGCTCTTCTCTAGTTGCAGGGAGAGGGGCTCCTCTCTCGTTGAGGTGAGCAGGCTTCTTGTGGCGATGACTTCTCTTGTTGTGGAACTCGGGCTCTAGGGCACACGGGCTTCAGTCGTTGTGACCCATGGGCTCCATAGTTGCAGCTCTGAGGCTCTAGAGCACAGGCTCCATAGCTGTGGCTCACGGGCTTCGTTGCTCCGCAGCATGTGGGATCTTCCTGGATCAGGGATCGAACCCGTGTCTCCTGCATTGGCAGGTGGACTTTTCACCACTGAGCCACCAGGGAAGCCCCCGTGTCTGGCTCTTTTGCAACTCCGTGGACTGTAGACCTCCAGGCTCCTCTGTCCATGGAATTTCCCAGGCAAGTATATTGAAGTGAGTTGCCATTCCCTCCTCCAGGGGATTTCCTGGCCCGGGGGTTTCCTAGCCCAGGGACTGAACCGGAGTCTCCTGTGTCTGATGCATTGGCAGGCGGATTGTGTATCACTGCGACACCTGAGAAGGCACAAGGAGGGGTCTGGCTCGTCCCTATTATGGAGGGCCTGATGTTTTCGAGGGTTGGGGGCAAGGAGAGGACCCTGCTCTGCCCTTAGGAGCTAATGCTTCGGTGTGAGTGCCATAGTGAATATGCTCTTCTCCAATTCAGAACCCTCCACGGCTCCCATGGGACTTGGAGTAAAGCTCCAGATCCTCTTCCAGGAGCCTGCAGGCTTTGCCTCCATCACCTCCCGGACCTCACCTCCTTCTGCTTTCCCACTGTCTCCTTCTGTTCCAGCCTCACAGGCCTCCCTGTGATTCCCTGGGCATATCAAGTTATATCCCACCTCAGGGCCTTTGCACCTGCTGTCCCCTCTGCCTGAATGCTCTTCCCTTTCTCTCTCTTCCTTCAGGTCTTCGCTCAAGTGTCATTGTCTCAGTGAGGTCTGACACCTCTGTTTACTTCTTCATGTATCTGGCCTTGCCACGTGGCTTGCGGGATCTTAGTTCCCTGACCAGGTACTGAACCTGGACCCCTGGCAGTGAAAGTGAATTCTGACTCCTTTATTTAAAGTTGTCCCCAGCCCAGGTCTCCCACCCCCTTCCATCTTGTTTCTCCTGAGCACTGTATCCCCCTCTGACCGACCCACTCTCTGTCTTCCCAGTCTGCTCTGTGAAGGCATGGGTTTTGGTCTGTGTTGGTCGCAGGGGTGTCGCCATCCCTTGGAACGGCTCCTGGCACACAATAGGGGCTCAAGGAAGGTTGTGGAGTGTGTGAATGAGGTGATGGGTGTGACCGTGAAGGACACATACTTGTGTGGTCACCAGGACCTGTGGGTTTGGACAAAGTGGATGTTGGTGCAGGCATGGCGGACACACGACCTGTTTTCTGAATGTTGGCAAGTGCACACGGGAGGAATGTGTTTCCCCTTCCGAGAGGCTACCAGTGTGTGAGCCCCAGGAACGAAGCCCATGGGGGCCGGGGTGTGGATCCCACAGGGCCGGGGGTTAGGAGCTACGAGTATATATCCTTGAGCAGGGACACCTGGCTAAGCTCACCTGTAGGAGCCAGGATCCCCCAGAGGGAGCAGGGGTGTGTGGCTGGGTGTGCGTGGCCCCAGGCACTGTTTCAGAAGCTGGAGACAGAGCAGGGAACGAATCCCACACTCAGACGCGGGGAGCTGATATCTTGGTGGAGGAATTCGTGTCATAAACGAATCAATGAGGCAACTGCAGAACGGCAAATGCTAAAAGGACAAGGACCATGGTTCTTCCCGGAAGGTCCAGTGGCTGAGACTCGGTGCTCCCGATCCAGGGGGCCTGGGTTCAATCCCTAGTCAGGGAACTAGATCCCACATGCCACCACGAAGGCCGGCACAGCAAAATAAATAAATACTTAAAAAAAAAAAAGAAAGAAAAAGTTTGTGACAGGATGTGAGTGTGCCCAGGAGGGGCGACTCTAAATGGGGTGGTTTAGGAGGGCATCTGAGGAGACAGCGGAGGTGAAATCTGAATGAAGAGAGGGAGGCATGATAAATTCAGAGGTGGCTATTCCAGGCTGAGGAAACTGTAAGTGCAAATGCCCTGAGGCTGAAGGGTGCCTTGTGTTTGAGGAATAGCCAGATGCCTGGAACAGAATGAATGGGGTAAATGGGAGGAAGTTAGGGAGCAGGGGACTCGACAGGGCTTGCAGAGTTTATATGTGTGTGTGTGTGTAATTAATTTTGGCCTCTTTTATTGATTTTTTACTTATTTATTTTCATCCATGTTTAGTCTTTGGCCTGTGTGAACCTCCCATTGCAGTGGCCTCTCTTGTTGCAGAGCACTGGCTCTGGGCACATGTGCTCCAGAGTGCCAGCTCATCACTGCACACACGGTTCCAGCCGCTCCATGGCACATGGGATCTTCCTGGGCAAGGGATCAAACCAGTGCCCCTTGCACTGCAAGGCAGACTCTTTACCTACTGGACCCACAGGGAAGCCCCACCTGTAGAGTTTTGTGGGCGGCAGGAGGGCTCCAGCTTTTCCTCTAAGTGAGGGGCATGGCCTGACTTGGGTGTTCACCAGCTTCCTCTGGCTGCCGTGGGAGACGCTCCCACAGAGGTTGAGGCCAGAAGCCTGGAGACCTGGGAGGCAGCTTCTGCAAGGAAAGCCAGAGGATGGACTGAGCTGGGATCATGGGATGGGGTGAGCATGGAGGGAATGTGGAGGAATCCAGGGTCTAAACACCAGAGCTGACAGGCCTGACTGATGGGTTCCATCTGCCATGAGGCAAGAGGTTTCCTCCCTCAGGTTTTTGTATAAAAAATGTCATCTCTTCCAGGTCTACTCTCCTCTCAGCTACCCATACAAATCTCTTTTACTGGTGTTTAGTTACTTTTGCATTTTATTTATTTATTGGTTTATTTTTGTCTATTCTGGGTTTTCACTGCTGCTGCAGGCTCTTCTCTAGCTGCAGGGAGTGGGGGTTACTCTCTAGTTGAGGTGAGCAGGCTGCTTGTGGTGGCAACTTCTCTTATTGTGGAACTCAGGTCCTAGGGCACTAGGGCTTCAATAGTTGCGGCCGCGAGGCTCTAGAGCACAAGCTCAATAGTTGTGGCTCACAGGCTCAGATGCTCCACAGCATGTGGGATCTTGCCAGATCAGGGATTGAACCCATGTCTCCTGCATTGGCAGGCGAACTCTTTACCAGTGAGCTACCAGGGAAGCCCCTGGTGTTTATTTTCTTTGCCAGATCTTAGGTCCTGGACTAGAGACGGTGCCCAAGTCCTCTGCATTGAAATCGCAGAGTCTTAACCTCTGATGGCCAGGGAATGCCCCTCTTTTACTGTTATCTTTATTTCCTAGGGGCGTCTAAAACACTATTAATTCTAACTTTATTTTGTTCCTTGCTCAGCAGGCCAGGGATTTTTATGTATTGCTCCCTCCTTCTGTAATCCCAGCGCCTAGAACTGAGGCCAGCATCAGCTCTCAGGAAGCCCTGCGAAGTGAATGCACAAGGCATACTGACCCGCAGGGCGCCTGAAACTCAGCGCCGAGGTCAGGGATGGATTCTTTTGCAGCATCTCCAGCTTCGGGGGCAGGTTAAAGGATGGTGGCGGGCGTGTACGGCCCTTGATTCACGCAGGTGTAGACATGTGCATTCCCGCGTGGGAGCTGACGGAGTTCGGCCCGACTTGACGTTTGGGTCGAGCCTGTGTTCTGGGTGCCCCCCCCGTTTCTTGGGGGTCGAGCCTGTGTTCACCAGCTTCCTCTGGCTGCCGTGAGCGCTCCCACAGAGGTTGAGGCCAGAAGCCTGGAGACCTGGGAGGCAGCTTCTGCAAGGAAAGCCAGAGGATGGACTGAGCTGGGATCATGGGATGGGGTGAGCATGGAGGGAATGTGGAGGAATCCAGGGTCTAAACACCAGAGCTGACAGGCCTGACTGATGGGTTCCATCTGCCATGAGGCAAGAGGTTTCCTCCCTCAGGTTTTTGTATAAAAAATGTCATCTCTTCCAGGTCTACTCTCCTCTCAGCTACCCATACAAATCTCTTTTACTGGTGTTTAGTTACTTTTGCATTTTATTTATTTATTGGTTTATTTTTGTCTATTCTGGGTTTTCACTGCTGCTGCAGGCTCTTCTCTAGCTGCAGGGAGTGGGGGTTACTCTCTAGTTGAGGTGAGCAGGCTGCTTGTGGTGGCAACTTCTCTTATTGTGGAACTCAGGTCCTAGGGCACTAGGGCTTCAATAGTTGCGGCCGCGAGGCTCTAGAGCACAAGCTCAATAGTTGTGGCTCACAGGCTCAGATGCTCCACAGCATGTGGGATCTTGCCAGATCAGGGATTGAACCCATGTCTCCTGCATTGGCAGGCGAACTCTTTACCAGTGAGCTACCAGGGAAGCCCCTGGTGTTTATTTTCTTTGCCAGATCTTAGGTCCTGGACTAGAGACGGTGCCCAAGTCCTCTGCATTGAAATCGCAGAGTCTTAACCTCTGATGGCCAGGGAATGCCCCTCTTTTACTGTTATCTTTATTTCCTAGGGGCGTCTAAAACACTATTAATTCTAACTTTATTTTGTTCCTTGCTCAGCAGGCCAGGGATTTTTATGTATTGCTCCCTCCTTCTGTAATCCCAGCGCCTAGAACTGAGGCCAGCATCAGCTCTCAGGGAAGCCCTGCGAAGTGAATGCACAAGGCATACTGACCCGCAGGGCGCCTGAAACTCAGCGCCGAGGTCAGGGATGGATTCTTTTGCAGCATCTCCAGCTTCGGGGGCAGGTTAAAGGATGGTGGCGGGCGTGTACGGCCCTTGATTCACGCAGGTGTAGACATGTGCATTCCCGCGTGGGAGCTGATGGAGTTTGGCCCGACTTGACGTTTGGGGGTCGAGCCTGTGTTCTGGGTGCCTCCCTCCTTCCCGTTCATCCTCTGCCCGCAGGTCCGCCATGTCGGTACGCCGGCTGCTCACGTTGCAGCTGCAGCTGCTGCTCCTGCTGGGCGCGTGGTGGGCTCGCGCAGCCGCCCCGCGATGCACCTACACCTTCGTGCTGCCTCCGCAGAAGTTCACAGGCGCCGTGTGCTGGAGCGCACCGGCGACCGCGCGCCCGACGCCGGAGGCGGTGAACGCCAGCGAGGTAGCGGCGCTGCGCGTGCGCGTTGGCCGCCACGAGGAGCTGCTGCGCGAACTTCAGCGGCTGGCGACGGCCGACGGCGCCGTAGCCGGCGAAGTGCGTGCGCTGCGCAAGGAGAGCCGCGGCCTGAGCGCGCGCCTGGGTCAGCTGCGCGCGCAGCTGCAGCACGAGGCGGGCCCGGGGGCGGGGCCAGGCCCGGGGGCGGGGCCGAGTCCGGGGGCGGAGCCCGCCGCCGCGCTGGCGCTGCTCGGGGAGCGTGTGCTGAACGCCTCTGCCGAGGCGCAGCGTGCCGCCGCGCGCTTCCACCAGCTGGACGTCAAGTTCCGCGAGCTGGCCCAGCTGGTCAGCCAGCAGAGTGGCCTCATCGCCCGCCTGGAGCGCCTGTGCCCGGGGAGTGCGGGCGGGCAGCAGCAGGTAACTCCGAAACTCTCCCCTTTCCCAAATCGCAGCCACTTCGGGTGGGCATCGTCAGTAAGATGGGCCTCCTGAAACACGTCAATCCCTTATCCACGGTCCTGAAATACAAAAAGCTCCAAAAACAAGATCCCTACCTACCTCTTGCCCAATAGCACAATTGGGTCAAAACGCTGCTGGGGGCTACTTAAAGTCTATACATATCTACTTAATATGAATACTCGTAGGATCCTGTAATCAGGTGTTTTATTAACATCTGGATGAAGACTAAAGACCTCACTGGGGATGTTAGGTAATGTATATGTAGACCCTTCTTGTCGTTTAGTCCTGTCTGACTCTTTGCGACCCCGTAGATTGTAGCCCGCCAGGCTCCTCTGTCCATGGGATTTCCCAGGCAAGAATACTGGAGTGGGCTACCATTTCCTTCTCTAATTACTGGTTTTAACTTCTGCCGTATTATTCAGAATTCTGGACTATGTCTGGCCTTGGGTTTTGAATAAGAGATCGTGGCTCTGTCAGTAGCTACTTTACAGCGCTGTTGGGAGGACTCAGTGAGTTCATAGCTCATGTTGGATGGACTTGTATTATCCCTCCTTTACAGAAATGTGTGGAGGCACAGATTGGTTAAGCTGTGAACCTCAGAGCAGGAGTTAAGCCAGCTCTGGCTCTTCTTTTTTATTTTTAAATGTTTTAAAAATATTTTGGCCACACTTCACAGCTTGTGAGATCTTAGTTCCCAGACGAGGGGTCGAACCCCTTCCCCCTCAGCTCTGTCTCTTCCTGACTTCTTGGGAGGATCAAGCTATGCTTCTGCTTGATCGCCTTCCCAGCTGGGTGCTGGGCGATGGCGGAGCCCAGAGCCTCCTGGCCTAAGGGTTAGTTAGGCCTGTTTGATTCTCTTGCTTACCCCAGGTTCTGCCACCACCCCTGGTGCCCGTGGTTCCGGTCCGTCTGGTGGGTGGCACCAATGACACCAGCAGGAGGCTGAACTCAGCCCCAGAACCCCAGAGAGACCAGACTCTGAGACAGCAGGGGCCTGTGGCTTCTCCTCTGCCCTCAGGGTACCCAGCGGCACCTACTAAGCCAGCAGGTAAGACAAGGGCGGGGCTGCTGGGCATGGGAGGGGCCAGGGGATCCCCAACGCAGCAAGAGTAGAGGGAAACAGGAGCCGGGACTTTAATGCCAGATTCCTCTCATGGTGAGGGGACTGGGGGAAAATGATGCATTTTATTCTGATGATGGAACAGGGAGATATGGCTCATACTCTGATAAAGACTGAAATTCTTACTATAGTTTGAAAATAGGAGATTTATTTTTTAAAACATTTTAAAAAAAATTTGTCCTTTCTTACTGGTCCATTTATTTATTTTCATCCATCTTAATTCTTCGGTCTGTGTGTGTCTCCCATTACAGTGGCCTGTCTCGTTGCAGAGCACCGGCTCCGGGTGCACGCGCTCCAGAGTGCCGGCTCATACTTGGACACACTGGTCCAGCCACTCCACGGCACACAGGATCCTCCAGGGCCAGGGACTGAACTGGCGCACCTTGTGCTGCAAGGTGGACTCTCTACCCACTGGACCACCAGGGAATCCCAGATACTCTTATTTTGATGAACGGGCAGGCGATTTAGGACTGCTACTTTAGTGAGAATTTGAGGGAGTTCAGAGGGCCATGATAAAGACCTCTCTTCTGGTGAAACCATAGGAGGAGGATTTATGAATCCCAGGTTCCACATTTGCTCTAATGAGAGAAGAGTGAGTTAAGAGTCTTATTTAGGTAAGAAAAGGGGTATTGGGGTTTTTATTCTGGAGAGGAACTAGGAGAGGCAGGACTGCTATTCTGGTGAGGGGACCAGAGAGTCAGGACTCTTACTGCAGTACGGGGTTGACTGGTCCTGCTTGTGCCTCTCCCATATCCCTGTGCCCAAAGGCCCATGGCGGGACTGTGCAGAGGCCCACCAAGCAGGCCATGGCCAGAGCGGAGTGTATGAGCTACGAGTGGGCCGGCACGTGGTGTCAGCGTGGTGCGAGCAACAGCTGGAAGGCGGAGGCTGGACCGTAATTCAGAGGCGGCAGGACGGCTCCGTCAACTTCTTCACTACCTGGCAGCACTACAAGGTGGGCCCGGGTGCGTGGGGCCGGGCTGGGCAGGGGGAGGGACCAGCGCGTGACTTCCTCCTGATTTTCCCGCCCTGCCAGGCGGGCTTTGGGCAGCCTGATGGGGAATACTGGCTGGGCCTTGAACCCGTCCATCAGCTGACCAGCCGCAGGGACCACGAGCTCCTGGTGCTCCTTGAGGACTGGGGAGGACGGGCAGCACGTGCCCACTATGATGGTTTCTCCCTGGAGCCTGAGAGTGACCACTACCGCCTGCGGCTTGGCCAGTACCACGGAGATGCCGGAGACTCTCTTTCCTGGCACAACGACAAGCCTTTCAGCACCGTGGATAGGGACCGAGACTCCTATTCTGGTAATGGCCTCCTCCTCTGGTGGAGTGTGGGAGAAAGATAGGAGACTCTTAGGAAGTGAGAGAGGGTAAGGGAAGCCTTCCCTCTGGTAATGATCTGGGCAAACAAAAGCGCGGAGGACAGGACTATTCTGGTGAGGGGCGGGGCCTCCAGATTCATTCTCTGATAGGGGAGGAAGTTGGGACCCCTGCTGCCTTTGTGAAAGGTGCTGGGGGCTGGGGGAGCTATGGGAGCTAGGATTCTTATTCTAGAAAGGAAGTGGAAAGAGAAAAGGAAGAAAGATAGTCAAGTCACTCTAACTCGAGGTGATGGGGTGGGTAGACTTTCCCTTCTCCAGGGGACCTTCCCAACCCGAGTCTCCTGCATTGCAGGCGGATTCTTTACCAGCTCAGCTACCGGGGGTTGGGGGTGGGGGTGTGTGTTTCTCTGATAAAGGAATGAGGGGTAAAACTCCTAGTTTGTGGAATGGGTGGAGACAATGTGACTTGTACTTTGGTGAGGGGACAAGGAAGAACATAGGGGGATGGAAGATGCCTAGCAAAAGCCTTGTGCTAGTGAGGTGCTGAGAGAGCCTTTTATTCTGGTGAGAAGACACGGATTTTTTTTCCCCCTCTCCCCTCAGGTAACTGCGCCCTGTACCAGCGGGGAGGCTGGACCGTAATTCAGAGGCCAGGACGGCTCCGTCAACTTCTTCACTACCTGGCAGCACTACAAGGTGGGCCCGGGTGCGTGGGGCCGGGCTGGGCAGGGGGAGGGACCAGCGCGTGACTTCCTCCTGATTTTCCCGCCCTGCCAGGCGGGCTTTGGGCAGCCTGATGGGGAATACTGGCTGGGCCTTGAACCCGTCCATCAGCTGACCAGCCGCAGGGACCACGAGCTCCTGGTGCTCCTTGAGGACTGGGGAGGACGGGCAGCACGTGCCCACTATGATGGTTTCTCCCTGGAGCCTGAGAGTGACCACTACCGCCTGCGGCTTGGCCAGTACCACGGAGATGCCGGAGACTCTCTTTCCTGGCACAACGACAAGCCTTTCAGCACCGTGGATAGGGACCGAGACTCCTATTCTGGTAATGGCCTCCTCCTCTGGTGGAGTGTGGGAGAAAGATAGGAGACTCTTAGGAAGTGAGAGAGGGTAAGGGAAGCCTTCCCTCTGGTAATGATCTGGGCAAACAAAAGCGCGGAGGACAGGACTATTCTGGTGAGGGGCGGGGCCTCCAGATTCATTCTCTGATAGGGGAGGAAGTTGGGACCCCTGCTGCCTTTGTGAAAGGTGCTGGGGGCTGGGGAGCTATGGGAGCTAGGATTCTTATTCTAGAAAGGAAGTGGAAAGAGAAAAGGAAGAAAGATAGTCAAGTCACTCTAACTCGAGGTGATGGGGTGGGTAGACTTTCCCTTCTCCAGGGGACCTTCCCAACCCGAGTCTCCTGCATTGCAGGCGGATTCTTTACCAGCTCAGCTACCGGGGGTTGGGGGTGGGGGTGTGTGTTTCTCTGATAAAGGAATGAGGGGTAAAACTCCTAGTTTGTGGAATGGGTGGAGACAATGTGACTTGTACTTTGGTGAGGGGACAAGGAAGAACATAGGGGGATGGAAGATGCCTAGCAAAAGCCTTGTGCTAGTGAGGTGCTGAGAGAGCCTTTTATTCTGGTGAGAAGACACGGATTTTTTTTCCCCCTCTCCCCTCAGGTAACTGCGCCCTGTACCAGCGGGGAGGCTGGTGGTACCATGCCTGTGCCCACTCCAACCTCAATGGCGTGTGGCATCGCGGGGGCCACTACCGCAGCCGCTACCAGGATGGTGTCTACTGGGCCGAGTTTCGTGGCGGGGCTTACTCTCTCAAGAAGGCTGCCATGCTGGTCAGGCCCCTGAGGCTGTGACCCTCTGTCCATCTGGCCCCCCCAGGTCCCAGCCAGAGCCCACATTGTCCTGGCCACCCTCTTGCATGGCTGCTCCCAGGGCCCTGCCAACAGTGCCCAGGAATCCCCCTGCCAGACCGCTCCCCAAGGCCATTTAGATCTCGGTTTGAGCTCGTATTTTATAACAACACAAAATATCCACAGACCGTGTCTGGTTCACATCTGCGCCTGGCAGGGGTCACTGCCCGTTCCCGCCCTCCTCCTCCTCCTCGTCCTCCTCCTCCTCCTTCAGGTCCTCCAGAATGAGGTTGTCCAGCTCTTCCAGGAGGCCCCCCTGGCTCAGGCAGGTGGCCACCGTGGAGCCACTGCTGATGTGCAGGTTGCTGGGGTGCAGAACTTTGGGCAGATGGTTCTGCTTCCGGCTCTTGGGGTGTGCGCAGGACGTCCCAGGGACGTGGGGCTCTGGGGAGGGAGAGGTGCTGAGGCCCCGGGGCTGGAGGCCACGGGCGCTCCGGGGAGGAAAGGGGCTGAGGCCACGCGCTCGGGGGCAGAGGTGAAAGCCACAGGTGTTGAAGCCACAGGAGGCCCAGGGCCATGGGCGTCACCCGAGACCACGGGGAACAAGACAGGAAGCGGGAACAGAGCGAGACAACAGGGACACAGTCCAGGGGACAGTGGGCTGTGCACCACCAGAGTGGAACCACAGAGCCGTCAGGGGGCATCAGGGAAGGTGGCCGATGCCGTGAGAGGTGGGTGTGGGGCTGCGCTGGGGTCCTGAGTGACCCGGAGGGAAGGAGGCTGGAGGACCGCGGAAGACGCGGACGGCGGGGAGGGTCGGCTGAGAGAGGAGAGGGCCTCCAGGGCTGGGACCCTAGGAGTTCAGTGGAAGAAGCAGGCAGACCGCTTGGGGCTTAAAGCCCCACAGGTGGATGTCCCAGGAATCCAAGCCAGGTAGACTGCCCGGAGGAGGGGCGCACAGGAGGGCACAGGGACGCGCCAGGCCCTCACCTCGCCGATTGTAGCAGTCCTCAGCCGAGCAGGAGTGGGTGTGGGTGCTGCGGCGATCCGGGTCGCGATCCCAGCGCGGAGGGAGGATCCGGGTCGGAAACACGGGGAAGCCGCACCCGTAGCAGGGGGACCGGGACCCCATCTGTGCCCAGCCCCTGGGGGCGGGCAGGGCGGTCAGGGGCCAGGGCAGGGAGAGGCAGGGCAGGGCTGAGGGGGTCGGGAGGGGTGGGATGGAATGGGGGGTCAGCTCCCTCACCGGAAGTTGTGCCGACATTTCGGGCAGTGGAACTCAGCCACGCCCCACATCTTGTCACTGGGCACGGGATCATAGCGCTTCCGGCATTTCCTGCATCTGGACACCTGGGGGTCGGCGAGGGATAGAGGGGGGCAGGCTTGCCGTCAGAGGGGAGCCCTCATCGCCTGAGGGTGGTCACAGTGAGATTGACACCATGGAAATGGCCAACACTCAATCTGGGGCGGGGCGGAGGAGGGGACTTCCTTCCCACCAGCGCTGGTTAGGAGGCATTTACCAAAAGCACGCCACTAGTCAGGGGGTTCAGAAGCCAGATTTGGGATTCTACTTGGGGTTGGGTTTGATGTCTGCGGTAGCTGTGAAAGTGGGTAGTCAAGAGTTCAGGGTCTGGGGGAAGAGTTGAGCTTCTTCCAGCCGGACCTCAAGTTGAAAGTCCAGCTCGGGGGTCTGGGGTTGATCTCTGACGCTGCAGGTCCGGGGTTGGGTTTCAGAGGCGGGTGTTCCTAGGTCAGTGGTGTGGACCCTGAGGGAGGGTGGGGGTCGGGAGCAGAGCCGGGACAGAACCAAGGGCAGGGGTCGGGGCATCACCTCCTTCCGCTGGGGCACGCGGCGCCACCAGACATGGTCACAGGCGGAGCAGGCGAACTGCCGGTCCACGGCAGGGATGAGGTCCTCCTGGGCGCGCTGGAACATGCGGAGGTTGGCTTCTGTCAGCGGCAGGAGGGAGGTCGCCACCGCCTGCAGGAAGGGGTGGATGGGCCGAGCGGGTGGTCAGCCCTCTTCTCGTCCAGCCCCTGGAGCGTCCTTCCTCTGGATGTACGGGCGCCCCCACGGGCGTGCTCCCTGCCGGACCTCCCCACCCCACACCCTGGACTCACCTGAATGTCCCGGTCCTGCTTCATGTCCTCTGGGGGATCCTGGGTGGAAACACCAGGGACAGAAAATGGGGATGTGGCTCATGCTCTTTCTGGGGGCGGGGCTTCTGGATGAGGAGGCAGCCTTCTAGCCCCGTATATGAGGAAGGTGTCCGCAACTTAGGAAGAGTTAATTAAGCAGCATCCATGTCCCGAGGGCAGGGTGGGTGACCTCCGGCGCCCTCAGAGCAACCCCGAGAGGTGGGCACACCTGTGATCTCCATTGCTCAGATGGGGAAACTGAGGCCCAGAGCCAGGAGAGGGCTTGCCTGAGATGATCCAGAATGAGCATGGCGGAACAGGCCTAGACCCATGTTCCCTTTCAACTGGCAGGTGCCACGCACTTGCTGGTGTTGTGACAGGTCACCTCTTAGAGGCCACGCTGCTTAAGGCTAAGTGCTTGAGCTCTGAATTCAGCCAGAAACAGGCTGGAATCCTGGCCTCATCACTTCCAGCTGGGGCCATGCCACTCCCCCTAACGAGGGCCGTCTAGGGGCCCGGGTTCTGAGTCTAAGCGGCTCGGGTTCAAATCCCAGCCATCCCTGCATTCAGCATGAACCTGGTGCATGATTTCATCACCCAATGTCTCAGTTTCCTCATCTTTAAGGTGTGTATGAATAACAAGAGGGCCTGTCTCACAGGACCTGTGGCAATAAGTCAACAGGTAGAATTCCTGGAGCCCTGCCCGGGGGAAATGCTCAATCAATGATACTCTTTGCTATTTTTATTATACTCATTATATGGATAACTGTGAATAACAAATGCTAAGAGTATAATACACACTTTATTATACTCTGTAATAACTCCGTATTGGGCTCTTCAGACAGGCAAACCAGTGGACCAGCCACCACTGAAGGGGCAAGTGGCCAGGCGAAGCCTTTCATTCATTCTTTCCCATGGGCACCCCTGCCCCTTTTCCTCCCCTGTCTCCTACTCATCCCAGCCTGCCTGCA
Organism: Tragulus kanchil; assembly: GCA_022376925.1. NCBI lineage: Eukaryota > Metazoa > Chordata > Mammalia > Artiodactyla > Tragulidae > Tragulus > Tragulus kanchil. Next base: position 9,222,245 of record JAIOJX010000029.1, read on the forward strand.
AGTTCCTTAGCTCATGCCACGCTCTCTTCCAGGATGAACCTCCCGGCACCTCCCCTTCCCAGGGATCACTCCTTCCTAGTCTTGAAAAACTTGGTACCACCTTTTCCAGGAAGCCTTCCCTGACCTCTTTGGCTCCTCTGTAATGATATTAATTCTGATCATTTTCGCTGTCTCGCTCCTCCATTTAGTACAATCAACATGTAATGAGCACCTACTGTTTGCAGGCTCCCTGGTCAGATCTACGACTGAGAGGTGACTAAGGGCTAGAGGAAGGTGTCCGCAACTTAGGAAGAGTTAATTAAGCAGCATCCATGTCCCGAGGGCAGGGTGGGTGACCTCCGGCGCCCTCAGAGCAACCCCGAGAGGTGGGCACACCTGTGATCTCCATTGCTCAGATGGGGAAACTGAGGCCCAGAGCCAGGAGAGGGCTTGCCTGAGATGATCCAGAATGAGCATGGCGGAACAGGCCTAGACCCATGTTCCCTTTCAACTGGCAGGTGCCACGCACTTGCTGGTGTTGTGACAGGTCACCTCTTAGAGGCCACGCTGCTTAAGGCTAAGTGCTTGAGCTCTGAATTCAGCCAGAAACAGGCTGGAATCCTGGCCTCATCACTTCCAGCTGGGGCCATGCCACTCCCCCTAACGAGGGCCGTCTAGGGGCCCGGGTTCTGAGTCTAAGCGGCTCGGGTTCAAATCCCAGCCATCCCTGCATTCAGCATGAACCTGGTGCATGATTTCATCACCCAATGTCTCAGTTTCCTCATCTTTAAGGTGTGTATGAATAACAAGAGGGCCTGTCTCACAGGACCTGTGGCAATAAGTCAACAGGTAGAATTCCTGGAGCCCTGCCCCGGGGGAAGTGCTCAATCAATGATACTCTTTGCTATTTTTATTATACTCATTATATGGATAACTGTGAATAACAAATGCTAAGAGTATAATACACACTTTATTATACTCTGTAATAACTCCGTATTGGGCTCTTCAGACAGGCAAACCAGTGGACCAGCCACCACTGAAGGGGCAAGTGGCCAGGCGAAGCCTTTCATTCATTCTTTCCCATGGGCACCCCTGCCCCTTTTCCTCCCCTGTCTCCTACTCATCCCAGCCTGCCTGCAAGTTCCTTAGCTCATGCCACGCTCTCTTCCAGGATGAACCTCCCGGCACCTCCCCTTCCCAGGGATCACTCCTTCCTAGTCTTGAAAAACTTGGTACCACCTTTTCCAGGAAGCCTTCCCTGACCTCTTTGGCTCCTCTGTAATGATATTAATTCTGATCATTTTCGCTGTCTCGCTCCTCCATTTAGTACAATCAACATGTAATGAGCACCTACTGTTTGCAGGCTCCCTGGTCAGATCTACGACTGAGAGGTGACTAAGGGCTAGAGGCTAACCGTGAGTTGTGGAGTGACCACGCACAGAGGGGGAGGCCATGGACGAGCCTGACCCTTCTGTTCTTCCTCCCCTGACCACGCGTTTGGAGGGGACGGGGCAGTTTACCTGGGCGTCCAGGTCATTACTCAGTTCCTGGCCATCCTTCTGCTTCACTCCTGGCGGGGAGAGTCAAGTGTAAGCGAAGGACCCCTGAAAGGTCTTGTGGGAACTGTTGGGCCCCCAGAACCCCGATCCAGACCGCCCATCAAAGAGATGATCTCATTGGCCTCTAGCCCTCAGAACAGACCACATCCCCTCCCCGCTCCCCAGCGGAACGCTCCCCAGCGGAACTCTCTCGGCGGGCACGACCCCCCACCTGCTCACCGTACACGATGGAGCGCCCCACTCCAGTGTGGTCGCTGCCAAATTTCCTCATCAGAGTCCCCGCCTTCTTGGAGGATACCTTTCCATGAAACTTCTCCCGGAGGCGCCGGACGCTTTTCTCCAGCTGGGGTGGGGACCGACAGGGGGAAGGAGACGTGCAATTGCCCCTCCTCCACCCGAGGCTTCCCATTTTTTTTTTTTTCTCCACGGCCCGAACTTGACCCTGGGTTTTGGCCTCCGCACCACCACCCCCTCCATCCCTCTACTGCATTTCCTGGAAAAAGCCAAAGTCCCCAAAGGGCACTGGGGGAGGGCGCGGGCTAGGGCAAGCGTCCCTGGCGAAGGGATGAGACCGGCTAGATAGCCCCTGGCCTCTGACCCTTGACCCAGCAGCCCCCGCTTTTCCTCGAGGAGGCCGCATTTTGCTCTGGGGCATGCGGCGGTCACTCTCCGTTCTGATGGGGGCAAGGGCCAGCCTAGGAGCAGGTCTAGATTTCGGATGGAGTCCCCAGGAACTGCGAAGCCTGCTCCGTGCCCCCCGGCTCCTCCTTAGCATCTCCCGCGCGTCCCCGGCCCAGCTGTAGGGATCTCCTACCTCCACACCTTCCTGAGACATGCTGGCGGCGTAGGTCCCCGCGAGGGTCCGCACCACGCGCTCGGCGCCCCCCTACCTGGGCGCGCCCGTCGGTCCAGCCGCGCAGGGCAGGGGGCGGGGCCTCCAGGCCGGCTCCGCCCTTCCCTTCCTGCGCTCCGTTTCGCTTTCGTTTGGGAAGGGGTGGGGGACGGGGAGCGCAGGCTCCGCCCCGGCTCCGCCTCTGCTTTTGCTCCCCAAACCCAGGCGGGCGCCCTCGATCTGCACCCTGCGGCGCAGCGCGCAGACCTCGAGTGCGGAGGGAGACGGCGCGGCCTCTGCAGTCGGTCACATGTCCCCACGCTGCGCGGGGTCCGCGTCTTCACGTCCCTCGTGGGGGCGGGGCCGCATCTGAAGGCCGTGGCGAGTCTCCGTGCCCCCACCTGCTCGCTCTCCCCGTGTTCATCGCTCGGTCCCCTCCCCTTCCCCAGAAATCAGGCGTTAATGAAGAGCTGGACCCCTTTCTCGCGTTGAGCCTCATACTAAGCCACGGTCCCTCTCTGAACCTCAGTTTGCTCCTCTGTAAAATGGGGATGATGGTCGTGGCGACGTCCGGGGAGGGGTGCGCGCGCGCGCTCAAGCCCCTGCGCGCGCGTGCACGTGCCAGGATTCGAGACCCCAGGTAGAGTTATTTAGTAGAGCCCGGCAAGCTGTAGACACTCAACTAGTATCAGGGCGGTAAGGTGCAAGATATTAAGACACAGGCAGTTGGGGGATCAGAGAAGGTGCTAGTTGAAAATATGGATTCCCGGTTCCTCGCAGTCTCGCGGGATCGTGCTGTCTAGGAGTTCTAGGGAATTTGTGCAGTAAAACGAAACTTCGAGGACCCGGGGGGACTAGGACAATTTTAAACCAGCGTGGGGTGTGGGGCGTGGGGGCTGGGGGTGTCCTGCCTGGCAGCATCAGAAATGGCTTCTTGGAGGAGTCTGGAAAAGCGAGGTCTCAGAAGGTGAAGAGAAGGCGGGATGGAAGAGTTTGCGGTGCAAAGACCCCAGAATCAAGAGACTTTGGCTCTGTGAGCTAGCGCTTCTCAACCTCAGCGCCGTGGCGCTGGGGCCTGCCCTGTGTGCATTGTAGGATGTTTAGCTGCACCCTGGCTTCAGCCCACTAGGTGGTGGTGGCAGCCTTGCCCCAGCGGTGACAGCTGAAAATGTTTCCAGATGTTGCCAAATGTCCTCTGAGGGTGGCAACATTGGGTCAGGATAAATGACCTCCAAAGTTGTTTTTCAACATGCACCTCTCTCAGTGAACATGGGGAAGCTCAGTTCCCCAGTGGGTATTTGTTTATAAATTATGTACAAATACAGTTATACTCAGGTTCTGTAGATCATTTTGTAATAATGTATTTATTACATCATGATATTTCTTGGGCTTCCTAGGTGGCACTAATGGTAAAAATCCACCTGCCGAGACAGGAGACCTAAGAGACGTAGGTTCAATTCCTGGGTCGGGAATATTCCTCAATAATTAAAAGAATAAACGTTCTAATGTTTTTTCACTCAACCCCAAGGTTTTGTTTGTGGGTCTAGGCACGCCTCTCTGGAGCCTTCTCTATGAGCGAATGTAAACAGTTCATGGTTCTCTGTGGCCGGGTGGTGGGATTTCCGACTGGGATGGGGACCTGTAGATGGCACAGAGGAGGGATCTCCAACCTCTGGGGTCGGATGCCTGATGATCTGAGGTGGAGCTGTTGTAATAATAATAGAAGTAACATGCACTATACAGGTAACGCACTCGAATCATACGAAACCATTCCTTCCACCCCCACCCGTTTGTGGAAAACTTGTCTTCCCAGAAAACAGTCCTTGGTGCAGAAGGTTGAGGACCGCTGGGAGGACCTGGGATGTTTATCCTGAGTGAAGTGGGGAGGAATGGAGGGGCTCTCTTGTTATCGTTCCAACTACTACTTACCCAGTGGAGAGGGAGGTCACACAGTATGTCCCATCCCTTGGTCAGGGTGGACAAGGAGAAGGGTGGAAGCAGGAAGGACTCAGATCCAGCCTCGACTCAACTCAGGTCTGCTCGATTCTCATCCCAATGTCCACCACAGTGAGCACTTACTCTGTGCCAGGCCCTGTGCCAGGCGCTGTGGACACAGTCTCACAGAAAACAAGGATTCTCACCCACATAGAGTTAGCTTCTAGTGGGGGAGACAGAGGAGACAAGTACGTGATGGGTAGGCAGCAGTGTGTGTGTTTGTGTTAGTTGTTTAGTTGTGTCCAACACTTTGCGACCTATGGACTGTAGCCCGCCAGGCTCCTCTGTCCGTGGAATTCTCCAGGCAGCAACACTGGAGTGGGTTGCCATTTCCTTCTCCAGGGGATCTTCCTGACCCAGGGATCGAACACAGATCTCCTGCATTGCAGAGTCTTTACCCATGTGTTACAGGGAAGTCCTACAGTGCAGGGGATCCAGGTTCAATCCCTGGGTTGGGAAAATCCCCTGGAGGAGGGCATGGCCACCCCCTCCAGTATTCTTGCCTGGAGAATCCCATGGACAGAGGAGCCTGAGGGGCTACAGTGCATGGAATTGCAAAGGGTTGGACATGATTGAGTGATGAACACTTTCACGACTTTCAGGAGATAAAATATGTGCCAGGATGAAAAGTAAACCGGTGCAGGGCGCTGAGTAAAGAGCGTTCAAGCACGGCTAAAGAGAAGGAGCCACTGAGTAGAGACCTGAAGGACGTGCAGAAGAGGGTTTCGGGAAGAATGGGAGCCGGGGACCCTCTATACCAGGTGCTGAAGTTCTCTATCGCTGTATAACAAACTATCCCCAAACATAGTGGCTTCAGGGCTTCCCAGGTGGAGCTAGTGAGCAAGAACCTGCTTGCAATGCAGAAGACGTAGGTTCGATCCCTGCGTCAGAAAGATCCCCTGGACGAGGGCATGGCCAGTATTCTTGCCTGGAGAATCTCATGGACGGAGGGACTGGGCAGGCTACAGTCCAAAGGGTCACACAGAGCTGGACACGATGAAGCAACTTAGCATGCACGCACGTACTGGCTTAACACAAGAAACACTTATTAGCTCACACAGTTTTCATGGGTCAGGAATCCAGGGATGGCTTCACTGGCTTTCTGGTGCAGGATCTCCATGAGGTTGTCGTCGACATGTTGGCTGGGGCTACGTTGCTCCAAAGCTCTCACTGAGGCTGGAGGATCTCACTTTCTAGGAGGCTCACTCACAGGAATGGCAGGCGGGCCCTGGCTGCTGGTGGGATGCCTCAGTGCCTCCCTCCTTGGGCTTGCTTGAGCTTGATGCTCCTAACCTGGCAGCTGGCCTCCCCAGGGCAGGCAATCCAAGAGCGGGGAAGCCAGGTGGAAGTTGTATCTATTCATGACCTAGCCTCAAAAGGCCCAGAACATCATTTCCGCCGCCACATCCTCTGCATTAAAACTGAGTCAGAGATCCGGTCCACGTTTAGGAAGAGGGGGATAAAGACCTTGCTGTCTCTCCCATCCTTCCTTCCCGTCTCCTCCTGGAGCCTCTCATGTCCTGCCCCAGAAGCCAAAGAAGGGAGGGGAGCCGGTCAGGCAGGCAGCCTGTCAGGGCACAGAGCCAGAGGAGAGGATGAGAGTCAATCTGGAGGGACAAAGATACAGCCTAAGTAATGAATTTGGGGCATTTGTGGATGCATGGAAGGCTTGCCTGGTGGTTTGGTGGTAAAGTTTCCGCCTGCCAATTCAGGAGACACGCCTTTGATCCCTGATCTGGGCCGATGCCCTGGAGAAGGCAATGGCACCCTACTCTAGTATTCTTGCCTGGAGAATCCCATGGACAGAGGAGCCAGGCGGGCTACAGTCCATGGGGTCACAAAAGAGCTGGACGCGACTTAGCAACTAAACTGGCCTAAAAGTCAACATTCAGAAAAATGAAGATCATGGCATCTGATCCCATCACAACACGGTAAATCGATGAGCAAACAGTGGAAACGGCGGCATACTTTATTTTCTTGGACTCCAAAATCACTGCGGATGGTGACTGCAGCCATGAAATTAAAAGGTGCTTGCTGCTTGGAAGAAAAGCTATGACCAACCTAGATAGCGTATTCAAAAGCAGAGACATCACTTTGCTGACAAAAGTCTTTACAGCCGAAGCTATGGTTTTCCCAGTAGTCACGTATGGATGTGAGAGTTGAACCGTAAAGAAGGCTAAGTGACAAAGAACTGATGTTTTTGAACTGTGACATTGGAGAAGGCTCTTGAGAGTCCCTTGGACTGCAAGGAGATCAAACTAGTCCTAAAGGAGATCAACCCTGAATATTAATTGGAAGGACTGATGCTGGAGCTGAAGCTCCAGTACTTTGGCCACCTGATGCGAAGAGCCGACTCACGAGAAAAGAGCCTGATGCTTGGCTAGTGCCTCCCTCCTTGGGCTTGCTTGAGCTTGATGCTCCTAACCTGGCAGCTGGCCTCCCAGGGCAGGCAATCCAAGAGCGGGAAGCCAGGTGGAAGTTGTATCTATTCATGACCTAGCCTCAAAAGGCCCAGAACATCATTTCCCCCCACATCCTCTGCATTAAAACTGAGTCAGAGATCCGGTCCACGTTTAGGAAGAGGGGGATAAAGACCTTGCTGTCTCTCCCATCCTTCCTTCCCGTCTCCTCCTGGAGCCTCTCATGTCCTGCCCCAGAAGCCAAAGAAGGGAGGGGAGCCGGTCAGGCAGGCAGCCTGTCAGGGCACAGAGCCAGAGGAGAGGATGAGAGTCAATCTGGAGGGACAAAGATACAGCCTAAGTAATGAATTTGGGGCATTTGTGGATGCATGGAAGGCTTGCCTGGTGGTTTGGTGGTAAAGTTTCCGCCTGCCAATTCAGGAGACACGCCTTTGATCCCTGATCTGGGCCGATGCCCTGGAGAAGGCAATGGCACCCTACTCTAGTATTCTTGCCTGGAGAATCCCATGGACAGAGGAGCCAGGCGGGCTACAGTCCATGGGGTCACAAAAGAGCTGGACGCGACTTAGCAACTAAACTGGCCTAAAAGTCAACATTCAGAAAAATGAAGATCATGGCATCTGATCCCATCACAACACGGTAAATCGATGAGCAAACAGTGGAAACGGCAGACTTTATTTTCTTGGACTCCAAAATCACAGCGGATGGTGACCGCAGTCATGAAATTAACAGATGGATGCTTGCTCCTTGGAAGAAAAGCTATGACCAACCTAGATAGCGTATTCAAAAGCAGAGACATCACTTTGCTGACAAAAGTCTTTACAGCCGAAGCTATGGTTTTCCCAGTAGTCACGTATGGATGTGAGAGTTGAACCGTAAAGAAGGCTAAGTGACAAAGAACTGATGTTTTTGAACTGTGACATTGGAGAAGGCTCTTGAGAGTCCCTTGGACTGCAAGGAGATCAAACTAGTCCTAAAGGAGATCAACCCTGAATATTAATTGGAAGGACTGATGCTGGAGCTGAAGCTCCAGTACTTTGGCCACCTGATGCGAAGAGCCGACTCACGAGAAAAGAGCCTGATGTTGGGGAAAATAGAAGGTGAAAGGAGAAGGGGAAGACCGAGGACGAGATGGTTGGATGCTATCACTAAGTCAATGGACATGAGTCTGAGCAAGCTCCAGGAGATGGTGAAGGACAGGGAAGCCTGACGCGCTGCAGTCCGTGGGGTGGCAGAGTCGGACAGGACTGAGCAACTGAACTGAACCGGCGACTAAACAAGATGAACAGATTCCCAGAGATCACAAGGGGGCGCTGCCGACACACAGAGAGTTCCGAGCTTTGTGGCCATGTTGGTCTGTCTGGCAGGATGTAGAATCGTTGTACTGAAGTGTGAACATGACTGCATTTTATTCTTTGTCTTCATGGACAGCTGGGGAACGGGGGGACAAGGCTGCGCGGATAACAGTGATCAGAAGTGTAACCTCTGATATTTTAGTATAATTGAGTCTAAGATGGAGCCCATGTGACCCATCCATTCATCAATTGGACAGACATGGATTAAGCACCGCTTATTTGGCAGGCATGGTTCTGGGCACCATTTCTGCCCTTCTGGAGTCATGGTCTTAAATGGGAAAGCAAAACAAGAAGCAGATGATATCACAAGTAGTTATTTAATTATATTTATGCTATGTGCGCCAAAAAGAGAAATGGAGAGATACATGAGAAAAGATAACACATAGGAACCAGACTTGGGTAGGGTGCTTAGGAAAGGCTTCATGGAGGAGGTGCCTCTTGAACTGAATTTTTTTTTTGTCCCAGGGTGCCCCGTTATGAAATAAAAGCAGAGACATCACTTTGCTGACAAAAGTCTTTACAGCCGAAGCTATGGTTTTCCCAGTAGTCACGTATGGATGTGAGAGTTGAACCGTAAAGAAGGCTAAGTGACAAAGAACTGATGTTTTTGAACTGTGACATTGGAGAAGGCTCTTGAGAGTCCCTTGGACTGCAAGGAGATCAAACTAGTCCTAAAGGAGATCAACCCTGAATATTAATTGGAAGGACTGATGCTGGAGCTGAAGCTCCAGTACTTTGGCCACCTGATGCGAAGAGCCGACTCACGAGAAAAGAGCCTGATGTTGGGGAAAATAGAAGGTGAAAGGAGAAGGGGAAGACCGAGGACGAGATGGTTGGATGCTATCACTAAGTCAATGGACATGAGTCTGAGCAAGCTCCAGGAGATGGTGAAGGACAGGGAAGCCTGACGCGCTGCAGTCCGTGGGGTGGCAGAGTCGGACAGGACTGAGCAACTGAACTGAACCGGCGACTAAACAAGATGAACAGATTCCCAGAGATCACAAGGGGGCGCTGCCGACACACAGAGAGTTCCGAGCTTTGTGGCCATGTTGGTCTGTCTGGCAGGATGTAGAATCGTTGTACTGAAGTGTGAACATGACTGCATTTTATTCTTTGTCTTTATGGAAAGCTGTGGAAAGGGGGAAAATGGATGTGCTGATAACAGTGATAAGAAGTGTAACCTCTGATATTTTAGTATAATTGAGTCTAAGATGGAGCCCATGTGACCCATCCATTCATCAATTGGACAGACATGGATTAAGCACCGCTTATTTGGCAGGCATGGTTCTGGGCACCATTTCTGCCCTTCTGGAGTCATGGTCTTAAATGGGAAAGCAAAACAAGAAGCAGATGATATCACAAGTAGTTATTTAATTATATTTATGCTATGTGCGCCAAAAAGAGAAATGGAGAGATACATGAGAAAAGATAACACATAGGAACCAGACTTGGGTAGGGTGCTTAGGAAAGGCTTCATGGAGGAGGTGCCTCTTGAACTGAATTTTTTTATTTTTTTGCCTCATCCTGCAGTTTGCAGGATCTTAGGTCCCCTACCAAGGATGGAGCCTGGAGTGAAGGCAGTAAAAGCTGAGTCCTAACCACTGGAGGCCAGAAAAGTCCCACTGAACTGAAATCTTAACTCTTTCTTTTTCTTTTTTTTCATTCTTAATACTTTCTGAAACACTGTGTCACATGTTTTTAATTATGTATCTCATTTGATCCTTATAGCAATCCCCCAAAGAGGGTAATATTATTACAAAAGGGAAAACAAGTTCAAAAACCTGCTCAGTGGGGCCCCTCCAAAGGATGAATAGGAACTACCTAAGTGAAGAGGTGCAGGGCAGAGAGAGGAACACGTGCAAAGGCCCTGAGGTAGGAGGGAGCTGGATCTATTGCAGGAATCTATGGGCAACCATGTCTGGGGCTTAGCGAGCAGTGGGGAGAGTGGACGGATGGGAAACTCATGCCAGAGCAGCACATCTTGACCTTCAGTTGGACCTTCTGAGGCAAAGGCTGGGTGACAGTGTTGTCTAGTTATAGAGGAAATGGACATGATCAGAGCATGTGTGTGCTTTACGACACCTAGTCAGTTTCTCCCTCAATTTAATTAATTAATTAGACCACTCTGAGCAGTATGCAGGATCTTAGGTCCCTGAGTAGGGATCAAACCTGTGCCTCTTGCAGTGGAAGCACAGAGTCTTAACCACAGGACCATTGGGAAAAGTCCCTTCCTCAGTTTAACCAAATAAAGAAATTTGGAAATATCCAGAATTGGAGATGTCGGGAATGGGAAAACTCCAAACGGTTGGAAAGGGCATCTGTTGGTGTACTCTTTGGAGAGAGCAGCTCAGCAATACCTACTAAAGCACGGTGTGCTATTTTTAAAAAAAATAGCACAATGTTTTTATTAACTGTCAAACATGCCTCTTCAAACTGTTCCCTCACATTTTATGGCTATATACTCTTTAACTGGGGCTTCCAAGGTGGTGTAATGGTAAAGAATCTGCCTGCAGTGCAGGAGACTCGGGTCCCCTCCCGGGTTGCAAGGATGCCTTGGAGAAGGAAATGACAACCCACTCCAGTATTCTTCTTTTTTTTTTTTCCTTTATTTATTTATTTTTTTGGCCACTTCTATTGATCTTTCATTTATCTTTGTTCTTCAGCCTGTGTGGGCCTCCCATTGCAGTGGCCTCAGTTGTCGCAGAGCACCGGCTCTGGGCCCATGTGCTCTGGAGCTCTGGCTCGGTATTTGGACACATCGGTCCAGCTGCTCTGCGGCACGTGGGATCTTCCCAGGCCAGGGATTGAACTGGTACCCCTTGCACTGCAAGGCGGTGTCCTTCCCCACTGGACCACCAGGGAAGTCCTGTGTGTTATTTTATTTATTTATTTTTAAAAAGATTTATTTATTTATTTATTTGAGAGGGATGGGGTGGGGAGGGAGGGGAGCAGGCGGGCCACTTCTATTGGTCTTTCATTTGTCCATTTTCATCCATCTTTGTTCTTTGGCCCGTGTGGGTCTCCCATCGCCGCGGCCTCTGTTGTCGCAGAGCACTGGCTCTGGGCACATGCGCCCCAGAGCTCCGGCTCGGTAATTGGACACATCGGTCCAGCCGCTCCGCGGCACGTGGGATCTTCCCAGGCCAGGGCTCGAACCGGCACCCCTTGCACTGCAAGGCGGTGTCCTTCCCCATTGAACCACCAGGGGAAGCCCCCCAGGGAAGCCCCCTGTGTGTTATTTTAATTTTCTCTTTCAACCTCTGTATTCAGATGCTTTGACAGCTGGGGCCTCACTGACACTCCCTTGGCAAACACACACAAACACACACACACACACACACATCCCATTTGTGTGCACTTCTGCTTGTGGATCTCCACATCACCGTAACTTTCTGCATGACATATTTCTCTATCAGATTTTTAAAATTTACAGCAAGCATCCATCACCCTCGTAATGAGAACCAAGAAAAGACACAATAAGACAAATCCAATTACTTTTTAAAATTGCATGTATGAAACCCTGAGACTCTGTCTTCGACAGTGACACCTAACAGGTGAGAAGTAATTTGGGATTTCATAGCTGGGGTAGTCCTTTGTAAATGGTGTGTCCTTGACAGCACAGAAATCTATCATTCGAGTTGTGCAAAATCATTGGAAAAGACCCTGATGCTGGGAAAAACAGAAAGCAGGAGGAAAAGGGGATGACTGAGGATGAAATGGTTGGATGGCATCACCAACTCAATGGATATGAGTTTGAGCAAGCTCCTGGAGACGGTGAAGGCCAGGAAAGCCCGGTCAGTCAGTGTCAGGGCAGGTTCTGCAGGACCCCTGCTGATGCTGGGGCAGGAAGACATGTCTGGAGTTTGGGTGTGATATTCCATACTCTTTATTTGAGGTGACGCCTAGGGCCTCGGGCATGCTTGGAGACGCCCCCTCCCCCGAGAGCAGCCGAAACCCTAGGGTCTCAGGACTCGCAGCCATGGGCGTGCATATAGTCTGCAAACCCTGCCAGCTGGTTCAGCAATTCCTCCTTGCCCATTGTCCCGTCCGCTGGCCAGTGCATGAGAAACGTCTCCTTGCCCAGGACGTGGATGTATCTGTGGGCGAGAGATGGCGAGAAAGGTGAGGAGAGCCTGGGGCTTTGGAGGTGTGGAGACCTTTCGGATTGGCCCCCCTGCCCTGCTTGACGGACTCCCAGAGCCCCAGCCTCTCGTATCCACTCCACAGGGCCATCTTGGGTCCCTTCCCCACCTCTCGCCCATACTGCTGGGGATGAGAAAAGTCTCCCTTCCTGCTGACTCTTTCCTGCCCTCTGCTGGAAAGTCACCATCAACAGTCCAGCATCACCATAAGAACGGAGTTCCCTGCAGTTGTGCAGTGCGCAGCCTGCCCCTCCATTCAGGGCAATCCTGAAACCTGAGACTCCTGCTGGCAGGTGCAATAGAAGTTTTGACCTACAGGACCGGCTTGGGGGAGCAAAAGGGGGCCCAGGCCTGAGTCTCCACGGTACCAGGAGCTCTCCCACCCCACCCCACCCCACGCACTCGGACTTGAGTCTCCAGAGGTCGGCTGCCTGGCCCATGATGAGGTATGTCTCGTGCTCCCGGAGCCCCACGGCGTCTTGGCAGGTGGCATGAGTGACAAACTTCTTCAAGGTGAGGGCTCTGGCTGAGTCCGTGCCTGGAGCCGAGGAGACCCAGTGTGGGAACGTGCATGGGCCTGGCCCTCCCCCGCTTTGGGAAGCCCCCCGCACCATCTCCTCCGCCACCTTGGACATACCGCTCTTGATGATGGCTTGGAGCCGCATATTGTAGTAGACGTAGGGGTTGGAGGCGGAGGTCTCCACAGACTCCAGGCTGGTCTTGTACACTGGGGAAGGGCCCCGGGGGGCGTCACGGTGACCCTCTGCCTGCAGGTGTTCCGGCCCCTCCTCCCCTGCCATGCCCCACACTCACCGAAGTCCACACCAGGCTCGCAGGCGGCTGCCTGGAGCTCCTCCTGGCTCAGGTGGCTGTCCTCCTTGGGCGATGGGCACTGCTCTGGGGGTTGGGGGAGGGGAGGATGTTCTGGCTGCGCTGGAGGGGCCTGTCTACCCACCCCCATCAGGCCCCAGGCAGCAACCCCCGGGGGCTCTGGGTCCGGCCTTTCTGGTCTGCAGCGGGCTCTCTCCGCCTCTGTCTCTCGTTTGGGTCTTTTTTCTTTTCCGTTTCTCCCACCTGAGTCTCTGTCTCCTTCTGTGTCTGTGTGTCTGATTTGCTTGATCTGGTGTCTGAGCCTATGTGTCATTCAGTCTGTCTTCTTTTCTCTGTCTCTCTTTGTCCTCTTATCTCTCTCTCTCTCTCTCTGTCGCTGTCTAAACTCAGCCCGGACGGCACCCAGGAGGTGATGAGAAGCTCTTGAACCCCGACCTGGCAAGCCCAGCCCTCTGCCTCCAGGGCTCACCCTCCGCGCATCTGCACACGTCTTTGTCACATGAGGTTATGTCTCGTCCCTCCCAGGGCAATCCTGAAACCTGAGACTCCTGCTGGCAGGTGCAATAGAAGTTTTGACCTACAGGACCGGCTTGGGGGAGCAAAAGGGGGCCCAGGCCTGAGTCTCCACGGTACCAGGAGCTCTCCCACCCCACCCCACCCCACGCACTCGGACTTGAGTCTCCAGAGGTCGGCTGCCTGGCCCATGATGAGGTATGTCTCGTGCTCCCGGAGCCCCACGGCGTCTTGGCAGGTGGCATGAGTGACAAACTTCTTCAAGGTGAGGGCTCTGGCTGAGTCCGTGCCTGGAGCCGAGGAGACCCAGTGTGGGAACGTGCATGGGCCTGGCCCTCCCCCGCTTTGGGAAGCCCCCCGCACCATCTCCTCCGCCACCTTGGACATACCGCTCTTGATGATGGCTTGGAGCCGCATATTGTAGTAGACGTAGGGGTTGGAGGCGGAGGTCTCCACAGACTCCAGGCTGGTCTTGTACACTGGGGAAGGGCCCCGGGGGGCGTCACGGTGACCCTCTGCCTGCAGGTGTTCCGGCCCCTCCTCCCCTGCCATGCCCCACACTCACCGAAGTCCACACCAGGCTCGCAGGCGGCTGCCTGGAGCTCCTCCTGGCTCAGGTGGCTGTCCTCCTTGGGCGATGGGCACTGCTCGGGGGGTTGGGGGAGGGGAGGATGTTCTGGCTGCGCTGGAGGGGCCTGTCTACCCACCCCCATCAGGCCCCAGGCAGCAACCCCCGGGGGCTCTGGGTCCGGCCTTTCTGGTCTGCAGCGGGCTCTCTCCGCCTCTGTCTCTCGTTTGGGTCTTTTTTCTTTTCCGTTTCTCCCACCTGAGTCTCTGTCTCCTTCTGTGTCTGTGTGTCTGATTTGCTTGATCTGGTGTCTGAGCCTATGTGTCATTCAGTCTGTCTTCTTTTCTCTGTCTCTCTTTGTCCTCTTATCTCTCTCTCTCTCTCTCTGTCGCTGTCTAAACTCAGCCCGGACGGCACCCAGGAGGTGATGAGAAGCTCTTGAACCCCGACCTGGCAAGCCCAGCCCTCTGCCTCCAGGGCTCACCCTCCGCGCATCTGCACACGTCTTTGTCACAAATCTTCCGCAGGGACGCCTCCTCAGAGGGCAGGTTGTAGAAGGAGCTGCACCTTTGGGCTGCGCGAGAGGGGACGGGTGACCCGCGTTCCCTGAGGGGGCGGGGACTGGGCGCCGGTGTGGCCCCGCCCCCAGAAGGCCCCGCCCACCGGCCCTGCCCAACATTTTAACATAATCTTCATGCTTCAGTCCTGTCCCACTCTAGGCGACCTCATGGACTGTAGCCTGCCTGTCCCTTCTGTCCATGGGATTCTCCAGGCAAGAATACTGGAGTGGATCGAACCCGCAGCTCTTAGGTCTCCTGAAGTGGCAGGAGGGTTGCGGCCACCTGGGTGCCCAGCCACCTGCTTCACAAGTCCCTCCTCTTTGAAAACCCTGTCCCCTTCTGGCGCGCCCTGACCCAGCAGGCCACGCCTCGTCCCTTCTCGCATCGGCCGCACTCCCTTCCAGGCACCCTACCCCAACCCCGACACCCGGTCCGTCGGTTCACTCGCTCAACAGACTCTTTGTGACCCCGTGGACGGCAACACACCAGGCTTCCCTGTCCTCCCCCGTCTCCCGGAGGTTGCTCAAACTCTTGTCCATTGACCCCGTGATGCCATCCAACCATCTCGTCCTCTGTCGTCCGCTTCTCCTGTTCTCCCTCCAGCATCAGGACCCACCGTCACCACCAAGGAGGGCCACGCGCCCCTAGCACCTTAGGTCCCTTAGGTCCCTTCCAGCGCTCCCCATCAAGGACCCTCTCTGCCACGCCCCATTCCTTTTTGGCCCCGCCCCTCACTCCTTCCGTTTTTGTTTTTTTTTTTTTCTGGTCGTGTCCTTCTCAGGCTTTGTGCTTCCGGTGTACCCCTCCAGCCCCAGGCCCCTGCTCACAAGGCTCGTAGTAGTCGTAGACCGTGACCTGGGCGGCCTGCAGGAACTCTGCCTGCAGCATCCTGTGGATCCGGAAGCCGAGCACCGTGTCTTCTTTGTGGGAGAGCTGCAGGAGGGGGCGTCCTCGCTGAGCCGCGCAGCATGGGGGACCGACCGACCGCAGGGCCTTGGTCATAGCCGCGGACCACGCGGTCTTGAAAATGGAGGCTCTGCCCTCGGAGGGCAGGACTCTGGCAACACGGACCAGGGTGCTGCTCGTGGTTTCGCGGCCCACGCCGCTGCCCACGGACGCCTGGCCCAGGACGCTGGCCCGCCTTACCTTCTCCAGGTAGAGGACCACGGTGCTGTCGCTGAAGTTGGTCTTGGTCTCATACTGGAAGGCATACCTTTCCACCTTGCTTGTGAGCTGGGGCGGAAGGTGAGACCTGCGCGTTGGCAGAGATCCACCGAGGCAGCCGGCCCTGGGAGCTTGCGCCGGCGCGAACCAACGCTTAGAGCTCTCGGCCCTTGTCCCATCAGTGTTGGGGAAACAGAGGCACGATCAGGGCAAGGATTTAGCGAGGGTCATCCAGGGAGCCTCCAGAAGTGACGATGGCTGTGGGCCTTGGTGGGGGGGGGGCATTAACCGGGGGGCCTTGACCCACGTAGATGCACTGTGCACCCACTGGAGGCGGGTGGGAGGTTGCCAGGGAGTCCCCGTCCTGCTCACTACCTGTTTGAGGTCCTCCTGATTGGGGTAGAAGCCGGTGAGCAGGGAGACCTCTATGATGGTCATCGTGGCATCTCGACGACCCTGGAACCTGTAGGTTTCATAGCGCCAGTCTCTTCCCCCTGCCTTGTGTCCCTCCAGCATCAGGACCCACCGTCACCACCAAGGAGGGCCACGCGCCCCTAGCACCTTAGGTCCCTTAGGTCCCTTCCAGCGCTCCCCATCAAGGACCCTCTCTGCCACGCCCCATTCCTTTTTGGCCCCGCCCCTCACTCCTTCCGTTTTTGTTTTTTTTTTTTTCTGGTCGTGTCCTTCTCAGGCTTTGTGCTTCCGGTGTACCCCTCCAGCCCCAGGCCCCTGCCCACAAGGCCCGTAGTAGTCGAGACCGTGACCTGGGCGGCCTGCAGGAACTCTGCCTGCAGCATCCTGTGGATCCGGAAGCCGAGCACCGTGTCTTCTTTGTGGGAGAGCTGCAGGAGGGGGCGTCCTCGCTGAGCCGCGCAGCATGGGGGACCGACCGACCGCAGGGCCTTGGTCATAGCCGCGGACCACGCGGTCTTGAAAATGGAGGCTCTGCCCTCGGAGGGCAGGACTCTGGCAACACGGACCAGGGTGCTGCTCGTGGTTTCGCGGCCCACGCCGCTGCCCACGGACGCCTGGCCCAGGACGCTGGCCCGCCTTACCTTCTCCAGGTAGAGGACCACGGTGCTGTCGCTGAAGTTGGTCTTGGTCTCATACTGGAAGGCATACCTTTCCACCTTGCTTGTGAGCTGGGGCGGAAGGTGAGACCTGCGCGTTGGCAGAGATCCACCGAGGCAGCCGGCCCTGGGAGCTTGAGCCGGCGCGAACCAACGCTTAGAGCTCTCGGCCCTTGTCCCATCAGTGTTGGGGAAACAGAGGCACGATCAGGGCAAGGATTTAGCGAGGGTCATCCAGGGAGCCTCCAGAAGTGACGATGGCTGTGGGCCTTGGTGGGGGGGGGGCATTAACCGGGGGGCCTTGACCCACGTAGATGCACTGTGCACCCACTGGAGGCGGGTGGGAGGTTGCCAGGGAGTCCCCGTCCTGCTCACTACCTGTTTGAGGTCCTCCTGATTGGGGTAGAAGCCGGTGAGCAGGGAGACCTCTATGATGGTCATCGTGGCATCTCGACGACCCTGGAACCTGTAGGTTTCATAGCGCCAGTCTCTTCCCCCTGCCTTGTGTCCCTCCCACACACTCACACCGCCATCACCTCTCGCCTGGACGAGGGTGGCAGCTTCCTCTTATCTCTCCCCATGACTGTTCTGCCCCCAACCGCATACTGCTTTAGCAAACAGAGATCTGATAGGTTGCCTCCTTGCTTTACCAGAATGCCTGGTCTCGTTCTATCACCTGCCTACCTCTCTAGCCTCCAAGTGATTGCTCTGAAGTGTTAGTCTCTCTTCTACCCCCGGACCTTGGCATGTACTGTTCTCTCAGCCTGAAAGTCTCCTTCCTCCCTCTTTGCCCTGAAACATCCTTTTGTCTTTGCAACCTCACCTGCTGCATCACCCCTCTCTGGGCAGCCTTCCCCAGCCCCCACACCCGATCACTCTCTCATCTGCACTCCCGTGGCTCTGTGGACCTCTCTTTCACCACATTTAATCACAGTGGCCATCTGGCATTGACTCTGGGTGATGATCCAGTTATCGTTTGCCTCAGCTGATAGACTGGCTCTGAGCTTCACTGAGCAGGGAGAAACTGTCTTGCTCACAGCTATGCCCATACTTCCTAGGGGGAGCCTGGCCCCCAGGAGGCACTCAGTACAGGTTTGGCTATCTGGGACAGACCTGGGCGAGGGTTTTTGGGAGACAGAGCCAGACTGGGGTGGGAGGTGGCATGTCTGGAGAAGATGAAGACAGGGGAGAGTCACGGGGCTTGGTGCCAGCTCTGGGCATCTGGGTCATGGGGCCCGTTCACCATTCAGAAAGCTGCCATCCTAGGACATGGTGAGATGGAGGACAGGACAGGGACAGTGGGTGGTGAAGAAGCAGGGCAGGGCAGGGCAGGAGGAGAGGTAGGGATGAGGAAGCAGGAAAGCTGGGCTGGTTCACCCTCCACTCAGTACGCAGGGAGAGCTGTGAAGGCGTCTGGACTCCAGGAAGTACATCCTTCCTCCTGCCCACTTGAAGATCCTGTGCCCTGACCTTGTTTTCATCCGGAGCTGAAAGGTCTCTTCCCCCTTTTTATTCTCTGCAGAGGGAGAGAGCGAGAGAGAGAGTGAGAGAGAGAGAGAGAGAGAGAGAGAGAGAGAGAGAGAGCGAGAGCGAGAGAGAGAGAGCGAGAGAGCGAGAGCGAGTCAGCAGGAATTTAGAGGCTGGGTAATACAGTCTCTGGAAATGGCTTCCTGGGTTCGAATCCAGGCTCTGCTGTGTGACTTTGAGAAAGCTATTTAGCCTCCCTGTGCTTTGGTGTCAATCTGTTACAGGGGTATCGTGATATGCTGAACCCAGTTGGTTAATTTTAAATGAGCAAATACGAGTGATATGTTTAACACAGTGCTTGATCCGGGCTTTCTCTCACTTATTATTACTATCATATTACTACTGCTGCTATTAAGAAACGTGGCCCTAACCAAAGTCTTGGTCACTTTTTAATTTTTATTTATTTGTTGGCTGCACAGCACGTGGGATCTCAGCTTCCAAACTGGGGATTGAACCAGTGTTCTGTGCTTTCGGGCATGAAGCCTTAACCACTGGACCTCCAGGAAGTCCCCTCTTAGTCACTTTCAGTCTCCCAAACTCTTGGGACTGGTGAGGCTTGTTTTTCCCTCTGCTCTGACAGTGAGCTCCCAATGGTAGAGTCCTGGCTTTTCCTTCTTGGTACCCAGGACTGGAAACTCCAGAATCCATCTCATTTTTTTTCCTTATTTTATTTTTTGGCTGCACCATGTAATATGTGGGATCTTAGATCCCTTAGTTCCCAGGGATCGAACCCACATCCCCTGAATTGAAAATCTGGAGTCTTGACCACTGGACCACCAGGGAAGTCCTAGAATCCATTTCTGGTCATCTCCACAGTCCCCTTGCTGGTCCAGCCCATCATCTCTGGCAGGAACAGGGCAGCTGGCTCCTCCTTGGTCTCCCAGCTCCCACCTGTGCCCTCTTACAGTCTGTTTCCCCCCCCCCCCCCCCCCGAGGGAGCCTGCGGGAGCCTGTGCTCTAGCACATTCCTCCTCAGCTCATAGCCCTCTTTGGCTCCCACTTCAAAACTCCAAGCAAGCCTCAAAGTCCTCACCATGGCTCGCAAGTCCTTGTCCCATCGTCTCTCCAACTCTTTCTCCTAAACCTCTCCCCCTTCCTCCTCTGTGGGCTTCTCTGGTGGTTCAGATGGTGAAGAATCAGCCTGCAATGCAGGAGAGTTGGGGAAGATCCCTTGGAGAAGGGAATGACGACCCACTCCAGTATTCGTGCCTGGAGAACTCCATGGATAGAGGAGCCTGGTGGGCTACAGTCCATGGGGTCCCAAAGAGTCAGAGACGACTGAGCGACTTTCACCTTTGCTCCTCTGTAACCACAGTGGCCTCCCTGATGTTGCTTAAACCAGGCGAGCTCCCTCTTGCCCCAGGGCCTTTGCACCTGCTGTTCTGCTTGCCCGGGGCGCTCTTCCCTCACACCCTCCACAGCTCACTCTCTCATTTCTTTCACGTTGAAAGCCAGATGGGGGAGAACTTCTCCTGGACCCCCTTCAAGTCTGAAGCACCTTTTCCTACCTTAGGTGGCACTTAGTCATCACCTGCTATTATGTTCCGTATTGTATTGTATAATGCAGATTCACTTCTGCTGTAAATACATAACAAGTATACTATATTATTATTATTGTGTTGTTTGTGTTCCTCTATTAGAATGCGGGCTCCAGGAGAAGAAGGGATATTTTTCTTGTTCATGCCTATGTTCCCAGGGCTAAGAAACTGAGGGCAACACATGGTAAGTGCTCAAAAAGACTTTGTTGAATGGCTGAATAAAGCCATAGGTGTGCTTACTGAATGATAGCTAAGATAAACTGATAAAAAGGGAGAGTTAGGGACTTCCCCAGTGCTCCAGTGGATAAGAATTCACCTGCCGATGCCGGGGACGCGGGTTCGATCCCTGGTCCGGGGAGGATTCCACATGGGGCAGAGCAACTAAACCCATGACCTTCAAAGACTGAAGCCTGAGCTTGAGAGCCTCTGTGTGCTCTGCAACAAGAGAAGCCACCGCAGTGAGGAGCCCGCCCACCACGACCTGCTTGTTGCTACTAGGGAAAGACTATAGCACAGCAACAAGACCCAGCACAGCCAAAGATAAATACGTGAATAAATAAAATTATGCTAAAAAAAAGAAGAGCTGGGTATCTGGGTCCAGGCTCACCTTCCTGGTTCTGGTTCAGAGCCACGTCCAGGTGGAACTGCTTGCAGGTGTCCTCCAGGAATTCTGGAGACCTGTGGTACGTGGTCAGGATCTGTCGAGGCAGGGGAGGGGTCAGAACCCATGTGCACCTGCTCGTGCCTCCTTGCTTCAGTTCTCGCCTGCCCAGCTCTCTTCCCCATGGGGACTCCACAGCGAGGTCTTCCCTTCTCAATCTGTGGGTTCAGTGGTCAGAACACCCTATAGAGTCTACGCCACCTTGATGTAATAGAACTTCCTGCAGTGATGGCAATAGCCTCTATCTGTGCTTTCCGTGTGGCAACCACTAGACCCATGTGGCTATTTTTATGGCTGCCCCAGGCAGCAGGCAGGATCTTAATTCCCTGACCAGGGATCGAATCCATGCTCCCTTGCAATGGAAGTGCAGAGTCTTAACCCCTGGATTGCCAGGGAAGTCCGTGCAGGTGGCGAACTGAGCGCTAGAAA
This sequence comes from Tragulus kanchil, assembly GCA_022376925.1. Lineage (NCBI taxonomy): Eukaryota > Metazoa > Chordata > Mammalia > Artiodactyla > Tragulidae > Tragulus > Tragulus kanchil. The sequence continues at coordinate 9,243,388 of JAIOJX010000029.1, forward strand.
GGTGACTTTCTCAGTTTTACTGAGGAACTGAATGTTTTGTTTTATTTAATTTAAAATTAACTGAAGCTGGAGGTGGAGGGTGCCTTGCCTGAGGTCACACAACAAAGGCAGGGATGCCACTGTGGCTCCACTGGCTGACACACGACACAGGATAGTGGGCTACCATGAACGTGGTGATCAAGAGGGCCATCCTCTTGAATCACAGGGCATAGGACCAGATGAGTAATGGAACCCCCAGATAGTGGGGAAAGGGTAGAGTTGTTCTCTGGGTCTTGGGAGGCACCCTGGAAGGAGAAACTTCCTCTGGGGGGGGACGGAAAGAGACACCCTTCTGGGGACTCAACAGAGGAGGGGCGAAGGGTCCAAAATCTCTGGCCTCGAGACTTCCCTGGGGGTCAAGTGGTTAGACTTCCCTGCTTCCACTGTAGGAGGTGTGGGTTCCACCCCTGGATAGCTAAGACCCTATGTGCCGCATGGTGCAACCCAACAAACCACACAAAACCCCCAAATATCTCTGGCCTCTACTCTGACTCTTGACTTACTGTAAGTGAAAACCTTATTTCTCCACCTGTTGAATGAGCCCATATTTTCTCAGGTTTCCCAGATTTGTTTATTTTTTTTTTGAGGTGTCCTTAGCTTGGAATTCGCCTGCAATGCAGGACACACAGGAGATGCAGGTTCGATCCCTGGGTCAGGAAGATCCCTTGGAGTAGGAAGTGGAAACCCACTCCAGGATTCTTGCCTGGAAAATTCCATGGACAGAGGAACTTGGCAGGCAACAGTCCATGGGCTCCAGAGTCTGGCATGACTGAGCAGCGGCACACACTCATAGCTGGATCCCTGCCTTTGTGCCCTAAATGATAGCTAAGATTATGGCTGAGGCTATCAAATTCCCCCTTGATGTAATAGAACTTCCTGCAGTGATGGCAATAGCCTCTATCTGTGCTTTCCGTGTGGCAACCACTAGACCCATGTGGCTATTTTTATGGCTGCCCCAGGCAGCAGGCAGGATCTTAATTCCCTGACCAGGGATCGAATCCATGCTCCCTTGCAATGGAAGTGCAGAGTCTTAACCCCTGGATTGCCAGGGAAGTCCGTGCAGGTGGCGAACTGAGCGCTAGAAAGGTGACTTTCTCAGTTTTACTGAGGAACTGAATGTTTTGTTTTATTTAATTTAAAATTAACTGAAGCTGGAGGTGGAGGGTGCCTTGCCTGAGGTCACACAACAAAGGCAGGGATGCCACTGTGGCTCCACTGGCTGACACACGACACAGGATAGTGGGCTACCATGAACGTGGTGATCAAGAGGGCCATCCTCTTGAATCACAGGGCATAGGACCAGATGAGTAATGGAACCCCCAGATAGTGGGGAAAGGGTAGAGTTGTTCTCTGGGTCTTGGGAGGCACCCTGGAAGGAGAAACTTCCTCTGGGGGGGGACGGAAAGAGACACCCTTCTGGGGACTCAACAGAGGAGGGGCGAAGGGGTCCAAAAATCTCTGGCCTCGAGACTTCCCTGGGGGTCAAGTGGTTAGACTTCCCTGCTTCCACTGTAGGAGGTGTGGGTTCCACCCCTGGATAGCTAAGACCCTATGTGCCGCATGGTGCAACCCAACAAACCACACAAAACCCCCAAATATCTCTGGCCTCTACTCTGACTCTTGACTTACTGTAAGTGAAAACCTTATTTCTCCACCTGTTGAATGAGCCCATATTTTCTCAGGTTTCCCAGTTTTTGTTTTTTTTTTTTTTGAGGTGTCCTTAGCTTGGAATTCGCCTGCAATGCAGGACACACAGGAGATGCAGGTTCGATCCCTGGGTCAGGAAGATCCCTTGGAGTAGGACATGGCAACCCACTCCAGGATTCTTGCCTGGAACATCCCATGGACAGAGAAGCCTGGCAGGCTACAGTCCCTGGGCTCTCAGAGTCTGGCATGACTGAGCACGCGGCACACACTCATAGCTGGATCCCTGCCTTTGTGCCCTAAATGATAGCTAAGATTATGGCTGATTCCAGCCTTGTTTTGGAGTCTATGATTTCCTCTATTTCCACCAACAGGGGGAGCCCCGGGCTCTCGCTAAGGAAGGCAAGACCTACCGAGACGGTGCCTCTTCCGGTGCCACTGGCTGTGATCTGCAGGGCTTCCTCGGCAGAGAACTGAAAAGAAGGGGAGGGAGGATTTGCGGGCAGAGGAGGCCAGTCTAATATGGCTTACGCGCAGTGGGGATGAGGGAAGCGTCCACGGGCACTGGGACCTCAGTTGTTTCCCTCACTTGGGGTCTGGTGACTCTCCTGTCCCTCTCCATGAAGATGGTTTGACTACTTTTGCTTCTTGAGAAAGTCTTTGTGGTCCCAATGCCATCACAGATCAACTCCAGCTGCTGCCAGTCCTAATGGACATCTGTCTACATCGTCCACTTGGTAACGACTCTGAAGCTCCCTGTACATGAAGCCCCCACAGGACTCTTCTCCTTGGGCTCTCTGCATCTACTCTTGTTCCCCTGATACATTCTTCCTTCATCAGCCAGAGAGAAAATCTTACATGCTCCCATCCAATCCCATCCCTCCTGCATGAATCCCATTGTTATTCTTACAATCTTCTGGCCTCAGGACCTTTGCACTTGCTGTTTCTTCTGCCTAGATATCCAGAAGGATCACACATTCCTTTCCTTAAGGTCTTTACTCCGATGTTTCCTTCTTGATGAGACCTTCCCTACTCAATCTACTTAAAATGACAACTGCTTGATGTGCCTACCCACCTTCCTGCTTCATTCTTTCCAGGAGCACTTGTCATCACTGAATGCATTCCATATCCCACTCATTCACATCTCTTTATTGTCTATCCTCACTAAAATATAAAATTCTACAGGGACAAGGATTTTTCCCCCTGTCATATTCATGACCATATTTCTAGAAACTAGAACAGTGCCTGGTACACAGTGAGTGCCCAATAAAGATAACTGAGTGATTGAAGGTAAAGATCACCTCCTCCATGGAGTAAGGTCATGAAGATTGCCTTTTCCCCCAAACCCAGGTTATTTTCTCCTTTATACACTTATTTCCTTCCTTTTTGTTCAGAAAGCTCAGGATGGAATATATAATGATACTTATTGTCTTAGTTTCTTTCTAGACTGTAAGTTCCTTGAGAGCAAGGACCACAGATGTTTCATAAAGCAACCCAGGAGGATGACTGGCAAACAGTAGGTGCTCAAGAATGAACCAATGAATCAATGAACCAATACGTTGACAGGATAGCTGACGGTGGTTAGAGAATATTGACGAGGGAAGCGGTCAAGGACATGACTCTTGGCCTCATCTCCAGGGCCACTTCTATGTGGACTTCCTCTATGCCCCTTAGCTCCGTACCTTTGCTGACCGCAGCTGGTAGGAGTTCTTTTCATTGATGAGCCATTCCACAGGCACGTTTCTCTTGGAGCTTCTGATCTGGACTTGGAGATCCTGGACGCCATCGAAGGGGACAGCCTCGCGGAAGCGAGTGAGGGCTTCAATGGCCACGACCGTAGTCTGGGTGTTGGGATGGGGGCCGGAGGGTCGGGTCAGCACCAGGGACAGCGCACCCGGGACCCATCCCGTGGATACCAGCACAACGGACAGATCCTTCCAGTGGGCGGGCCAGGTCAGCACCTCCCCTAGTGACCCACCCTTCCGCCCCTTACTCTCCACCCCTCGTTTCTGTTGGGTCACCTGGGTGGACAGGAAGCCTCCTCCCAGCTGCCGCTTCTCCAACAGCCACTTGGCGATGGCGTGTGTTTCACTGTGCCGGCCCAGCTCCAGCTTCTGCATCAGCGCGTAGGCCGTGGCCTCAATGGTGTACAAGGAGTCGTCTATGTCCTGGTCATCCGAGCCCACTGGCCAGTGGCTTTTGTCTGGAAGACGGGTGCCCACCTGGTCACGTAGAGCTGGGGCCACCTCCCCACACCTGTCCTCTCTTCATGTCTTTGTTGGTGAACAGTTGCCAGGTCGTGTCCGACCCTCCGCGACCCCATGGACGGCAGCACACCAGGCTTCCCTGTTCTCCACTATCTCCCAGCATTTGCCCACTTTAGGGCATTTGCTTGTGCTATCCCCTCTGCTTGGAATAACGTTGACCTTTCACGTAGGCGAGCCTTCTCATCTTTTATTCTGGCTGAAGATTCCTGTTTTCACAGAGGCCCTTCCCAGCATGCCAGGCTGTGCCCTCCTCCCATCATTATTCTCCACCCCTTTATGCTAGCATCTCAGCACCTGTCTCCACGTATAACTCTCTATTGAGCTCTTTGTCTTCTTCCAGCCTCCCCCCAGGGACAGTGGGGCTTTTGAGTTCAGGGACCACATCGAGCTTGTTCACCTTGGTTTCTCAGGGTCTGAGCTCCAGCGTGGTACTCATTATAAATGAAGAGACATGCCTAGCTGGATCTGAGATCACGCAACCCCCCTCTCTCTGCCCCCGTGACTCTGGGGAACCCATAGCTGGGTAAAAAGCAGACCATGCCCACCCTTGCTGGCAAAGCGGTCCAGGCGGTCATTGGCATGAGGGCTCCTGATGCGGGCCAAGGCGTAGGAGGTGATGGCCATGGCAAAGGTTGTCCGAATGTCAGGGAGTTTTTTCTCCAGGAAGGCACCAGCGCGTTTCATGCTGTTGGCCAAATCCTAGAACGTCAGGAGAGGAGGCTAGAGGGAGGGGATCCTTGGGAAGGGGCCTGGGAGTTAGAAGAGAGGTGGGTGTGGAGAAGAACGTGAGGGGAGGCGAGCCGCCTGGGTGCAGGGCTCTGGCACCCTGCTCTCCTCTCTGAGTCCTACCGGTATCTTCTGGCCGCAGAACTCCTTCCCTTCATTCAAGGCGATCAGAACAAGAGCTGTGAGTGATACGTCTGCCTCGGAGCCTTGGTAGCCAGTCTGCAGAGACAGAACCACACCCAGGACCTCCCTTCACCATCTTGGAGGCATCTTCCCCCCGTCTCTCCTGCCTGACCTAGAACTGCTCCCGGGTGCTCAGCTCTGGGCTGGATGATGCTGAAAGCAGGATGTGGAGAGAGGGAGCGGAGAAGGAGCTCTCTGGAGACTTGCCTGTGTGGGGCCGGCCTCACCCACAGAAGCTCACAGCCATGGAGGGTGCTGTGCTGAGCTCTCTCGGCCAGCTCAAAACGTTCTTGCTGCAGTTCCATTTTCCTGATGATGAACTTGGGGGTTGGAGAGATGTCCCCATGGCTAGTAAATGACCTACTTAAGATTCAGACTCTTCTCTAGCCTCCCAGGTTCCACCCTCAGCCCCTGTGCTGGGCTGAATAACGTTCTCCCAAATTCTTGTCCACCTAGAACCTCAAAATGTGGTCTTATTAGGAAACAGGGTCTTTGTAAATCTAATGAACTAGATGAAGGACAGGTTCTACTGGGGCTTCCCTGGTGGCTCAGTGGTGAGGAGTCCACCTGTGAATGCAGGAGGCACGGGTTCGATCCTTGGTCCAGGAAGATCTCACTTGCCGTGGAACAACCAAGCCCCTGCGCCACAACTACTGAGCCTGTGTCCAGAGCCAGGAACCGTGACTGCTGAGCCCACAGGCTGCAACTACAGAAGCCTGAGAACTGTAGGGTGCATGCTCCACAACAAGAGAAGCCACTGCAATGAGTAGCTCACCTAGAGTTTACTTGCTGCAACTAGAGAGTAGCCCCCAATTGCCACAACTAGAGAAAGCTCATGTGCAGCAACAAAGACCCAGCACTGCCAGATAAAGAAAATTTAAAACTTAAAAGAAATGAGAAAAGAACACGCTGTCCTGCTTCTCTTGGTGACTCCGATGGTAAAGGATCTTCCTGCAATGAGAGAAACCTGAGTTCTATTTCTGGGTTCGGAAGATCCTCTGGAGGAGGAAATGGGAACCCACTCCAGTATTCTTGCTTGGAGAATCCCATGGACAGAGGAGCATGGCGGGCTACGGTCCATGGGGTCACAAAGAGTCGGACACGACTGAGTGACTAAGATTCTACTGGGTTAGGCTGAGCCCAATCGCCAACAACTGGAAGCCTTTCAGAATTTCATGCCTCCTATGTGAACGTTGTTTCTGCAGGCTGCCGTCGAGGAACGCTTGGGAAGAGGGATGGGTGTGTTGGCTTGGGGGACAAGGGGGACTCAGACCCTGAGAGAGGCAGGTGAGCCAGGACCGGTGTCTCCTTGAAGTCGGGTCGGGGCTGGGTCCCGACTGCCCAGCCTCCCGAGGTTGTAACAGAGAGCAGGGGGATGCGATGCTGGGTGTGGAACCTCGGCCCTTTCCTGTTTTCAGTCTACCTGGGAACACGGTGGGGGCTTTTCCCCTCCCCTCGTGCAGAGCCCTCGAGTTTTATTTGAACGGCTCAGCTGGGAGGACGGTGGGTACCTGCATGGACCACATGACTACGGGGCTTTCCTCCACAAAGCTCCCATCCATCGTCTGTCTGTGGGTGGTGATCCAGCCGGCCATGTTGCAAAGAGAGTCAAGGTCGAGCGCCCTGATGGTCATGGTGGGGTAGGCCAAGGCAAAGACCCGGAATACGTAACTCGTGAGCCTGCCGGGAGGGAGACGGGGTGGCTGATGGCTGGAAACCGCAGCCAAGGGGTTCCAGGTGAGGGGCGTTTGCTCTGTGGAGAAGTCTACACCAGAGATCATGGCCACTAGGAATGCCACTGGCACCACGGCCTGCCTGCCCCAAGACTCCATGGTGGGGATGCCCCTGGGGTCCCCCAGCCCCAGGCAGGTCCCTCTCCCAGGGACCTCATCCTTACCATGTGCTTCCTGGGTTTTCCTGGCTGGTGTGGTAGCTGCCCTTTGCATTCCGGTATTTCAGCATCTGCGTGTACCCTGGGGAACAGTGGGTGGGAAATTTACAGGGAGAGTCGGTGTCCACGTGTGGTTGTGAACGGAGGTGGGGTCAGTTACCAGGCGGATTCTGGGGAGCAGGGTGTGGGTGAGACTTAGGGGGGGCTCCCATCTAGATGGCACCTGGAGGCGGGGACCGTTCAGGTGCATAACGGAGGGCCCAGGGTAAATGGAGGTCATGGCTACCTGTGGCCGTGGAGCCAGGGGACAGTTGTACGTGGGGGTCACATGGGAAGTGCTGATGGGTTCTCGGGGAAGGGTGTGGCAACAAACTGTTGCCGGCAAGGATCTTGGAAGGTGGCACTCAGGACAGGACATATTCTTTCTTTTTGAAAAAACAAAACAAAACATATATGTATATATTATTTATTCTTGGCTATTCTGGGTTTTCACTGCTGCCACAGGCTCTTCTAACTGCAGGGAGTGGGGGCTCCTCTCTAGTTGAGATGAGCAGGCTTCCTGTGGCAGTGACTTCTCTTGTGGAACTCAGGCTCTAGGGCACATGGACTTCAGTAATTGTGACACATGGGCTCTGTAGTTGCAGCTCCGTGGCTCTAGAGCACGGGCTCCATAGGTGTGGCTCACGGGCTTAGTTGCTTGGCAGCATGTGGGATCTTCCCGGATCAGGGATCAAACCTGTGTCTCCTGCATTGGCAGGCGGACTCTTCACCACTGAGCTACCAGGGAAGCCCAGGAAAGGACATATTCTGAGGGGCCACTGTGGTTTAGTCGCTCAGTCGTGCCTGAGTCTTCTGCGATCCTGTGGACTGTGGGCCGCTGGGCTCCTTTGTCCATGGGATTCTCCAGGCAAGAATAATGGAGTGGGTCGCCATTCCTTTCTCCAGGGGATCTTCCCAATCCAGGGATGCGCCTACATCTCATGCATTGCAGGCAGATTCTTTACCCTTGAACTACTAGGGACACCCTGAGGGGCCACTATATGGGTGTTTTCTTGGGAGCTGTTTCTTGGCTGTAATCTAGGGGTATCATGGGGCCTGTGTAGTCACAGGGGATTACTCTTGGGTGTGGTTTGGAGGGGGCACCTCTCTGTTGGATTCTGAGCATTGCTGCTTGGGTAGTATCTGAAGGCTGCCTGGAGCTTTACTGTTTTGTTTTTTTTTAAATTATTTATTTGGCTTCTGTGGGTCTTAGTTTCAGCATGCAGGATCGTTGGATGCCGGCATGTAGGATATTTAGTTGTGGAATGCGGAATCTAGTCCCCTGACCAGGGCCAGATCCCAGGTCCCCCTAACCTCCCTGCATTGGGAGCACAGAGTCTTAGCCACTGGACCACCAGGGAAGTTCAAGTTTACTGCTAGGGTTTAACGCTGGGGATGACAGTGTCTGGGTGTCACCTGGATGGAGCACCATCCAGAGCAGGTGGACGGAGAGTCGGTGTCTGAGTGTAACTAGAGAGAGAGCCAGTGTCCAAGCTAACTTGAGGGTCTCTGTCTGGGGAAGCGGTACTTGAGTCTGGTATCTTCGACCACTTGGCCAAGCTGACATGCTTGAGAGTCTCTCTCTGGGTGTAAGCGGGCTGTGTATCTCTGGTGGTTACCTGGGGTGGGGGGGCTGGATGTAACCTGTGAAGGTGTTGGCATTCGGGTGTAACCAGGAAGCCACCACCTGGGATTATTCTGGAGTTCTCTGTCTGGGGAGCTTCCTGGGGATGTAGCCTAGGGCGTGGAGCTGACTGGCGATAGCCTGGGGCAGAGTCTAAATATAGCATGACTTGGTAAAATTGCTGCTTTGGGGTAAACCGGGTGTCTGTTATGTAGCCTGGGAGAGGGTCAGGGTGAAAGAATAACTTGGGAGTCAGTCACACTTAGGGGCCACTTGGGGGACTTGGTATCTGGCTGTCATCTGGGAGAAGAGCCAGAGGGCTCCCAGGTAGGTCAGTGGTAAAAAATCTGCCTGCCAGTATAGGAGACGTAAGAGACACAGGTTCGATCCCTGGGTTGGAAGATCCCCTGGAGAAGGGAATGGCAGCCCACTCCAGTACTCCTGCCCGGACGATCCCATGCACAGAGGAGGCTGGTGAGCTACAGTCCATGGGATCGCAAAAGAGATGGACATGACCGACAGATGGAACATGTATGCATGCACACAACCGAGGCTGTAATCTAGGGGTATCATGGGGCCTGTGTAGTCACAGGGGATTACTCTTGGGTGTGGTTTGGAGGGGGCACCTCTCTGTTGGATTCTGAGCATTGCTGCTTGGGTAGTATCTGAAGGCTGCCTGGAGCTTTACTGTTTTGTTTTTTTTTAAATTATTTATTTGGCTTCTGTGGGTCTTAGTTTCAGCATGCAGGATCGTTGGATGCCGGCATGTAGGATATTTAGTTGTGGAATGCGGAATCTAGTCCCCTGACCAGGGCCAGATCCCAGGTCCCCCTAACCTCCCTGCATTGGGAGCACAGAGTCTTAGCCACTGGACCACCAGGGAAGTTCAAGTTTACTGCTAGGGTTTAACGCTGGGGATGACAGTGTCTGGGTGTCACCTGGATGGAGCACCATCCAGAGCAGGTGGACGGAGAGTCGGTGTCTGAGTGTAACTAGAGAGAGAGCCAGTGTCCAAGCTAACTTGAGGGTCTCTGTCTGGGGAAGCGGTACTTGAGTCTGGTATCTTCGACCACTTGGCCAAGCTGACATGCTTGAGAGTCTCTCTCTGGGTGTAAGCGGGCTGTGTATCTCTGGTGGTTACCTGGGGTGGGGGGGCTGGATGTAACCTGTGAAGGTGTTGGCATTCGGGTGTAACCAGGAAGCCACCACCTGGGATTATTCTGGAGTTCTCTGTCTGGGGAGCTTCCTGGGGATGTAGCCTAGGGCGTGGAGCTGACTGGCGATAGCCTGGGGCAGAGTCTAAATATAGCATGACTTGGTAAAATTGCTGCTTTGGGGTAAACCGGGGTGTCTGTTATGTAGCCTGGGAGAGGGTCAGGGTGAAAGAATAACTTGGGAGTCAGTCACACTTAGGGGCCACTTGGGGGACTTGGTATCTGGCTGTCATCTGGGAGAAGAGCCAGAGGGCTCCCCAGGTAGGTCAGTGGTAAAAAATCTGCCTGCCAGTATAGGAGACGTAAGAGACACAGGTTCGATCCCTGGGTTGGAAGATCCCCTGGAGAAGGGAATGGCAGCCCACTCCAGTACTCCTGCCCGGACGATCCCATGCACAGAGGAGGCTGGTGAGCTACAGTCCATGGGATCGCAAAAGAGATGGACATGACCGACAGATGGAACATGTATGCATGCACACAACCGAGGACCCAACCCGTGCCCCCTGCCTTGGAAGTGTGGACTCTTAACCACTGGACCACCAGGGAAGCTCCCAGAGTCAGAGTTTGGGTGCTATTGGCTGAGAGGATCCCATGGGGGTCTCTCCCAGTCCCAGGGGTACCCCGGCCACTCTCCCCGAGAGCCCAGACGCCCTCACCGAGGTCCCAGGAGGAGACCCGCTCTCACCGCTGGCAAGGTTCTTCACCACCTGCTCCCTCAGCTCCACCCCGACCTGGTTCCACTGGCCCGTGGCATCCAGGTAACGCATCAGGATGACCACGGGCGTCAGGGCGCTCAGCGTCTGCTCGGCACAGCCTCGCGGGATCCTCAGCAGCCGCCGCGTTTCACTGGGGGTCAGGCTCCCCAGGATGGTCTCGCCGAGGATGTCACCTGCCAGGTGGGCAGGGTCTAAGCCACCAGGGTCCCCCCTCCCCCTGTGCCGGGCTCTGGAGGAGCCAGCCCCCACCCGCCCCGCACCCCAAGCCCCCACAGGAGCCAGCTCTGTCCCAGGCACCTTGGACGCTGACAAACACTTCCGCCTCCGTGTTGGGCATCTTGTTCGGGAATTCCTGTTTGGGCACCTGCTCCGTCTGGGTCTGACCTGAACGGGCACAACCTCGTGTGACGAGCAGGCTCTGGGGACTGCGGCGCTCAGGCTGTGCAGGCTCTGGGTCAAGCTCAGACTGCCCACCCGGCCGGACCCCCTCATTTCAGGCCCCCTCTCTCTACCAGAACGTGGCCCCAGGACTCCCCACGCCCCCTGGGAACCCCACGACGAACCTTGGGGGTTCAGGAGGATGCTATGGGATATTTGCTCAATCTGACCTCCTGCCTGTAGGATGCAATGAAGAAGCAGGTTAAAAACAACAATGGCCATAATGACATTCTTCTTTTTTTTTTGGTGGTGGGAGGGGACGGGTTGGGGAGGGAGGGGAGCGGGCGGGCCACTTCTATTGGTCTTTCATTTCTCTATTTTCATCCATCTTTGTTCTTTGGCCCGTGTGGACCTCCCATCGCGGTGGCCTCTGTTGTTGCAGAGCACTGGCTCTGGGCGCATGCGCTCCAGAGCTCCGGCTCAGTCACTGGACACATCAGTCCAGCCGCTCCGTGGCACGTGGGATCTTCCCAGGCCAGGGATCGAACCAGCACCCCTTGCATTGCAAGGCGGTATCCCTACCCACTGGACCACCAGGGAAGCCCCCAAAGTGACATTCTTGATGACAGTAAGAGGAAGCCTTGCTTAGCTCTACAGAGCACAAACTCAGTCTTTCCTGGTGGTCCAGTGGTTAAGACTTTGCACTTCCAAGGCAGGGGGACACTGGTTCCATCCCTGGTCTGAGAAGCTTCCACATGCTTCGAGGCAGCTAAGTCCGTGGACCACAACTACTGAGCCCACCATGCCCTCGAGCCCATGCGTGTTCTGCAGCAAGAGATTCTACCACAGTGAGGAGGCCATGCACTGCAACTAGAGAGCAGCCCTGCTTGCCGCAACTAGAGAGAGCCTGTGCTCGGCAACAAAGATCCAGCTCAGCCCAAACCAACCAACCAAATAAGTAAAAAAAAAAAAAGAAAAAGAGCAGAGACTCTAGAGCCCAGATACCTAGGTTCAACTGCCAGCTTTTTTGTTTCCTAACTGCATGACTTTGGGTAAAATACTTCACCCCTCGGTGCCTCAGTTTCCTCATCCATAAATGGGACAGCATAATAATGCCTACCCCAGAGGTGCTCTGAGGACTCAACGAGTTCCTATTTTCAAAGCGTTATACCCTAAATGCTAAGTGTGACATTTGTCTGGGGAATGAAGCATTGCCGATGGGGAGGGCACTGGTTGTGCGTTACACTCACAGCTCTCTGATCGTCCGTGGGTGTGAAGATTAACCCCATCCTGCAAAGCAGGCTCAGAGAAGTTAAGCAAGTTGCCCAAGGTCACACAGCAGACACAAGACCCCAAGTCTGACTCCAAAGTCCCGAAGAGGGGCTCTGTGACTGAGTTTTCAAACTGTAGTCATGTACCTCGATCCAGGATCTTGGACCCACCTGCCCCTTCCATGATCGCACAGCCTGGAGCCCAAGGGAAGCCCACTGTCTACCCTGGCAACAAGGGCTGCAGGCGCCCAGTACCTGAACCAGGAGTGTCTTCCTCACGTGGTCCTGAAGCCCAGACCCCCTGGGCTCCAGGACTCTGGCCTTGACCTCCACGTCCACCTGGCCCGTTTCAAGAGGGAGCAGCACGAAGAACACCGCCTTGGAGGAGGTGGGGGGCACGGTCACCATCCGGCGGGAAGGCGCCTCTGGTCTGGCAGCACTGCACAGTGGCTCCTTGTCGGGGAACTCCACTCGGACCTGAGGCGGGGTTGGGGGTTCTGATGCGCGAGGAGGCCCAGGGCCCTAACGTCAGAGTCTCCGCCCTGCCCCCAAGCTGAGGCTCCTGGGTAGACGCAGGATTCTTCATTGCTGGCGATGCAGCACCGCGGCTGAGAGTCAAGATCCTGCCTGGGTTCAAACCCTTCTGTCCCCTGTCATGGCTGTTCAGTCGCTGAGTCGTGTCCGACCTGTTGTGATCCCGTGGACTGCAGCGCGTCAGGCTGCTGTCCGTTATGGGCTGAGTCATCTCAGGAAGTCATCTACGTCTCCTCTCTAAACTAGGGACAGTTACCATATCCATCTCCTGGGGTCATTGTGAGGCTTAAGTGAGGAAACGTCTCAGAAGCTTTTTCAAAAAGGCTGCCCCTTCCCTGGCCCCTTTCGGATCATGGACACACTCTATCCGCTTGATAAAACCTCGGTGCCTCAGTTTCCTCATCCATAAATGGGACAGCATAATAATGCCTACCCCAGAGGTGCTCTGAGGACTCAACGAGTTCCTATTTTCAAAGCGTTAACCCTGTAAGTGACATTTGTCTGGGGAATGAAGCATTGCCGATGGGGAGGGCACTGGTTGTGCGTTACACTCACAGCTCTCTGATCGTCCGTGGGTGTGAAGATTAACCCCATCCTGCAAAGCAGGCTCAGAGAAGTTAAGCAAGTTGCCCAAGGTCACACAGCAGACACAAGACCCCAAGTCTGACTCCAAAGTCCCGAAGAGGGGCTCTGTGACTGAGTTTTCAAACTGTAGTCATGTACCTCGATCCAGGATCTTGGACCCACCTGCCCCTTCCATGATCGCACAGCCTGGAGCCCAAGGGAAGCCCACTGTCTACCCTGGCAACAAGGGCTGCAGGCGCCCAGTACCTGAACCAGGAGTGTCTTCCTCACGTGGTCCTGAAGCCCAGACCCCCTGGGCTCCAGGACTCTGGCCTTGACCTCCACGTCCACCTGGCCCGTTTCAAGAGGGAGCAGCACGAAGAACACCGCCTTGGAGGAGGTGGGGGGCACGGTCACCATCCGGCGGGAAGGCGCCTCTGGTCTGGCAGCACTGCACAGTGGCTCCTTGTCGGGGAACTCCACTCGGACCTGAGGCGGGGTTGGGGGTTCTGATGCGCGAGGAGGCCCAGGGCCCTAACGTCAGAGTCTCCGCCCTGCCCCCAAGCTGAGGCTCCTGGGTAGACGCAGGATTCTTCATTGCTGGCGATGCAGCACCGCGGCTGAGAGTCAAGATCCTGCCTGGGTTCAAACCCTTCTGTCCCCTGTCATGGCTGTTCAGTCGCTGAGTCGTGTCCGACCTGTTGTGATCCCGTGGACTGCAGCGCGTCAGGCTGCTGTCCGTTATGGGCTGAGTCATCTCAGGAAGTCATCTACGTCTCCTCTCTAAACTAGGGACAGTTACCATATCCATCTCCTGGGGTCATTGTGAGGCTTAAGTGAGGAAACGTCTCAGAAGCTTTTTCAAAAAGGCTGCCCCTTCCCTGGCCCCTTTCGGATCATGGACACACTCTATCCGCTTGATAAAACCCACCGACAGACATTTTTGAGGGGAGCGGGGAAGGCGGGGGGCTTCACCTTGACCGGATGGTACAGGAAATTGTACAGCACAGCTTGAATCTGGACTTGCTCATTTCTGATCACAGAGTAGGGCAACTTGAGGTCCACAAAGAAGGATTTCATCACCTGCAGCTCAAAGGGATCTGAGACACAAAGACCTAGAACCAGGAAAGCACTTGACATTAAGCAGAGGTCAGGTGCCCTGGGGGCGGGCCAGGGCCCTGGTTCTCCTGTTCCCTCAGCCCTGGGCGGATGGAGTCACCTTGTCCAGTTTTGATGCTGACGGCCACGAACTGCCACGTGGTGATGGAATCGGGCACGGGCACATCCAAGCTGGTGTGGGAGATGCTGGAGACCATCCCAGGGCAGGAGGAAGGGGACACCATGAGTCTGTGCCGCCCGGACAGAGCCTCCGATGGGGAGTCATCGTCTTGGGCTTCACATCCCCATGGCGGGGTCACTGGGTCACCCAATCAGAGACATGATTCCCAAGGGCCATCATTTGGGGGGCCCCACTGGAATCTTCATCCCCATCCAGGAAGGCATGGGACAAGTCATGAGAACTCAGTGTGACCCTTGGGAGCATTGGCCCTGGAAAAAGTACATCATATAACCTGTTGCTTGATTTACGGCAATGCTCAGTTGTATTAGCTAACTATAGCGGTTCTAATCGGGTCACATGGTAAAAAGTGAGATTGTTAAGTTGTTACATTTTTTTGGTCTGTAAGGGCATTCCTTCAGTTCGCTCATTTAGAAGCATTCAACTTGCAGAGAAGTTGAGCTACAGAGAAGTCAGTTTACTGGCCCAGGGTCGCACAGCTCACGAGCGGTCGAGCTGGGACTGGAATTTACTCTGTTCCTGCTCCTCTTTCTCCTTGCTTTTGGAGAGGGATGGGCCATGCCATGCTTACTTATGAAAGGTGCGGTTTGGGGACTTCCCTGGTGGTGCAGTGATTAAGAATCTGCCTGCCAATGCAGGGGACCCGGGTTCGATCCCTGGTCTGGGAAGATTCCATATGCCATGGAGCAACATGCCCTAATACTGCATGGAAGGGCCAGGGACCAGAGACTGGCGGGGTGAGGGGGCCACAGGCCTACCCCGATGGGTGTTTTGGCAGGGTGATCGTCTTCCAGAACCAGCTTTCAGGGAACAAGCTGCGGACAGGCTCACCGTCCAGAAAGACGTCCTCCCAGTCCTCGACTTCCTCCGCTGCGGGGAACAGAGGTGGGGCGGGCTCTCCTCTGCGCGTCTCCCACGACCTTCCGGACTCCTCCCACCCCAGCCCTCGACACCCCTTCACCCCGGGCCTCTCGCCACGACCCCCTCACTTGTTGCCAGAAGCAGCTGCTCCTCTTGGGCCTCCCGAGTCAGGGTCTCCGCCAGCCGGCAGCAGCTCAGGAAGGCGGCGATGCAGGCTCGTCCATAGCGGACGTGCCGGCTCCTCTCCTCGCACGACAGCCCCACCGGGTGTTTCCGGAGTCCAGCCTCACAGCACTTCTGCTCCAGCTCGGTCCTGAACTTGCTCACTGCCGGCCAGAGCGAGAGGAACAGAGGAGGGGCTGGGAGGGACCCAAGGAGGCGGGGACCTATCCACCTCCGCGCCACGTGCCCTGGACCTCTCTTTAGCCACATCTGTGGCAAAGCTGTCCCTAGAGCTTTGCCTGTATCTTTCCCTGGCCACTTCACATGGAAGCCTTCCCTTGTGAGGAGTTCTAATGAGGAGGTTGAGCTACAGAGAGATCAGTTCACTGGCCCAGGGTCGCGCAGCTCATGAGCCGCAGAGCTGGGATGGGAATTGACGCTCCGGCTGCTTCTGCCGCTCTTCCTCCTTCCTTTTGGGCAATGCCATGTCTATTTATTAAAGATACAGTTTTGGGATTTCCCTGGGGGTGCAGTGGTTAAGAATCTGCCTGCCAATGGAGGAGGACATGGGTTTGATCCCTGGTCTGGGAAGATTCCACGCGCCATGGGACAGCCAAGTCCCTGGGCACCTCAAGCGCTGGGCCTGTGCTCTCCAGCCTGTGCTCTGCACTAAGAGAAGCCACCACAGTGAGAAGCCTGCACGCCACACCTAGAGAGTAGCCCCTGTTCTCTGCAACTAGAGAAAGCCTACCTGCAGTAATGGAGACCCAGGGTTACAAAAAATAAATAAATAAGCCTTTAAAAAACACACAATGTTGACTCCTGGTTTCTGTTGTGTGTGTTTTTTTTTTTTTTTCTGACAATTTTTTCCCCATCATGCCTCTTTTATTTTTATATTTATTTTCATCCATCTTTTATTCTTTGGCCTGTGTGGGCCTCCCATTGCAGTGGCCTCTCTTGTTGCAGAGCACAGGCTCTGGGCCCACATGATCTAGAGCACTGTCTCATAATTGGACACACCGGTCCAGTTGCTCCGCAGCTCATGGGATCTTCCCGGGCCAGGGATTGAACCAGAGCCCCATGCACTGCAAGGCGGACTCTTTATCCACTTGACCACCAGGGAAGGCCCATTGTGTATTTTTGAAAAAAATGGAAACACAAAACTTGCTGTAGAGCATGACGCCTTCTCAGTTAGCCAATGGAAGGAATGCACTTAAAGATAAAAATATTAGAGCAATCTAACAACTTTGCCGTCTACCTTGTAACATGATGAGGACATCCAAAGTTAAGTGATATGGCTGTTATCATAAATAAAGCAACAGTTTATATTATGTACTTTTCCCTGAAGGCTAGCATAACTTTGGATATTGAAATGAGAGTTAGGGTTTTACCTAAATGTTTATTAGACTTCGCTGATTTTCCCTTTGTTTAGATCCACAAAAGTCATTAGCACTGCTCAAAGAGACTGAAAAACCTAACATCCATAGAACCCATCTTCTAAAAACACCTAGTTCTGCCTCCTGTCCTCCCTCAGCTCTAGGCTTCTTGGTCCTGTCCACATTCTCGTCTTAGTCTCTGTCATCTTGGTTATCCTACCCCCACTCTCTGTATCACAAGAGCTAGACATCTAAAAACTACATTTCCCAGACTCATTTGCTGCTAGGATTCCGGATGGAAGGAGATTCTGCCGCTCTTGTAGGGGCTTCCCTGATGGCTCAGATGGTCAAAGGTCAGGCTGCAGTGCAAGAGATCCAGGTTTGATCCCTGAGTTGGGAAGATCCCCTGGAGAAGGGAATGGCAACCTACTCCAGTATTCCTATCTGGGAAATCCCATTTCCCTTTCCCTTTTCAGACGCTCCTGTATAGGATTTGGAAGATGGAAAAGAGGTGGAGATCATTTTCCCTACCATCACTGGTAGCTGATGGGTGAACTACAGTCTATATGTTTTTGTAGCAGGCACAATTCTGTGTTCCACTGTCCACCCGTCAGCTTCCTGAGAGATACTGACAGCAATTTCCTGAGACCTCGCGCACAGCAAGAATTGTAGTGGCGTGACCTTGAGTTCCCGCAAACACCCTTCCAACCTCCACTCCTAAAGCTCAGCTCATGATTTTCAAAGCACCAAACTTCCACCGTTAAATCATGCCTCCCCTCATTGGAGGGCCTACAGTGGCTTCCGTTTTCTGTTCTAAGCTCTGGTTAGGGGGCCAAGAGGGGGGTCTGCCTGGCTTTAGCACCCACCTGCATTCTTCTTGGTCTCCAGCCTCTTCAGGGAGTGGCGGCGGCGACGGCTAGGAGAGGGGCTTGAGGGGCAGTGCCAGTCTGGGGGTCAGAGGGAAGAACGAGAGGACAAGTCCAGGTCATTATCCTTGACCTTTGCTGGGTGCTTCCTGCCTACCCAGCGCTTTAGATGCGTCACCTCGTTTTACCCCACAGCCTCTTCCTTTTCAAGATTTGCCACTTAAAAGCTGTGCAGTCTTCAGCAAGTCACTTAACCTTGCTGGGTTTTCATTTCTTTAGCTGTGTAAACTGGAATCTGTGAGATCATGCATAGAAAGTACTTAGCACAGGCTCTGGCTTGCAGTAAATAGAAATCGTTATTACTTTCATGAATTACAGCTGACAGAAGAGACACCCAGTTTTCTCCAGGGTATCCACTCTTCCCTATGGTTTGTGGCAGCTAAACCTCCATCGGTGATCTATCATTCAGAATGAAGGCTGGGACTCCCTGGCGGTTCGGGTGGTAAAGAGTCTGCTTACAATGCGAGAGACCCAAGTTCGATCCTTGGGTGGGGAAGATCCTCTGGAGAAGGAGATGGCAATCCACGCCAGTATTCTTGCCTGGGAAGTCCCATGGATGGAGAAGCCTGGTGGGCTATAGCCCATGGAGTCGCAAAGAGTTGGACATGACCGCGTGACTGACACTTTCACTTTCACTTTCAGAATAAAGTCTACATTTCCAAGCCTCCCTGGCATCTAGCTGGGGCCATGTTCTGACCAGTGAGATGAGAAAGAGTGTCTTCTTCCCACGTCCCTTCCTTCTGATGCCTAGCCAGAGGTCCCAGTGAGACTCCATCTTGGAATACAGCAAGGCAACAAGCGAGAAGGAACCTGAGTCCCAGGATGGTCTTTGCCCTGTAACTGAGCAAGAAATAAACTTCTCCCTTGGTTAGGCTAATGTTACTTTGCATCTCAGATACACACGGCCACAGCTATGTCTTGAATAGCACAGTGAGTCACTTCTATTAGGATGTACATTTTATGAACAGATAAATTGAGAGTCAGAGAGGAAGTATGACTGACCCATAGTAAGCGGCAGGGTCTTAGATTTGAGCTCATCTGTTTTATACCAAAGCCCATGTGAGCTCATGCTTCACATGAGCCTCATCAGCAGACAGCATGTCCCCACCCCGCCCTCCTCCCCTGTCTGCACCTGTGCTTGCCAGAGTGCCCATCCCTGTGCTCATCTTCAGGTCCAGTCCAGCGTCCTTGAACACGGCGAGTCTGTCTTTCCCGCTGCCTGCCGTGCAGCCGATGTCATGTTCCTCCACTGTATCCCAGACCTGCGGGTCGAGAGAGGACCCTGGCTCTGGAGCCTGTCGGACCCTTCCAGGGAAGATGCCATGGTACGCTGTCATTGGTGGCTCAAAGAGTAATCTTCACACCATCACTGACTGATTGAGCTCTTACCACCTGCCAGCTTCTATGCTGTGCACAGGCTCCTTGAATCCTTGCAGGCACTGATATTGCCCATGTAATCAGTGAAGAAACCGAGGTTCCAGCTAGAATCTCCAGGCAATATTTTGGCCCAGAGCCCACACGCTCTTACCTTCTTCCGTGTGAACTTGTGCTTGCTGTTCAAGATATGGACAGCCTTGTCCACGGCCACCAGCCCCACTGTGGCCTCTGCATTGCCTGTGACCTTCAGTCCCACCCGGCTGCTAGGGTACACAGGCTGGAAGTATGCTTCATTCTTCAGGCCAACCTTCAGCTAATGGAGGAAAAAGAGAGATGCGAGGGTAAGAGGCTCATAGGTCACCAAGGGGCTTCTCCAAGTCCACTTTCAAGTCCATGCTCTCTTCAGCTCTGATGGCGCACCTGGGAACTCCACTGGGCCAACCTCAGCTCTACACACTTCCTTGCATCTTCTCCACCTCTGAGGTTGAGCTTTTTTTCTTTTTTTTTGCCTCTAAGTCACCATTTATTTTTCATCCATCTTTATTCTTTGGCCTGTGTGGGCCTCCCATCGCAGTGACCTCTCTTGTTGTCGAGCACCGGCTCTGGGTGCATGTGCACCAGAGCTCTGGCTTGTAATTGGACACACTGGTCCAGCCACTCTGTGGAACGTGGAATCTTCCCAGGCCAGGTATCGAACCGGTGCCCCTTGTACAGCAAGGCAGACTCTTTACCCACTGGACCACCAGGGAAGCCCTGAGGTTGAGCTTTTAAGGCCACATCACTTCTTCCTCTCCTCTGCCCGCAGACTGAGAGCCCATTGACTTCATACAGACTATTGCCCAAGAATTAGGATAGTGGCATACAACTTTAAGGAGCTTGGCTCACCTTCTCCTGGCATTTGTCTTTCACATCAATCCAGATGGAATCAGCCACCAGCTCAGGGTCCTGTCCAGTTCCCTTGGGCAGTATGTAAAAGGCCAGGATGCGGAAGGAAGGCAGCATCTTGGAAGTCACATCAATGATGGTGGACGTGAAGACACTCCCAGGGATTTTTACCAGATGTTTGGCATACACAATCTGCCCCTTACTCAAGACCTTGGAGACAAGGGAGACTAAAGATGCGAAGGGCAGGACCAGCCCTTCCCCACGGCTGTCCCAGGGAGGCCAATAGTGCCTTTGCTTCCACCCCTGGGTCTGAGTCCCTTCCAGAAGGTTCCCACCAACTCAGTTTGCCAGGGCTGTATCAGAGAAAGGATTCCTCTGTGCAAGCCCGGTCCTAGCCCCTCACCAGGATGGTGAAGTGAGTGATCTTGTCCTGGACCGAAGGCTCTTGATGCTTCGTGTTGAGGCTGAGCTGGATACTGCTGTCAACCTCTGCACCGAAGGCCTTCACCTCAATGTGCAGGAAGTTCCCTGACTCATCTTGAGTTGAGTAAGCCTGGGCTGTCATCCTGGCTGAAGCCTGCTCCTCGGGCTGGATGGGTGCCTTCGTTTCTACCTGGGGAGAGTGATGGGTGAGTCAACCCCCCACGACTCTTCCAGCTCACACAATCCTGGCCCCACCATCCCTGCCCCACAGGGTTGGTACCAGGATAGGGAGCTCCTTCAGATTCGCATTTGTGTTGATGCTCAGTGTAGCCACCCCATCGGGTGAGGTCTGTACTTTCTCATTTTGGCAGCTGACGAGGACTTTGGAGGCGGGGACCTCTCTTGTTGTCGCACCGGCTGGGACGAGCCTGGCAATTGACTTCCATTACAGGCCAGGTATCGAACCGGTGCCCCTTGTACAGCAAGGCAGACTCTTTACCCACTGGACCACCAGGGAAGCCCTGAGGTTGAGCTTTTAAGGCCACATCACTTCTTCCTCTCCTCTGCCCACAGACTGAGAGCCCATTGACTTCATACAGACTATTGCCCAAGAATTAGGATAGTGGCATACAACTTTAAGGAGCTTGGCTCACCTTCTCCTGGCATTTGTCTTTCACATCAATCCAGATGGAATCAGCCACCAGCTCAGGGTCCTGTCCAGTTCCCTTGGGCAGTATGTAAAAGGCCAGGATGCGGAAGGAAGGCAGCATCTTGGAAGTCACATCAATGATGGTGGACGTGAAGACACTCCCAGGGATTTTTACCAGATGTTTGGCATACACAATCTGCCCTTACTCAAGACCTTGGAGACAAGGGAGACTAAAGATGCGAAGGGCAGGACCAGCCCTTCCCCACGGCTGTCCCAGGGAGGCCAATAGTGCCTTTGCTTCCACCCCTGGGTCTGAGTCCCTTCCAGAAGGTTCCCACCAACTCAGTTTGCCAGGGCTGTATCAGAGAAAGGATTCCTCTGTGCAAGCCCCGGTCCTAGCCCCTCACCAGGATGGTGAAGTGAGTGATCTTGTCCTGGACCGAAGGCTCTTGATGCTTCGTGTTGAGGCTGAGCTGGATACTGCTGTCAACCTCTGCACCGAAGGCCTTCACCTCAATGTGCAGGAAGTTCCCTGACTCATCTTGAGTTGAGTAAGCCTGGGCTGTCATCCTGGCTGAAGCCTGCTCCTCGGGCTGGATGGGTGCCTTCGTTTCTACCTGGGGAGAGTGATGGGTGAGTCAACCCCCCACGACTCTTCCAGCTCACACAATCCTGGCCCCACCATCCCTGCCCCACAGGGTTGGTACCAGGATAGGGAGCTCCTTCAGATTCGCATTTGTGTTGATGCTCAGTGTAGCCACCCCATCGGGTGAGGTCTGTACTTTCTCATTTTGGCAGCTGACGAGGACTTTGGAGGCGGGGGACCCATCAGGATGAGAGACGAAGACCTGGGGTGGAATCTGGTATGAGATCAAGGACAGGCCTGAGGGTGGCCTTGGGTACGAGGTGGGAACAGGGAATGCAATCCGGATTAGACTGCTCTGAACAGCTGCACAGGTTCTGCACTGAGCGACACCAGGAGCACCGTTCATTTAGAGCCCAGAATGGTGCCCCCTAGAGTTTTGTAGAGTAAATCCATACGTGGCCACCCTGGGTGCTGGTATGCCTGGTGGGTAGGAGTGGGAGGAAATGAGGGTGAAAAGGTGAGGGGGAGATGTGGAGGACTTCGGGAAAACTTGGAGTAGAATTGGCACCAGCTTTTCTAATGCTCATTAGACATCTCAAAATCACCCCAAATGACTATATACAAAAATAGCATTGCTTTCTGTCCAAAAGCAGCCTCAAGCTAAACGACTAAGCACCAGCTTCCAGCCTCTCTGTGATCCTTACCCTCCCCCTCCCCCCACAGAGAAATTCTGGAGTCATCTTTGTGCTTTGGGGGGACCTGAGTTAAGACTTGAGGGAACCCTGGAATTGATCTGGAGACCCAGTGGACTCAACTCTCAGACAGATGAGTTCTAGGAGGCAGGTGAATCCACTGTGGGCTTTGTCTCCTGGGAGGGTCTGTTTCAGGGAGGGGGCCCTGAGTCCCTGAGCGGAGTCAACCCAGACTCTAACCCTAAAGTGGAATGGCATCCCCGGCTTGAAATATTGGGGTGTCCGGATGAACTTGATATTGTATGGGCTCTGGACGATCTTCACCCCGGAGGTCTCGGCCTGGACCATCTCACCGCCTGGAGAGACAGGGGGACCATGAGGGGTGCAGCAGAGGGTACGTCTCTTGGGGAAGGAGCAGAGGGCATTGGTACGGGAGACTCAATTGGGTGAAGGCAAGAGAAGACAGTAACACGATGTTGGCTCCTCCCACCCCTTCTGGTATTTCCCGATTTCTCTACCAAGGAGCTGGCCCGAGGTCACACGGGTGGAGTGTCTGGGATGGGAAAGGATATGGGGTCCTGAGCTCAGCCCGGGGCCCGGGTGAAGGTGGCACCTGAGGAGAAGACCGTGACGTTGACAAAGATTGAGGCCCCAAGGAAGTCCTCTTCGGGGCCTTGGAATGCGGCCATCAGCATGTCCTTCTGGAGGGAGACGTGGCCGTGGCCTTCAGAGATCTGCTCTCAGGGCAGGAAAAGGAGGGGAGATCCTAAGATGCACCTCTTGGGAAGTGCAGAGCGATTGAGGGGAGGGAGGTGGGGAGGGAGAGAGGCAGCCAAAGGGTGGGCCTCAGTCACCTCCACCCTCTGCAGGGAGTTCTGGATGGAGATCCGACGGGAGTCCTGCTTCACCCCGAAGATGGCCAGAGCGTGTCCATCCACGGGCTTGTTGAATATATACCTGGGGGCGGGGTCACAGCCTCGTGTATCCATAGAGACAGCCTGTACAGCCTCCTGGGGCCGGAGGAACGGCTGTCACCCGTGGGAGGGGCGGAGGGGACCCCTGGTTACTTAGATGGCTCCATTACGGCCCAACACAAGCCTGGGAGGTGACCAAGAAAAGTCCCCTAAAGCCTTGCTGGCTTGCAGACGAGGCCTGTGCAAGCTCCCAGGGTGGTCGGGGTAGCCCGTACGGCTGCCTGGAGCCACAGAGAGCCCTCTTCAGAGAGTCCGAACAACCCCTGGGCTGGCCGAGGTGGTCTGTGAAGCCTCGTCAGGCAGTCTAGGTGACCTGCACAGCCTGGTGGAGCTGCAGAAACGGCCTATAGGGTGTTAAGATGTGACAGACATGGCTCCTACAAGCCTAGGGGGTCAGTACGGCCTGTGCAGAGCTGGGGTAATGGGCTACAAATTCCATGGAGCAGCAAAGGTGGCCTTTACAACTGCGTTGAGCTTCTGAGGGGGCCAGGATAACCTCATAAGATGGCACAAGTGCCCCCGCCACCTCGGGGATCTTTAGAGATGGCCATGAGATGGGGTCTAACTCCATTCTGTAGGCAAGGTGACGGGTATGACCCCAGAGACCTTGGAGAGGTGGTCGGCACAGACTCACAGGACAGGACTATCTCCTGGGTGGCTGAGGGGGCCTCTCTTCTACCCTAAGCGCTCCAGAAAAGGCTCACTTCTCTCTACCCATTCAGTTTCCTGGCCTCCCTGGTCCTCTGGCCAGGCTAGGGGTAACGGAACTCACCGGGCCTGGATAGTCACACCCAGAGCCTCATCATTGAAGTAGAAGAACGTCTTGTTTGGCGTCAGCTGGACCTCAAACGAGGGCAGCACTGGGTGGGGTAGAGAGAGCGCCGGCCTCAGCATTTCATTGGCCCCCCACCTCCACTCCCGTCTCCTCTCTGCCCCCCTCGCTCCTTCCCGGGTGATTCTGGCCACCCTCGAGGGCTGGAGTCTTGGTCCTGTTCACCAGTACCCAGCTGGGGCCCTGGCATGCAGAAGGCGGGCCAGGAGACCTCCTTGGCATTTCCAGCCCGGGTCCAGCCCGGGGGCCCCATCTTGCCCTTCCCGGTACACCCTTCTCACCGTACTCCTTCACTTCAAAGCCTGTCTTGAACTTCTGCTTGGGTGCCATCTGGTAACTGGCTTCGATGCTCCAGGTCCCAAGACTGAGGGCCAGAGAGTCAGGAGAGGCGGAGCCTCAGAGAAACCTGCCCCGCCCCCCTCCATCCCGAGGGCTCCCAGCAGCGTACTTGATGCGCTCCGGGAGGCGGAAGGAGTCTGTGAAGATCCCATCCTCAGGCATGAGGTCCCTGCTGATCACAGTAATCCCGTCCGGGTTCTGCAGGAATGGAGAGCGAGTGGCTCATGCCCAGCCTTTGTGCATGTGACGGAACCTCACCCTCCCCTCAGGAGAGGCCACCTTGATGTCCAGAGTGAAGGTCCTGGGTACAGGGTCCATCTTGTGGTTCACGGTGTACACCCGGTATTGAACTGGGGGAGAAGGGAAGATGCTGAGCGTGGGCTGCAGTTTTGGGGGGTCTAGTCATTAGGATCTTGGCATTGAGGGGGGACCTTGGACAGAAGGACACCGTGGGAGGTGAACATGGGGGCCACAGGGGGAAGCAGGGTGAGGGGCTGTACCCAATTGTTCGGGAGTGTAGATGGTCTTGTCCGTCTGGATGAAGATTGTAGTCGGGCAGACTCACAGGACAGGACTATCTCCTGGGTGGCTGAGGGGGCCTCTCTTCTACCCTAAGCGCTCCAGAAAAGGCTCACTTCTCTCTACCCATTCAGTTTCCTGGCCTCCCTGGTCCTCTGGCCAGGCTAGGGGTAACGGAACTCACCGGGCCTGGATAGTCACACCCAGAGCCTCATCATTGAAGTAGAAGAACGTCTTGTTTGGCGTCAGCTGGACCTCAAACGAGGGCAGCACTGGGTGGGGTAGAGAGAGCGCCGGCCTCAGCATTTCATTGGCCCCCCACCTCCACTCCCGTCTCCTCTCTGCCCCCCTCGCTCCTTCCCGGGTGATTCTGGCCACCCTCGAGGGCTGGAGTCTTGGTCCTGTTCACCAGTACCCAGCTGGGGCCCTGGCATGCAGAAGGCGGGCCAGGAGACCTCCTTGGCATTTCCAGCCCGGGTCCAGCCCGGGGGCCCCATCTTGCCCTTCCCGGTACACCCTTCTCACCGTACTCCTTCACTTCAAAGCCTGTCTTGAACTTCTGCTTGGGTGCCATCTGGTAACTGGCTTCGATGCTCCAGGTCCCAAGACTGAGGGCCAGAGAGTCAGGAGAGGCGGAGCCTCAGAGAAACCTGCCCCGCCCCCCTCCATCCCGAGGGCTCCCAGCAGCGTACTTGATGCGCTCCGGGAGGCGGAAGGAGTCTGTGAAGATCCCATCCTCAGGCATGAGGTCCCTGCTGATCACAGTAATCCCGTCCGGGTTCTGCAGGAATGGAGAGCGAGTGGCTCATGCCCAGCCTTTGTGCATGTGACGGAACCTCACCCTCCCCTCAGGAGAGGCCACCTTGATGTCCAGAGTGAAGGTCCTGGGTACAGGGTCCATCTTGTGGTTCACGGTGTACACCCGGTATTGAACTGGGGGAGAAGGGAAGATGCTGAGCGTGGGCTGCAGTTTTGGGGGGTCTAGTCATTAGGATCTTGGCATTGAGGGGGGACCTTGGACAGAAGGACACCGTGGGAGGTGAACATGGGGGCCACAGGGGGAAGCAGGGTGAGGGGCTGTACCCAATTGTTCGGGAGTGTAGATGGTCTTGTCCGTCTGGATGAAGATGTAGCCGGCGTGAGGGGCCACCAGCACCAGCTTCTCCATGGACGAGGAGGCCGAGTACGGTGGCCAGGTGGCCTCAATGAGGACGTACTGCACCCCTGGTTTCGGCGGGGAGACCAGCTTCTCGGGAATCTGGGGAGAGACGCCCACACTCCTCAGGGCCTGCTGGAGTCTCCCTCGTTGTGGGCAAGGCCCTGGATGAGATCGTGGAGATGCAACTGAGTGAGAGCTCTCTGGCCGTGCCTTTGGGAGCGAGGTCCCCGCGGGCGCCGCCCAGGTCGCTCCGGAACCGGGGCATCCAGCCCCGGAGGCAACGCCGTCCCGGTGAGGCCGTTTCCCAAGCCACCAGAAGAGGGCGCGCTTTATTATTATTGGTTATCTCAAGCTAAGATTTATTTTATTTCAGTTTTTAAAAAATATTTACTTTAGTTTAGTTTTAATTTTTTATTTTGACCTGGTGTATAGCCGATTAACAACGTGGGGATGGTTTCCGGTGAAGGGACTCAGTCACACAGAGACACGTCTCCATTCTCCCCCAAACTCTCCTCCCATGCAGGCTGCCACCTAACATTGAACAGAGTTCCCTGTGATATATAGTTGGTCCTTGTTGGTTACCCATTGTAAATACAGCAGTGTGTCCGCGTCCATCCCAAACTCCCTAACCAACCTTTCCCCCATCCGTCCCCGCTGGCTACCATAAGTGCGTTCTCTAGTTTTGTGAGTCACTTTCTGTTTTGTAAATAAGTTCATTTATATCATTTTTTAAAAAGATGTGCACATACTATGGGCTAATCAAGGCCTTTTCTTGGAGCCCAGACTTAGGAAACTTTGAATTTCTAAATGGATAGGACAGGCTAACCAACATACATAGAATGGATACACATTCACAGGGAGCTCTATTCAATATCGTCTGATAAACCATAATGGAACGGAATATGAAAAATGACAGATGAAAGTGAAAGTCTCTCAGTCATGTCCACCTCCTTGCGACCCCGTGGACTGTAGCCTGCCAGGCTCCTCTGTCCATGGGAGACGGCAAGAATGCTGGCGTGGGCTGCCATTCCCTTCTCCAGGGAATCTTCCTAGCCCACGTCTCCTACACTGCAGGCAGATTCTTCTCCATCTGAGCCACCAGGGAGGCCCATTGCTGCATGACAGTATTTAACACAGCGTGGCCAATCAACTGTACATCAATAAAAACAAAATACACAGGACACGAGGAGCAGGAGGTACACCCAGGCCACCCATCCTGGCCTGTCACCCACCGTCACCGGTGCCTGATCCATAAAGTGGTTTTCCTGTGAGAGAACCAGCTGCTTGCTGGCCACCAGAATATTCTTCATGGGAAAATCCCACACGCTGAGAGTCACCTCGAGGGGACCGGTCAGGGGCGCATCGGAGTCCGAATGAGCCTGCACGTGGATGGCCTCTGGGGTGCCCACCCGCAGGACCCGGGGGGCCACGAGGATGTACCTGCCAGTGGACAAACACGGAAGCATGTGGGGCTCAAGTGGGGAAAGTGGCAGAACCGGGGCAAAGGCAAAGAATCATGCGATGGCGGAGCCCCCCAGTTCTTCTGACTCACAGTGGTTTGGCATGGGCCGTGGGGGTCCCCAGGACGAGAAGAAGCAACCCCAGGCCCCAGGGCACGTCCATGGCGGTGGGTGGAAGATGCCCGTCTTCTCGTCCACCGCAGCTCTGGGCTGTTTGCCTTGGCGTGTCCTGCCTGAGTTAATACCTAAACCAACACGGGGAGGAACTTCCCATAAATCCAGCAGAAGACCGACGGGGTGCTCCTCCCTGCTCAGCCAATCCTCTGCAGGTTGGAGGGCTGCGGACAGTTTTGTTGAGGAGTATTCCTGCCCCACCCCCACCTCGGGGCCAGAGTGTTGGGAGGGCTGCCTTTCCCACGAGCCACCGGCTCTCCTCCTGAAGCTCTTCCTGCTGGAGCAGGGAGCCTGGGGCAGGTGACCTGGGGCATGCACTCAGGGCTTGGCTGGGACTGGGTGGAAGGACTGGGAGGAAACAGGACTGTCCCCACCTCTGCCTTTGTGAAATTGGCAAACGTTGCAGAGGTAGCGACTCCGAAGAGGGCAGTACGGGCATTATGTTCTTATTTCCCAATCACAGGCGTGATTAGCCATATGGCACTTTGCCGTCTGGCCCCGGGACTCACTGCAGTGGATGCTTCTGGGAAATGCGCGGGTAAAATCCTCTTACTGGGCTTCAGATCCTTCCGCGCTCAGCAAGCACCCCGTGGCTTTTCTCCTTCCTCGCAGGAGACGATTATGCTTGGTCCGTCATCCACTGTCCGTTATTCCAAAATCACGCCAGCCTCTCTGGGTTCCTTTTCCAGATTATCTGTTATTAAATCAAGGGCACAACATATCCTGCTGGAAGCCTTCCTGGAAGAAGGCTTTCTCTGACCTGAAATAATTCTCACTGTCTAATATGCCCCATTTGGACTTCCCTGGTGGTGCAGTGGATAAATAAGAATCGCCTGCCAATACAGGGGACACAGGTTCGATTCCTGGTCGCGGAAGATTCCCCATGCCATGGGGCAAGAAAGTCTGAGAGCCATGAAAACCACAACTGAGCCTGGAAACCACAACTACTGAGCCTGGGAGCAGCCCAGGCACTACCGAAGCCTGCGGTCTCTAGGGCCTGTGCTCTGCAACAAGAGAAGTCCCTGTAGTGAGAAGCCCTAGTACCACACCTAGAGAGTAGCCCCCACTCACCGCAACTAGAGAAAAGCCTGCCAGCCTCAGTGAAGACCCAGTGCAACCAAAAATTAATACATAAGTAAAACTATGTCTTCTTCTTCGGTGTGGTGGACACTGCCAGCTTGGGGAGTCTTGCCTAGGTGGGACCTCCCCAAACAATGATAGTATACATTTATGCCACAAAGATTCATTAAACATGTACTACAAGCTGGACCTGACTTAGCATGCCGGGGACTCAGCCATGAGCACCAAAGACAGAGTGAATATTGTCTGAGAATTTACTTTCTCCTTAGGTGGCATAGCCTCCCGCGACTTCAGTTTGCTGTGTACCCACTTTCCAGATTCTATCCTTGTGAAGAGCCAGGAAACCAAGTGAGTCAGATGCAAAGAGGGTAGTCATTTATTCCTCTGGCGTTTATTGGGTGACTGCTACAAGCCAGATGTACATTCGCAGAAGTCTCAGAGTCATGCGGAAGTCAGGCTGATCACCCATTGTATAGATGAGGGAACAGGCCTGGCGACGTGCACAGCTTATCCGTGACAGGCTGGCGTGAGCCCTCGGGGTCGGGTAACGTCCTTCAGCACGGTTCCCTTCCGTTCAGTCGCTCAGTCATGTCTGACTCTTTGTGACCCCACGGACTGCAGCACGCCAGGCTTCCCTGTCCTTCACCATCTCTCGGAGCCTGCCCAAACGCAGGTCCATTGACTCAGTGATGCCCTCCAACCACCTCGTCCTCTGTCGCCCCCTCTCCTTTTCCCAACATCAGGCTCTTTTCCAATGAGTCGTCAGTTCGCCCTTATCTTACCTCTATGGTAAACAATCTCTTAGAAAGCAAAGAACCGACAGGATTGAATTGGATCAAGGAGGCAGGTGAGACCGAGGTTAGTGTAAAAAGGGGCATATAATATGAAACAATTTACTTAGATTTACCTGTAAGTGATTGTAAAATCATTATCTAAAAGTGATATACTTGTTAAACTGAATTAATCCCTGTCAGTATTGATTATTCCCTGTTAGTCTTTACTGAATATAACCTGTACTGGTGAAGGAAGAAAGAAGCTGGCTGCCCTGACTGAACTGACTCCATCTTGAGGAAGAAGACTCCATGTTACACTCTCAGAGAACTCTGGACAGTGTTTGGACTGGGTAGCCATGGAGATGAAAAATTAACTGTCAACTAGGCCTCCGGGGCTGGTGAGAACCTGACCAGGAAGGCCTCGTACCCAAGCCTCCCCTTGGCCATGAAAATGAAATATCCGTCACAAGATAAATTGCCATTTGTGATTTTAGTTAATCAATTTATGTTATAGACAGGCTAAGCGATATGCTTAGATGATTTTCAATTGTACTATTGTGATTGTTACCAAATCATACTTTTTTTCTTAACGTCTCCTAGGCAGCCTTAGAAGTTGGGGAGATGGGTTTGTGCACGTAGGCTTTGGGTATAAACGTGAGACACAAGTTTTGCTCGGGGTCCTTGGCTAAATGAAGGCCTTGGACCCACCGGTGTAAAGCCAGCCTAATAAACCTCTCTGTTTCATCCTCCACGAGCAGAGTTGGGTGCTTCACTGAGCGTGCCTCACAACAGTTAGAAGGTTCTAGAACACTGGTGTCCATTTAGGGTGGTGCATTCCACTGCTGCCCTGGGCTCTCGCTCCCTCCGTGGGTTCTGTTCAGCTCTCCCTCGGCTGGAGGGAGCTCCCCCTCGCCTTCACATCTTCCTCCCTCCACCAGGTGCTCATCTCTCCCCCGCCCATCCCAGGCACCCCCAGGGGTCCAGGAGGGGGACACCTAATGGCGAGGGGCTGCAGAGGCTCATCTTCCTTCCAGCCGGGGCTCCTTTCTCGGTACCCACGGCTGTGGTTCTTGAGTGGGACTCTTTGCCAGGTAGGGACACCCAAGCCTCTCTGCAGCACTCCGAGGCCAGCAGCAGCCTCTTGGGTTTCTATCAGTATTTTGACTCGGAAGTGGGTCCAGGAAGGGAAAACGGCCCTTGGGTACCAATGAGCAGCGGAGGAGGCGGGAAGCACTCAGACCGCTGGGGCGGGGATCCTTTGGGACAGAACCTTGTCACCCAATCAACTAACAGAAGGAGGTAAAGATGGACGCTGAATGAATGAGTGATGACGGGAGTTTGTATCTCATTCCCCTGGCCCTTCCACCCCACCCCAACCCAGGTGTCCCCAAAGGAGAATGATAAGCGTTTACTCAGTAATTAAAAATAAAATAAGTCAAGTAAATCTGAGCACCTGCTGCCTGGCGTGGTTGTGAATTCTGGGGAGACAGCCATGAGCAGAATGGAAACACTATACCTCCACGCACCTGGAGTGGATATTGACCTTAGCCAGAATTCACCTGGATTCTTTGAATCCTTTCAGCAAGCTAAAGACCCACTGACCCACTTTGCAGCTGAAAAAACATCAAAGTGAAGTCTCCTGCCCCAACCTGTACAGCCAGGAAGCTGAGGCAGAGAGTGGTTAAGTGACTCACTCAGGGT
Organism: Tragulus kanchil; assembly: GCA_022376925.1. NCBI lineage: Eukaryota > Metazoa > Chordata > Mammalia > Artiodactyla > Tragulidae > Tragulus > Tragulus kanchil. Next base: position 9,274,723 of record JAIOJX010000029.1, read on the forward strand.
CACACAGCAAGTTAAGAGATGGAACTTAAGCCTTGGGGACCCTTTGGGTATAAACGTGAGACACAAGTTTTGCTCGGGGTCCTTGGCTAAATGAAGGCCTTGGACCCACCGGTGTAAAGCCAGCCTAATAAACCTCTCTGTTTCATCCTCCACGAGCAGAGTTGGGTGCTTCACTGAGCGTGCCTCACAACAGTTAGAAGGTTCTAGAACACTGGTGTCCATTTAGGGTGGTGCATTCCACTGCTGCCCTGGGCTCTCGCTCCCTCCGTGGGTTCTGTTCAGCTCTCCCTCGGCTGGAGGGAGCTCCCCCTCGCCTTCACATCTTCCTCCCTCCACCAGGTGCTCATCTCTCCCCCGCCCATCCCAGGCACCCCCAGGGGTCCAGGAGGGGGACACCTAATGGCGAGGGGCTGCAGAGGCTCATCTTCCTTCCAGCCGGGGCTCCTTTCTCGGTACCCACGGCTGTGGTTCTTGAGTGGGACTCTTTGCCAGGTAGGGACACCCAAGCCTCTCTGCAGCACTCCGAGGCCAGCAGCAGCCTCTTGGGTTTCTATCAGTATTTTGACTCGGAAGTGGGTCCAGGAAGGGAAAACGGCCCTTGGGTACCAATGAGCAGCGGAGGAGGCGGGAAGCACTCAGACCGCTGGGGCGGGGATCCTTTGGGACAGAACCTTGTCACCCAATCAACTAACAGAAGGAGGTAAAGATGGACGCTGAATGAATGAGTGATGACGGGAGTTTGTATCTCATTCCCCTGGCCCTTCCACCCCACCCCAACCCAGGTGTCCCCAAAGGAGAATGATAAGCGTTTACTCAGTAATTAAAAATAAAATAAGTCAAGTAAATCTGAGCACCTGCTGCCTGGCGTGGTTGTGAATTCTGGGGAGACAGCCATGAGCAGAATGGAAACACTATACCTCCACGCACCTGGAGTGGATATTGACCTTAGCCAGAATTCACCTGGATTCTTTGAATCCTTTCAGCAAGCTAAAGACCCACTGACCCACTTTGCAGCTGAAAAAACATCAAAGTGAAGTCTCCTGCCCCAACCTGTACAGCCAGGAAGCTGAGGCAGAGAGTGGTTAAGTGACTCACTCAGGGTCACACAGCAAGTTAAGAGATGGAACTTAAGCCTCGGAATCCAGATTTAAGAGGGAGCCCGCATGAGCAAACAACTACATATATCAATAAAATAGAGAAACAATGAGGTCTTATTGTATAGCACAGGGAACTACAGTCAATAGTCTGTCACAAATCATAATGGAGAGGACTTCCCTGCTGGTCCAGTGATTAAGACTTTGCCTTCCAGTTCAGGGACTTTGGGTTCAATCCCTGGTCAAGGAGTTAAGATCCGGCATGTCTGGGGCCAAAAAGTCGAAACAAAACAGAAGCAATATTATAACAAATTCAATAATGACATAAAAAAGCCATAATGGAAAAGAATACGAGAAAGAATATGAAAATGAAAGTGTTAATCGCTCAGTCGTGTCTGACTCTTTGCGACCCCATGGACTGTAGCCTGCCAGGCTCTTCTGTCCAGGCAAGGGATTCTCCAGGCAAGAATACTGGAGTGGGCTGCCATGCTCTCCTCCGGGGGATCTTCCGGACCCAGGACTTGGACTCGGTCTCCTGTGTTACAGGCAGATTCTTTACCACCTGAGGCACCTGGGAAGCCTATAAGATGAATCACTTTGCAATACACCAGAAAGTAACATAATACTGTAAATCAACTCTAATGAAAAAGTAAAAAAAAAAAAAGGGCTTCCCTGGTAGTCCAGTGGGTAAAGGGTCCGCCTTGCAGTGCACCGCTTCGATCCCCGGCCCGGGAAGATCCCAGCGGAGCGGCTGGACGGGTGTGTCCAGTTGCGAGCCAGCACTCAGGAGCGCTTGAGCCCTGAGCTGGTGTTCTGCAACAAGAGAGGCCACTGCGATGGCAGGCCCACACGGGCCAAAGAATGAAAAGATGGATGAAAATAAATATAAGCAAAAGAGGCATGATGGGGAAAAGAAAAAAGTGTATAAAACAAATAATTCAAAAAAAATCGTAAAAAAAGAGGGAGCCCAAGAAGGGTGGGAACTGTCCACACGTTTGGGGCCGCTGCCAGTGGTCAAGTCCAACCTCTCGAACTTGCCACGAGAGGGCGCCAGCCAACCTCCGGCCAGACGCGGAGCGGCGCTCGGCCTCCTCCCACAGGAATGTCAGTGGCGGAGGGGGGGACTTTGGCGGCCGGCCCAGAGCAGCTGCTGCCGCCGCTCCGATTCCGCCCGCCTTCCCCCTCCCTCCCTCCCTGGGATACCGGCTTTGCAGAAAGGAGGCCGGGGCGGGAGGGGCGGCTTTGCACGGATGTGTGGCCTCTGTTTTCGCCCCCTCCGCCTGGGCTTCCAGCCCGAGGCTTCCCGGGAAAGGCCGGGCAGGACCCAGGAGGCACGGAATAGCATCCATAGCAACATAACAACGGATGGCTGTCGTCTGTGGTACACCTATGAAGTGCCAGCACTTGGTGGACCGGTCCACCAACGGCTCCATTCTACAGATGAGGAAACTGAGGCTCAGAGAGGTACAGTTGAAGGCTCAGGTAGGGGGTGTCAGGAGCTTCTTAGTGTGGGTGGCGTGGCCAGGATATGACCAGTTTAGTCATTTCCAGTCCCAGCCCAGGCTCCTTGAGCCATTTCTTGGTTTCCTCAGGGCTTCAAGAACTGGAGTTGCTTTCTGTTCCCTAAGGGAATTGCCTGCGTCCACTGCTGGTTAAAGGCGGTCACTGAAGGCAGTCAGCGTTTTCAAGGGAAGCTTATTGGTAAGGAATGAGCAAGAATAATTTAGCAATCACATTTGGGGTTGATTACTGGGTCTGAAAGCACCATGGAATTTCAATAATATGTGTCCCCACAGAGCTCACAGCCGGGTCAGGGAGAACTACTCATATAAGTAAACAGATGCAAAGGCCCAGAGGAGCCTTGCCAAAGCATTTAGTTTGGAGAATCTAGGAAGGCTTCCTGGAAGAAGTGGTATTCAGGATGAGATCAGAGAATCTCAGGGCTTCCCGGGTGACTCAGGCGGTAAAGAATTTGCCTGCCATACAGGAAACCTGGGTTTGATCCCTGGTTCGGGAAGATCTCTTGGAGAAGGAAATGGCAACTCATCCAGTATTCTTTGGGGGGCGGGGGGCGGGCCACTTCTATTGGTCTTTCATTTATCTATTTTCATCCATCTTTGTTCTTTGGCTCCTGTGGACCTCCCATCGCAGTGGCCTCTCTCCTCGCAGAGCACCAGCTCTGGGCACATGCGCTCCAGAGCTCTGGCTCGGTCATTGGACACATCGGTCCAGTTGCTCGGCGGCACGTGGGATCTTCCCAGGCCAGGGATCGAACTGGCGCCCCTTGCACTGCAAGGCGGTGTCCTTACCCACTGGACCACCAGGGAAGCCCTCATCCAGTATTCTTGTCTGGAGAATCCCATGGACAGAGAGGAGCCTGGCAAGCTATAGTCCATGCAGTTGCAAAGAGTCAGAAACGACTAAGCGAGTAACACTGTTTTTTTTTTTTTTTTCCAGAGAGTCTCAGAGTAATCAGGTAAAAGGTTAAGGGCAGGAGAGAGAAGACGGTTTTGTTTCAGGGTGAACAATCTGAGCAAAGACCTGGAAGGGAGATGCAACATGGTGGTTTGAGAAATGGAAGAAGATTTTTAAGTCTTTCTTATTAGGCCAAAGAGAGGCTCATTTTTGTATGTTAATTTTTGTATGTTAATTTATCTATTCTGGGGCTTCCTTAGTGTTCCGGTGGTTGAGACTCCACTCTTCCAACGTAGAGGGCAAGGGTCCAGTCCCTGGTAAGGAAGTCCCACATGCCCTGGAGTGTGGCAAAAAATAAAGTCAAACTTTTCCCCATTCATTCACTCATTTATGAGACATTTGGGATTCTACCACGTTAAAGCTATGGTCTCTGAGGTAGCCATGTATAGATGTGAGCATTGGACCTTAAAAAGGACTGAGCACCAAAGAACTGATGCTTTCAAACCGTGGTGCTGGAGAAGACTCTTGAGAGTCCCTTGGACTGCAAGGAGACCAAACCAGTCCATCCTAAAGGACGTCAACCCTGGACATTCAGTGGAAGGACGGATGCTGAAGCTGCAGTACTTTGGCCACCTGATGGAAAGAGACAGTTCATTAGAACAGACCTCGATACTGGGAAAGATTGAGGGCAGGAGGAGAGAGAGGGACGGCCGAGGATGAGCTGATTGGACGACGTCACTGATTCCGTGGACCTGCGTTTGAGCAAACTCCAGAGATGGTGAAGGACAGGGAAGCCTGGCGTGCTGCCGGCGGCTGCGTTGAAGAGTCAGACACGAGCGACTGGACAACACACAACCCATTAGAACATCACCTCCCACGGGGAGGAGATTGTGTGCTGCATGTGGGTGCTCGTGGTACAGCTGAGCACACAATCTCCTCCCCACGGGAGGTGATGTTCAAATGGGTGGATATGGGCAAGAAACAAATATGTTAGGTGATGAGGAATAAAGCAAGCTCAAGGTATCCAATGATAAGCTGCTACCTCATGGCGATGAGGGAGGGGCTCCTCTGAGTTCCTGTGTGAGATCCAAGAGGGAGACTAGTGGATATTTGGGAAAAGTGTTCTAGGCAGACGTGCAAAGGCCCTGAGGCAGAAGTGTGGGTAGAGTGCTTAAGAAACAGCAAGGAGGTCTGTGTTCAGAAATGGAGTGAGTGATGGGGAAGTAGTTTGGGAGGAATGCTCAGGGATCAGATCATGTAGGAGGCCTCATCATTGTGGATCTGAATCTAAGAAAAGGAACTGGTGGAGAATTTGGAAGAGGAGAGGGGCATTTTCTCTTGTATGAGCAAAGTAGTCCGGGGATGTCCTTTGCTGCTATTACTTAATAGCCGAAAGTAACAACAAGAAGAAAGGTGAATAATTCCACGACATAAAAATAAGGCCAGGGGCTTCCCTGGTGGTCCAGTGGGTAAGAACACCGCCTTGCAGTTCAAGGCGCGTTTGGGATTCTACCACGTTAAAGCTATGGTCTCTGAGGTAGCCATGTATAGATGTGAGCATTGGACCTTAAAAAGGACTGAGCACCAAAGAACTGATGCTTTCAAACCGTGGTGCTGGAGAAGACTCTTGAGAGTCCCTTGGACTGCAAGGAGACCAAACCAGTCCATCCTAAAGGACGTCAACCCTGGACATTCAGTGGAAGGACGGATGCTGAAGCTGCAGTACTTTGGCCACCTGATGGAAAGAGACAGTTCATTAGAACAGACCTCGATACTGGGAAAGATTGAGGGCAGGAGGAGAGAGAGGGACGGCCGAGGATGAGCTGATTGGACGACGTCACTGATTCCGTGGACCTGCGTTTGAGCAAACTCCAGAGATGGTGAAGGACAGGGAAGCCTGGCGTGCTGCCGGCGGCTGCGTTGAAGAGTCAGACACGAGCGACTGGACAACACACAACCCATTAGAACATCACCTCCCACGGGGAGGAGATTGTGTGCTGCATGTGGGTGCTCGTGGTACAGCTGAGCACACAATCTCCTCCCACGGGAGGTGATGTTCAAATGGGTGGATATGGGCAAGAAACAAATATGTTAGGTGATGAGGAATAAAGCAAGCTCAAGGTATCCAATGATAAGCTGCTACCTCATGGCGATGGGGGAGGGGCTCCTCTGAGTTCCTGTGTGAGATCCAAGAGGGAGACTAGTGGATATTTGGGAAAAGTGTTCTAGGCAGACGTGCAAAGGCCCTGAGGCAGAAGTGTGGGTAGAGTGCTTAAGAAACAGCAAGGAGGTCTGTGTTCAGAAATGGAGTGAGTGATGGGGAAGTAGTTTGGGAGGAATGCTCAGGGATCAGATCATGTAGGAGGCCTCATCATTGTGGATCTGAATCTAAGAAAAGGAACTGGTGGAGAATTTGGAAGAGGAGAGGGGCATTTTCTCTTGTATGAGCAAAGTAGTCCGGGGATGTCCTTTGCTGCTATTACTTAATAGCCGAAAGTAACAACAAGAAGAAAGGTGAATAATTCCACGACATAAAAATAAGGCCAGGGGCTTCCCTGGTGGTCCAGTGGGTAAGAACACCGCCTTGCAGTTCAAGGGGGCGCCGGTTCGATCCCTGGCCTGGGAAGATCCCACGTGCTGTGAAGCGGCTGGACCCATGTGTCCAATTACCGAGCCGGAGCTCTGGAGCGCATGCACCCAGAGCCGGTGCTCTGCGACAACAGAGGCCACCACGGTGGGAGGCCCTCATGGGCCAAAGAACAAAGATGGATGAAAATAGATAAATGAAAGACCAATAGAATTGGCCCGCCCGCCCCTCCCTCCCCAACCCGTGCCCCCCCCACACTCCAAAAAATAAGGCCAGAACGTCTCTGGTGGTTCAGTGGTTAGAAATCACCTGCCAGTGCAGGGGAAACCGGTTCCATCCCTGGTTCGGGAAATTTCCACATTCTTTGGGGCAACTAAGCCTATGGACCACGATGAGTGAGCTTGTGTGCCCTAGAACCCACATTCTGCACCAAGAGAGGCCACGACAGTGAGAAGCTCATCCACCAAGACTAGAGAATAGCCCGTGCTCACCACAACTAGAGACCGACCAATGAAGATCCAGTGCAGACAAAACAAACAAATGCACCTTCATAAAAAAAAAAAAAAAAAGGCCAAATACCACCACAGAAAAGTTAAAAAAGAACAAAACTGGGAGAAATGTCATTGTGCTTCATGTCATAGATCCCTTAATGTCCATAATATGTAAAGAGTTTCTAAAACTTAATGTTAAAAATATAAATGTAAATGTATTTATTTAAATAAAAGTATAAATCCCATAGAAAAAAATTGAAATGTGTCAAATTTTAGAAAAAATGAAGTGTGGGTAGAGTGCTTAAGAAACAGCAAGGAGGTCTGTGTTCAGAAATGGAGTGAGTGATGGGGAAGTAGTTTGGGAGGAATGCTCAGGGATCAGATCATGTAGGAGGCCTCATCATTGTGGATCTGAATCTAAGAAAAGGAACTGGTGGAGAATTTGGAAGAGGAGAGGGGCATTTTCTCTTGTATGAGCAAAGTAGTCCGGGGATGTCCTTTGCTGCTATTACTTAATAGCCGAAAGTAACAACAAGAAGAAAGGTGAATAATTCCACGACATAAAAATAAGGCCAGGGGCTTCCCTGGTGGTCCAGTGGGTAAGAACACCGCCTTGCAGTTCAAGGGGGCGCCGGTTCGATCCCTGGCCTGGGAAGATCCCACGTGCTGTGAAGCGGCTGGACCCATGTGTCCAATTACCGAGCCGGAGCTCTGGAGCGCATGCACCCAGAGCCGGTGCTCTGCGACAACAGAGGCCACCACGGTGGGAGGCCCTCATGGGCCAAAGAACAAAGATGGATGAAAATAGATAAATGAAAGACCAATAGAATTGGCCCGCCCGCCCCCCTCCCTCCCCAACCCGTGCCCCCACACTCCAAAAATAAGGCCAGAACGTCTCTGGTGGTTCAGTGGTTAGAAATCACCTGCCAGTGCAGGGGAAACCGGTTCCATCCCTGGTTCGGGAAATTTCCACATTCTTTGGGGCAACTAAGCCTATGGACCACGATGAGTGAGCTTGTGTGCCCTAGAACCCACATTCTGCACCAAGAGAGGCCACGACAGTGAGAAGCTCATCCACCAAGACTAGAGAATAGCCCGTGCTCACCACAACTAGAGACCGACCAATGAAGATCCAGTGCAGACAAAACAAACAAATGCACCTTCATAAAAAAAAAAAAAAAAAGGCCAAATACCACCACAGAAAAGTTAAAAAAGAACAAAACTGGGAGAAATGTCATTGTGCTTCATGTCATAGATCCCTTAATGTCCATAATATGTAAAGAGTTTCTAAAACTTAATGTTAAAAATATAAATGTAAATGTATTTATTTAAATAAAAGTATAAATCCCATAGAAAAAAAATTGAGCAAATGGTGTAGTCAGAATGTTCAGAAAAAAATGAAATACAGGGCTGCCCCGGTGGTTCACTGGGTAAAAAGTCTGCCTTGCAGTGCAAGGGACACTGGTTCGATCCCTGGCCCGGGAAAATCCCACATGCCGCGGAGTAACTGGACCAGTGTGTTCTGTTGCAAGCAAGCGCTCTGCAGCACAAGCGCCCAGAGCCGGTACTTTGCAACGAGAGCGGCCACTGCGATGGGAGGCCCACGCAGGCCAAAGAATAAAGATGGATGAAAATAAAGAAATAAAAAATCAACAAAAGAGGCCAAATTAAAAAATAATAATAAAATAAAAAAGAAACACAAAGATTCTTTAATGCCTGAAAAGACACTGGGCTTCGCTCATGATAAAAATGATGTAAGGTGGGCTTCCCTTGGTGGTCCAGTGGGTAAGGACACCGCCTTGCAATGCAAGGGGAGCCAGTTCGATCCCTGGCCTGGGAAGATCCCACGTGCCGCGGAGCGGCTGGACCGATGTGTCCAATCACCGAGCCGGAGCTCTGGAGCGCATGCGCCCAGAGCCGGCTCTCTGCAACGACAGACGCCACCGCAATGGGAGGCCCACAGGAGCCAAAGAACAAAGACGGATGAACATAGAGAAATGAAAGACCAACAGAAGTGACCCGCCCGCTCCCCAACCCGACCCCCGCCCAAAATACATAAAGAAATAAATCTTTAAAAAAAAAAAATGATGTAAGGTAAAATAAGAGGAACGTGAGGTATTAATTTCCACATGTTCGACTGGCAAAATGATGGCCAGTATGGTGAGGCTATGGAAAAGTGAAGCTGTTAACATGTGGACCTCAGTCCTCTCCAATAGAGAGGAATTTGATGATGTCCATAAAGACTACAAACACTCAGCTTCTTGGGCCAAGAAGTCCCATGACAGAATGCTTGCACATGTGTGAAATGATGTATAAACACAAGGCTATTCATCGTGGCTCTTTCTATCGTAGCCAGAGACTGGAGAGAGCCCCTAAGATCCAGCACGCCGGGACCGGTCGCATAAATTAGCCTCCTTCTACACAATGGAATATATTACTGTGGAAGCAAAGAATGAGGAAGTCAGCTCTGGCTGATGTGGAAAAACTCCCAGGACTTATTATTCAAGAAAAGATCCAGGCTTAACTCTTATGTGTATAGTATGTTGCTGTCAGTGAAAAAGTTTTTTTTTTTTTACCTTTTATTTTACTTTTAACTTTTATGGAGTTTTGTTGTTTTGCATGTTCCGATTAGTCATATGCGCTCTGCAGCACAAGCGCCCAGAGCCGGTACTTTGCAACGAGAGCGGCCACTGCGATGGGAGGCCCACGCAGGCCAAAGAATAAAGATGGATGAAAATAAAGAAATAAAAAATCAACAAAAGAGGCCAAATTAAAAAATAATAATAAAATAAAAAAGAAACACAAAGATTCTTTAATGCCTGAAAAGACACTGGGCTTCGCTCATGATAAAAATGATGTAAGGTGGGCTTCCCTTGGTGGTCCAGTGGGTAAGGACACCGCCTTGCAATGCAAGGGAGCCAGTTCGATCCCTGGCCTGGGAAGATCCCACGTGCCGCGGAGCGGCTGGACCGATGTGTCCAATCACCGAGCCGGAGCTCTGGAGCGCATGCGCCCAGAGCCGGCTCTCTGCAACGACAGACGCCACCGCAATGGGAGGCCCACAGGAGCCAAAGAACAAAGACGGATGAACATAGAGAAATGAAAGACCAACAGAAGTGACCCGCCCGCTCCCCAACCCGACCCCCGCCCAAAATACATAAAGAAATAAATCTTTAAAAAAAAAAAATGATGTAAGGTAAAATAAGAGGAACGTGAGGTATTAATTTCCACATGTTCGACTGGCAAAATGATGGCCAGTATGGTGAGGCTATGGAAAAGTGAAGCTGTTAACATGTGGACCTCAGTCCTCTCCAATAGAGAGGAATTTGATGATGTCCATAAAGACTACAAACACTCAGCTTCTTGGGCCAAGAAGTCCCATGACAGAATGCTTGCACATGTGTGAAATGATGTATAAACACAAGGCTATTCATCGTGGCTCTTTCTATCGTAGCCAGAGACTGGAGAGAGCCCCTAAGATCCAGCACGCCGGGACCGGTCGCATAAATTAGCCTCCTTCTACACAATGGAATATATTACTGTGGAAGCAAAGAATGAGGAAGTCAGCTCTGGCTGATGTGGAAAAACTCCCAGGACTTATTATTCAAGAAAAGATCCAGGCTTAACTCTTATGTGTATAGTATGTTGCTGTCAGTGAAAAAGTTTTTTTTTTTTTACCTTTTATTTTACTTTTAACTTTTATGGAGTTTTGTTGTTTACAGATATGCATGTTCCCCGATTAGTCATATGTATATCCCCCCCTTCCCACCTCTCCCGACCATCACATAGCACCCCTGAAGGATCTCCTTTTCTCACAGAGCAATGACTATAGCTATTTTCTTGTGAAAAAGTTTTAAAAGGGTATATTCATTTTTGTTCCACTAAAGTACTACACACTTATTTTTATTCATTCATTTTTTTCCAATGTAGGCAGTGTTTGAGCATTTTATTTTAAAAAATTAAAAAAATATATATTTTTTACTTGTGTTTTGGATGTACCACCCACTGCAGCGTGTAGGATCTTAGTTCCCTGACCAGGATTGGAACCCACATGCCCTGGATTGGTAGGGCAGAGTCCCAACCATTGAGCCGCCCAGGAAGTCCCCTTACTTTCTAAGTTCTGATAAAATACACATAATATATTTGTCCTTTTATATCTGGCTTAGATGTGAAGAGGAACTAAAGAGCCTCTTGATGAGGGTGAAAGGGAGAGTGCAAAAGCTGGCTTGAAACTCATCACTTGGCAGAATGTTTTCAAGGTTCATCCATGTCAGAATTTTCTTCCTTTTTTATTTTCAAATTATTATTTATTTATGTCTGTGCTGAGTCTTCATTGCTGCGTGCAGGCTTTTTCCAGTTGCGGTGGCTTCTCTTGTTGCAGAGCTCAGGCTCTAGAGCGTGGGCTCAGTAGTTGTGGTGCACGCGCTTAGCTGCCCCGTAGCATGTGGGATCTTCCTGGACCAGGGATCGAACCCATGTCTCCTGCCTTGTCAGGCGGATTCTTTTTTTTTTTTTTTTTTTGCCACTACTATTGGTCTTTCATTTATTTATTTCCATCCATCTTTGTTCCTTGGCCTGTGTGGGCCTCCCATCACAGTGGCCTCTCTCGGCTCAGAGCTCCGGCTCCCGGTGCATGCGCTCCAGAGCTCCGGTTCAGCAGTTGGACACACCGGTCCAGCCGCTCTGCAGCACGTGGGATCTTCCCAGGTCAGGGATCAAACCGGCGCCCCTTGCACTGCAAGGCAGTGTTCTTACCCACTGGACCACCAGGGAAGCCCCTCGGCAGGCAGATTCTTAACCACTTAGCCACTAAGGAATTCCCTCTTCCATTTTTTCTTTTTGGCCTCTTTTATTGTCTTTTTGTTTATTTGTTTTCATCCATCTTTATTCTTTGGCCTGTGTGGACCTCCCATTGCAATGGCCGCTCTCATTGCAGAGCACCGGCTCCTTGCACATGCGCTGTAGAGTGCTGGCTCGTCAATAGACACACCCGTCCAGCTGCTCCGCAGCAAGTGGGAACTTCCTGGGTCAGGGATCGAACCAGTGACCCCTGCACTGCAAGGCGGACTCTCGACCCACTGGACCACCAGGGAAGCCCTTGCTTTTTTTTTTTGGCCAGCGCTGGGTCTTTGTTGCAGTGCATGGGCTTCTCTAGCTGAGATGTGCAGGCTTAGTTACCCAGTGGCAGGTGGGATCTTAGTTCCCCGACAAGGGCTCCAACCCGTATCCCCTGCATTAGAAGGCAAATTCTTAACTGCTGGACCACCAGGGAAGTCCCTTCCTTTTTTAAGGCTGGATACTATTCCTTGGTGTGTATATACCACAATTCATTTATTCATTCATCAGTTTTTTTCCCCTTTTATAATCAGAAAGAAAATCTTTGCCTGAATAACTCAAGCAAGTTATAACAGGCAGGGGTGGGTGTCAGAAATTAGGCAGCTGAGGAAAGTAGAGGGTAAGATAAGTGCTTACAAATATTTCTTAATTTACATATTTAAAAAAAAATTAAAAGCACTGTGAATGTTTTTGTTTTTTTCTGTTTTTTTTTTTCTTGTTTGTTTATTTTTAAAACACTGTGAGTGTTTTAACTTTTCAAAAGACATTTTAAAGGATCCTCTGGACTGTTGTCTGAAGAATATATTGTAGGGAGGAAAATGCAGAAAGAGAGGAGGCTGGGGCAATATTCCAGGTGAGAAACCTTGGCTGTTGGATGAGGCTTGGGGCCAAGAAGGTGCTTTGATGTGGTCGATTCTGAATACATTTTGCAGGTCAGGTGATCAAGATCTCCCGAAAGCTCAGCTGTGAGATGTGAAACAGAGAAAGTAGAGATGGCCACAAGTTCTTTGGCTGGAGCAGCTACGATGGACTTATTTTTGCTAAGGTGGAAGACAGGGTGGTGGGGCTGTTGAGTGTGGAAATCAACAGTCAAAGGTTAGCTGGTTATGATCACCTCTGAGCTTTGGCCAGTCTCTTCTGGTCAGCAGTTGTTTCCACCTAGAGTTTAATAACAACCCTTCTCTCCCCACTGCGTGTTTTAAAAGTTTGTGTACTTATTTATCTATGCCTGTCCTGGGTCCTCACTGCTGCCCGGCTTTTCTCTAGCGGTGGCATGTTGGGGACCACTCTCCAGCTGCCATGCCTGGGCCTCTCATAGCCCTGGCGTCTCTGTCACAGACTACAGGCTGTACGTGCGTGGGCTTCAGTAGTTAGGGCACGAGGGCTCAGTGGTTGGGGCTCCCGGGCTCCAGAGCGCAGGCTCAAGAGTTGTGACACATTATTAGTTGTGACACGTGGGCTTCGTTGCTCCGTGGCTTGTGGGATCTTCTTGGACCAGGAATCGAACCCACGTCTCCTGCCTTGGCAGGTGGATTCTTTACCATGGAGCACCCGGAGGCTCTGCAATTTGTTCATATAGTTGTAATCTGGACTGATGATGATTCTTCCTTATCTACAACAGATACCAGCTCAGGGTGATTTAAGCTGCAGAGGAATTTCTTGGGTGGATCCTGGGAGCTCATGGGATCACCAGCCTTGGAAGATGGTAGAAGAGAAAGTGGAGGTGCAGGATCACCCCGAGATCAGCCAGCTGCTCTGGCTTTTGCTGCCCACACTGGCAAGGCCACACTCCCATCCCATCTGCCATCTCTTCTTCCTGATCCCTCCTCCGGGGGACCAGCTCTCAGCTCAGCATCTGCAGAATGGGATCAGGGTCATGAGTTTGCCCTTGAGCTGCAAGGGAAGCTGGGAGAGAAGGTCTGGTGTTTTCTGGTGTCAAGAGCCCGTAGGAGGACCTCCCTGCTGGTTCAGTGGTCAGGAATTCGCCTGCTAATGCAGGGAGCAGAGGTCTGGGAAGATCCTGCAAGGTGCAGGGCAGCTAAGCCCATGTGCCTAGAGCCTGCACTTTGCAACAAAAGAAGCCACCTCAGTGAGAAGGCTGTGCGTGGAAACCAAGAGTAACCCCTGCTCGCTGCGTCTAGAGAAACCGACACAGCAACGAAGACCCAGTACAGCCTAAATAAATACATATTAAAGAGAGCGTCTATATGTATGGGGTTTAGAATACTGTCCGCCCCACCTGCAAATATAAATCAGGTTCAGATTCACTTGTTTTTTTTTTTTTTTGTCAGATTCACTTGTGGTGAGTATGATGGCTTTTCCTTCTTGGTAAGGAGATAAGTGAGTTTTTTAAAGTAATTTATTTAAAGGAGTTTTCTTTTCTTTTTATCTTTTATTTATTTATTTATTTATTTTTAAACTTTTATTTTACTTTTAACTTTTACAGAGTTTTGTTGTTTACAGATATGTATGTTCCCAGATTAGTCATATGTATATCCCCCCTTCCCACCCCTCCAGACCATCACACAGCACCCCTGCAGGATCCCCTTTTCTCACAGAGCAATGACTATAGCTATTTTCTTCACATATGATAGTACGGGCCTTCATGCTACTTCCTTTACGCCTCCCACCCACTGTTCATTCCCCATTTAAAGAAGCTTTTGAAACGTTTTTTAAATTTAAATTTTCTCTTTTTTTTGGCCACTTCTATTGGTCTTTCATCTATTTATCTTTGTTCTTTGACCTGTGTGGGCCTCCCATCACGGTGGCCTCTCTCCTCGCAGAGCACCAGCTCTGGGCGCATGCGCTCCAGAGCTCCGGCTCGGTCGTTGGACGCATCGGTCCAGCCGCTCGGCGGCACGTGGGATCTTCCCAGGCCAGGGCTCGAACTGGCGCCCCTTGCATTGCAAGGCGGTGTCCCTGTCCACTGGACCACCAGGGAAACCCCCTAGATTTAAACTTTATTTTCTACTGGAGTGTAGTTGCTTCACAATGCTGTGTTAGTTTCAGGTGTGCAGCAAAGTGATTCAGTAATACATGCACATATATCCTTTTTTTTTTCAGATTCTTTCCCCACATAGGTTATTATGGAATATTGAGGAGCATTCTAAAGGAGGTTTCTAAACTAGTTAATTAATTAGGCTGAGTTGGGTCTTAGTTGCAGCAGGCAGGCTTCTCTTGAGTAGTGACTCATGGACTCCATAGGCTCAGGAGTTGTGGCCCGCGGGTTTAGTTGCCTAGAGACATGTGGGGCTTGTGTTCCCCAACCAAGGACCGAACACATGTCCCCTGCATTGGAAGGTGGATCCTTAACCACTGGACCACCAGGAAAGTCCCTCATCTATTTAAAAAAAATAATTTAACTTTAAACATTGACATAGAAGACTCTACTCAATACACCTATGTGCTTCCTCACTCAGTCGTGTCCAACTCTTTGCAGCCCTATGGACTGTAGCCTGCCAGGCTCCTCTGTCCATGGAGCTTTTCAGGCAGGGATACCAGAGCAGGTTGCCATTTCCTCCTCTAGGGAATCTTCCTGACCCATGGATCAAACTCCGGTCTCCTAGATTGCAGGCAAATTCTTTACTGTCTGAGCCACCAGGGAAGCCCCCCACTGTACGGCATGCCGGATCTTAGTTCTGTGACCACGGATCAAACTCACATCCCTTGCAGGTAGATGCCAAAATATAAAAAAAATTGAGATATCGTTCATATACCATAACCATTGCCTTGTTTAAGTGCACTATTCAGTGGGTTTGGATGGATTCATAAGTTTGTGTAACCATCACTACGATCTATTTTTCATATATTCTTCTCTTTTTTAAAAACAAATATTTTACCATCATTATTTATTTATTTGGCTGTGCTGGGTCTTAGTTGTGGCATGTGGGATCTAGTTCCCTGACCAGGGATCGAACCCGGGCCCCCTGCATTGGGAACACAGAGTCTTGGCCATTGGATCACCAGGGAAGTCCTATTTTTCACATATTCTTTTGCAGGTATTCCAACATGGCTTCAAAAATCCTGTATGTGGAGAGGGGAAGGGAGAAGTGGATTTGATCAAATATTAAGGAGCCCTTGCACTGACTCAAAGGGATCTCTTCTGAGGATCTGGCTTTCAGTTTCCTTTTTTCCCTTTGAAGAGATCCTGAAGACCAGCATAGACTGAGTTGCACAGCCCCAGACTCGATTCCTGCCCCTCCTCCTCTGCCCCGCACTACTAAGAATGTTCTAAGTGACTCCATCTCATAAGGCTGCCGAGCAAACACTAATTTAAAAACTTTGCCTGGAGCTTGGCATTCCAAGGTGGTTATTTAACATGAACTACAACAAAAAACGCCAAGTGAAGTGGAACAGTCCAGAGGACTTTCATTTCGGCTTATTATTGCTAGCCCTGTTTGGTAGAAGATGACCGCAGGGCAGTCACCTGCCCAGGGCTGTGCATTGAAGGAGAAGCAAAGCTCTGTTAAAATCACCAACCCAGAGTGTCACTTTAAAAAAATAATTTAACTTTAAACATTGACATAGAAGACTCTACTCAATACACCTATGTGCTTCCTCACTCAGTCGTGTCCAACTCTTTGCAGCCCTATGGACTGTAGCCTGCCAGGCTCCTCTGTCCATGGAGCTTTTCAGGCAGGGATACCAGAGCAGGTTGCCATTTCCTCCTCTAGGGAATCTTCCTGACCCATGGATCAAACTCCGGTCTCCTAGATTGCAGGCAAATTCTTTACTGTCTGAGCCACCAGGGAAGCCCCCCACTGTACGGCATGCCGGATCTTAGTTCTGTGACCACGGATCAAACTCACATCCCTTGCAGGTAGATGCCAAAATTTAAAAAAAAAAATTGAGATATCGTTCATATACCATAACCATTGCCTTGTTTAAGTGCACTATTCAGTGGGTTTGGATGGATTCATAAGTTTGTGTAACCATCACTACGATCTATTTTTCATATATTCTTCTCTTTTTTAAAAACAAATATTTTACCATCATTATTTATTTATTTGGCTGTGCTGGGTCTTAGTTGTGGCATGTGGGATCTAGTTCCCTGACCAGGGATCGAACCCGGGCCCCCTGCATTGGGAACACAGAGTCTTGGCCATTGGATCACCAGGGAAGTCCTATTTTTCACATATTCTTTTGCAGGTATTCCAACATGGCTTCAAAAATCCTGTATGTGGAGAGGGGAAGGGAGAAGTGGATTTGATCAAATATTAAGGAGCCCTTGCACTGACTCAAAGGGATCTCTTCTGAGGATCTGGCTTTCAGTTTCCTTTTTCCTTAGAAGAGATCCTGAAGACCAGCATAGACTGAGTTGCACAGCCCCAGACTCGATTCCTGCCCCTCCTCCTCTGCCCCGCACTACTAAGAATGTTCTAAGTGACTCCATCTCATAAGGCTGCCGAGCAAACACTAATTTAAAAACTTTGCCTGGAGCTTGGCATTCCAAGGTGGTTATTTAACATGAACTACAACAAAAAACGCCAAGTGAAGTGGAACAGTCCAGAGGACTTTCATTTCGGCTTATTATTGCTAGCCCTGTTTGGTAGAAGATGACCGCAGGGCAGTCACCTGCCCAGGGCTGTGCATTGAAGGAGAAGCAAAGCTCTGTATTCACACCCAGAGTTCATCTGCTTTCAAATTCTCTAGAGGAGGGCCATGAAGCTTGGGGGACACTGTCTCAGGGGTTCAGATGGATCCCTTATTGGTTTAAAAATTGTAAAATGATGGTAAAATATATACAACACAGACTGTATTATCTTCACTATTTTTTTTTTTTTTTGGCCACTTATATTGATGTTTCATTTATTTATCTCTGTTCTTTGGCCTGTGTGGGCTTCCCGTCGCAGTGGCTTCTCTTGCTGCACAGCACCGGCTCTGGGCGCATGCGTTCCAGAGCACTGGCTCATAACTAGACACACCAGCCAAACCACTCCGTGGCACGTGGGATCTTCCCAGGCCAGGGATCGAACCGGCGCCTCTTGCACTACAAGGCAGTGTCCTTACCCACTGGATCACCAGGGAAGCCCTATCTTCACTGTTTTTTTTTTTTTTTTTTTTAAAGATTTTATTTATTTATTTATTTATCGGAGGGGTGGGTTGGGGAGGGAGGGGGCGGGCGGGTCACTTCTCTTGGTCTTTCATTTATCTAGTTTTCATCCATCTTTGTTCTTTGGCCCGTGTGGACCTCCCATCGCAGTGGCCTCTGTTGTCGCAGAGCACCGGCTCTGCGCGCATGCGCTCCAGAGCCCCGGCTCGGTAATTGGGCACATCAGTTCAGCCGCTCCATGACACATGGGATCTCCCCAGGCCAGGGATCGAACTAGCGCCCCTTGCACTGCAAGGCGGTGTCCTTACCCACTGGGCCACCAGGGAAGCCCTATCTTCACTATTTTTTTTTTTTGGCAGTAGCATTCAGGATCTTAGTTCCCTGACCAGGAATTGAACCTGGCCTCTTCATGGGGAGCATGGGTCTTAACCACTTGACCACCAAGGAAGTCCCTCTTCCCCATTTTTAAGTGTCTAGTTGACCAGGTTTTTTGGGTTTCTTTTTTATTGACTTCTTTATTTTTGGCTCTGCTGGGTCTTTGTTGTTGTACGCAGGCTTTCTCTAGTTGCGGTGAGCAGGGGCTGCTCTCTAGTTGTGGTGCGCAGCCTTCTCATTGTGGTGGCTTCTCTTGTTGCAAAGCATGGGCCCCAGGGCTCTCAGGCTTCAGTAGCTGCCGCTCGCAGGCTCTGGAACACAGGCTCAATAGTTGTGGCACACAAGCTTAGCTGCTCCACGGTATGGGGGATCTTCCCCGATCAGGGGTCAATCTGTGTCTTCCGCGTTGGCAGGCGGATTCTTTAGCACTGAGTCAACAGGGCAGCCCTTGCAGTTCATCACTGATAAGCATGCTCATGTTGTTGTGTAACTCGCCTTATCCATCTCCAAGAGCGCTTCATTTTGCAAAACGGAAACTCTGTTCCCATTAAACGCTGACTCTCCGTTTCTCCTACCCCAGACCCTGGAACATTCTACCTTGTCTCCATGAATCTGACTCCCCTATAGACCTCACATAAATGGAATCATACAGCATTTATCCTTTTGTGTCTGGCTTCTTTTCCTTGGCTTAATGTCCTCAAGTTTCATCCATGTTTTAGCATCTGTCGGAATTTCCTTCCTTTTTAAGACTGAATAAATATTCCGTGGTATGGGTGGATCACATTTTGTTTATCCAGCCATCTGTTGATGGATATTTGGGTTGCTTCCACCTCTTGACTCTTATGGACAATGCTGCTCTGAATATCGACATACAAATCTCTCTTCAAGACCCTGTTTTCAGGGCTTCCCTGGTGGTCCAGTGGGTAGAGAGTCTGCCTTGTAGTGCAAGGGGTGCCGGTTGGATCCCTGGCCTGGGAGGATCCACGTGCCGCAGAACGGCTGGACCAGTGTGTCCAATTACGAGCCAGCACTCTGGAGCGCATGCACCCAGAGCCGGTGCTCTGCAGTGAGAGAGGCCACTGCGATGGGAGGCTTATACCAGCCAAAGAATAAAGATGGATGAAAAGAAAGAAAGAAAGAAAGAAAGAATAAAAGAGGACCCCTCCCAAAAGACCCTGTTTTCAGTTCTTTGGGTAATTCCCAGGAATGAAATTGCTGAGTCATAGGATCATTTCATTTCATTGTTTGGGGTTTCAGTATGGAACCGTTTTCCATAGTAGGTGCACCATTTTACATTCTTACCCACAGTGCCTGCCTAATGCTTAATGTGCCATCCGACAGGCCTATCTGACTCTTTGCAACCCCGTGGACTGTAGCCCGCCAGGCTCCTCTGTCCATGGGATTCTCCAGGCAAGAACACTGGAGTGGGTGGCCCTCTCCTCCTCCAGGGGATCTTCCTGACCCAGGGATCGGACCTCCATTGCAGGTTGTTTCTTTGCCTGCTGAGCCATCGGGGAAGCCCACCCACGGTGCACAGGGTTCCGATTTTTCTACAATATTGCAAACTCTTGTTATTTTCTGGGCTTTTTTTAAAAAAATGGAGTCACGCTAATAGGTATGAGAAAGGCCCTATTGCTTTTTAATTTTTATTTAGACATAATAAATTGAGCTTTATTATATACAGTGATTACTAGTGGTTACAAATACGTATTTTATGAAGACTATACATACATTGCTGATGTGTCTGCAAACACACTTTACTGCTAGAGTGCGTGCACGGTAAGTTGCTTCAGTCATGTCTGACTCTTTGCAGCCTTACGGACTACAGCCCATCTGCCTCCTCTGTCCATGCGATTCTCCAGGCGAGAATATGGGAGTGGGTACCATCCCTCCTCTAGGGAATCTTCCTGACTCAGGAATTGAACCCACATCTCTTAGGTCTCCTGCACTGGCAGGTGGATTCTTTACCGTTAGCGCCACCTGGGCAGTCTGTGTAGGGGGAGGAGGGATAGGGATGCTGGGATCATCCCTGAATCCCCAGACCAAAGATAATGATGTCCAGGCTGAGACGGCCTGTCTCATTCTTTAAGGTCCAATTACGAGCCAGCACTCTGGAGCGCATGCACCCAGAGCCGGTGCTCTGCAGTGAGAGAGGCCACTGCGATGGGAGGCTTATACCAGCCAAAGAATAAAGATGGATGAAAAGAAAGAAAGAAAGAAAGAAAGAATAAAAGAGGACCCCTCCCAAAAGACCCTGTTTTCAGTTCTTTGGGTAATTCCCAGGAATGAAATTGCTGAGTCATAGGATCATTTCATTTCATTGTTTGGGGTTTCAGTATGGAACCGTTTTCCATAGTAGGTGCACCATTTTACATTCTTACCCACAGTGCCTGCCTAATGCTTAATGTGCCATCCGACAGGCCTATCTGACTCTTTGCAACCCCGTGGACTGTAGCCCGCCAGGCTCCTCTGTCCATGGGATTCTCCAGGCAAGAACACTGGAGTGGGTGGCCCTCTCCTCCTCCAGGGGATCTTCCTGACCCAGGGATCGGACCTCCATTGCAGGTTGTTTCTTTGCCTGCTGAGCCATCGGGGAAGCCCACCCACGGTGCACAGGGTTCCGATTTTTCTACAATATTGCAAACTCTTGTTATTTTCTGGGCTTTTTTTAAAAAAATGGAGTCACGCTAATAGGTATGAGAAAGGCCCTATTGCTTTTTAATTTTTATTTAGACATAATAAATTGAGCTTTATTATATACAGTGATTACTAGTGGTTACAAATACGTATTTTATGAAGACTATACATACATTGCTGATGTGTCTGCAAACACACTTTACTGCTAGAGTGCGTGCACGGTAAGTTGCTTCAGTCATGTCTGACTCTTTGCAGCCTTACGGACTACAGCCCATCTGCCTCCTCTGTCCATGCGATTCTCCAGGCGAGAATATGGGAGTGGGTACCATCCCTCCTCTAGGGAATCTTCCTGACTCAGGAATTGAACCCACATCTCTTAGGTCTCCTGCACTGGCAGGTGGATTCTTTACCGTTAGCGCCACCTGGGCAGTCTGTGTAGGGGGAGGAGGGATAGGGATGCTGGGATCATCCCTGAATCCCCAGACCAAAGATAATGATGTCCAGAGGTTGACTGAGACGGCCTGTCTCATTCTTTAAGGTCCAGTGATTTTCTCTCTCCTCCAGGAATCCTTCCTTGTCTTCCTGGACACATCTCCAGGTCTTGGCTCCAGGCTTCTCAGCCCAAGATCCCAGGATCCCAGGGTCCGCTCTCTCTGTCCTAACTTGGACCACGGAGGGCTCTGTACCTGGAGGCCGAGGGCTCTCTGGGGTTCCAGCAACGCCCAGGCATCTCATGTGTCGGGCTGAGTATGCCGATGAATGAATACATGAGTGAAGGGGCTATGGCCTGGGGGGGATGTGAACTAAAGAGGCTTGGTTGTTCAGGGGCAAGGAGGGCTGGGTGAGGCTTGGCTCACCGGGGCCACACGGGTGTGCGGAAGCAGCTGCAGCCCAGACACCGAAGGCTGAGGTTGAGGAGGCGTGGCCAGCGGAAGAGCAGCCGGTGGGAGGTTCGCACGTACAGGCTGCCCGAAGGGTCCATGGCTTTGAGTGCGGTCAGCGGGGTGTAGCGGGCGTTGGTCTGTCTGCGCAGGGGTGGTCTGGCCGAGCCGATGATCTTGACGATGACCTGTAGGGTGGAGCCTTGAGCTCTGGGACTCTAGGGGGTGGGGTCTGTAGGGAGGGGCCCCCACACATACCTGAACCATGTCTAGGGGCCCTCACTCACCTTGACCACATCCTGTGGGCTCTGTCCCACGGAGTGAAAGAGCTCCCTGGAGGCTGGGAGGTACAGATCGCGAAAGTAGCTCAGGGTGTCAGGGTCTGTGCCTGGGAATTCGGCTGTGGAAACCTGCTCCAGGAGCTTGCCCTCAAACTCGGTGACCACAGGGCCTGGCTCCACCAGGGAGATGCTGGGAACAGGGGGAAGGGAGAGAATCTGGTGCCTCCCAACACCCAAAGCCCCATTTGGTCCAATACTGGTCGTCCCCCCTTCACCGCGTCTCTTTCTTTCTTTCTTTCTTTCTTTTTCCTGTGGCTGAGTGGCATGTGGGAATCTTAGTTCCCTGACCAGGGCTCGAACCTGTGCCTCCTGCATTGGAAGCACAGACTCGTAACCACTGGACTGCCAGGAAGGTCCCCAATACAGCTTCTCTTTTTCTCCTCACTCCCCAATTTTATTATTATTAGATTAACCACCCATTATTCCTCGCTTCTCTCATCATTATTTCACGCCTTCTTGCTCTCTTGCCTCCCCTGCCTCCTTGTCCATCTCCCCCGTCACTGGCTCTAATGCCCGCCTCACAAGATGTTGAACTGCAGGAGCTGGACAGCCAGACTCTCGAAGAACCCCTCTATGGCAAACTTGGAGGCTGCGTAGACATCATTGAACACGACACCTGAGAGGAGGGCAGAAAGGCGGGCTCTTTGGGGGTCTGGGTGATAAGCTTGGTGGGTCCAGAGGGATAGGGTCTTGAGAGACAGAGCAAAGAGGTAGGGACCCGAGGATGTCTGGGGGCCAGGTGATGGGCATATGGTATTGTGCGACGGGAGCATGTGGGGTCAGGATAAGTTGGGGTGCCATTCTCAGTTCAAGGGAACTCTCCTATTTCCCCTCTGTCCTCTAAACTCTTGGGCCACTTGGTCAT
This sequence comes from Tragulus kanchil, assembly GCA_022376925.1. NCBI lineage: Eukaryota > Metazoa > Chordata > Mammalia > Artiodactyla > Tragulidae > Tragulus > Tragulus kanchil. The sequence continues at coordinate 9,297,297 of JAIOJX010000029.1, forward strand.
AGGATGTCCGGGAACAAGAACAAGCCCCATTCATCAGGGTCTTTATCAGTCCCTGTGGAGCAGTGACTAGGTCCCCTCCCCCCCGCACCTGCCAAGGTCAGGAGTATAGCCGGAAGAGGGGCCGAAAGATTGGGTAAATGTAGAGTTTCCACAGCAGGGTAACGAGGAGGGTGGATTCCTTACAGGACAGGATGGCTGGGAAGAGAGGCAGATCTGAGGACATTTCCAGGGAGAGGGAGGGAGTCGAGAGAGGTTCAAGGAGGAAGAAGCCAGGAGCAAGGATGGCAAGTAGGTGGCTCCATAGTAGGTCCATAGCAGACATCACTAATCGACCGCCACTGTCTTTCCTGCAGAACCTCTGAGTCCCAGATCTAGACATCTCTGGGCCCCGGCAAGAGTGCTGATGGCTCCTTTGAGTTTTGTGGGATGGTTGAAAGAGATGTTTGGAGGTTTCCGGAAGAAGCGGGGTTGATAGTGGATGAGGATAGCCATTGGCAGCATGGATACCACCCCTGTCTACTCCTGTAGTGCAGTAGACATAATTAATCTATTCCAGAACTTTTTCCTTCCCCTTTCTACTCCTGTAGTCCAGTGGACATAGTTAATCTATCCCAGAAAATTTTCCCTTCTGAGGTTCAGTATCCTCAATGCAGGCCTATTTAGGGAATATGAGTTAAAACTGAGTTGCCATCCTTCCAGGGGCGGGGAAGGTCAGACACTGGGAAGATTCCCAGCAGAGGATCCCCAGGACTCACCCTGCAATCCCATGACGCTGCTGACCACCACAATGTGGCCCTGTCGCCTCCTCTTCATGCCAGGAAGCACAGCTTTGACCAGACGGACAGCCCCGAAAAAGTTGGTGTCAAAGACGTTCTGCATGGTAGCGAGGCTGAGCCCCTCCAAGGGCCCCACCAGGCCCACTCCAGCATTGTTCACTAAGGGGGGTAGGCGTGAGGGTTACTTTGAGGTCCCCCAACCCTTCTAGGGTCACTTCCCAAGGGACACTCCCTAAATCGTCCGACCTCTCCTCCACTCCAAGTCCAGGGCTAGTCTAGGGTATCTTGGGTGGACAAATCTGGCCTTGATAATCTTTTCTTTTTTTTTTTAATTTGTTCTTCTATTCCCCCACCCCCACTTTTTTTTTCTTTTTTGGCCACTTCTATTGGTCTTTCATTTATTTATTTTCATCCATCCTTGTTCTTTGGCCTGTGTGGGCCTCCCATTGCAGTGTCCTCTCTCACTGCAGAGCACCGACTCTGGGCACATGAGCTCCAGAGCTCCGGCTCGGTTGTTGGACACATGGGTCCAGTCGCTCCGCGGCACATGGGATCTTCTCAGGCCAGGGATCGAACTGGTGCCCCTTGCACTGCAAGACGGTGTCCTTACCCACTGGACCACCAGGGAAGCCTCTTGGTAATCTGTAAATCTAGTTTAGCCTTTGTGATAAGGGACTCTGAGCCCTGGGTTGGGAAGAGGACGTCCGGGAACAGTCTCCTCTTTAATGCATGAGCAATACAGCTCTGACCCCAAATTGCATCAAAACAACCACATCCACCCTCCTTAGAGGATTGTGTAGGGACCATGAGTTGCTTCTTCATCATGCTCCCTTCCCTCCATGACTCATCAAATTAATTTCCCCAACCATGTATGGTTTCCGTTGTCCATGAGAAGTTCCATTCAAAAAAAAAACCCACCCTGTTCCCAGGTCTCAGTGCATTTCTCCCATCTCTAATAAATCAAGTGGGAGCCTGGGCTCTTAGCCAACTGGTCTACCCCTTCTGTTCAGTGTCAGAGGTTACTGGTGAAACAAGAGGGCTTGTTCCCAGACTCTGGAGAAGGCCTTGCCGAGATGGAGGATCTCTGCTTAGGCCCAGGAGGAGGTGGGTGACCCCAGGGGATGCTCAGACTCACCCAGCACGTCCACATCCCCTCCCTGGATGCTGCTGAGACACCGGGCCACTGACTCATCACTGCACACGTCCAGCTGGGCCACGGTGAGGGTCTGGCCCAGAGCCTCCCCGGCGGCTGCCTCCAGGGTCCCCTTCTTTCCCAGGTCCCTCATGGTGGCCACCACTGGGAACAGAGAGCAGAGTTGGAGCAGGCACTGAGTTCCTCTGCACTGTGAGCGAACGTCCGTGATCTTGTCATAGTGTGTGAGCAGTTGCAGCGGACGGAGACTCGGAGGTTTACACAGCTGCATTTGTCATATAACCACAGGGCACACTTGTGTTCAGTCATTTCTGTGCACCTTCATCCATCTGTCCATTCACCGAGCAAACACTTATTGAGCATCTCCTGCACCCCATGCCCTATTCCAGGGGCAGAGACTGTTGCGTGGAATAAGAGAAAGTGCTTGGCTTTTTGGAATTCCAGACCACTAGGCAAGACGGTATAATAAACATAGTACAGATTGGCTTGAGAAAAGAAACGCCTGTACATCTAAAGTCAACAGATGCCTGTTAGAGTGAAGTAAGTCATAAAGAGAAAAACAAATGTCTTATATGGGATCTAGAAAAATAGCACCAGGGAGCCTATTTGCAGGACGGGAATGGAGATGCAGATGTAGAGGACGGACTTGTGGACCCAGCGAGGGAAGGAGAAGGTAGGATGAGATGAGAACGTGGCGTCAACCTAGTTACCAGCTAGTGGTGGTGGCTGTTCAGCTGCTCAGTCGTGCTCGACTCTTTGCGACCCTATGAACAGCAGCACGCCCGGCTTCCTTGTCTGGCGGGAAGCGTCCCATAGCTGGTGGGAAGCTGCTCTGAAGCACGGGGCACCCAGTTCAGCCCTCTAATGAATCAGAGGAAGACCATGCATACAACTATGGGCGATTTGCATCATATGGCAAAAGCCAAGACAACATGGCAAAGCAACTATCCTCCAACTAAACGATTAAAAAGTAAAGTCAACATTTGTGCACATATGCACATGCAAGTATGAAGAGCCGCATTTACATCATCAGCATAGATTCTAATTTACTGGACACCTGCTGTGTGCCAGTTCAGTCCAGTTCAGTTGCTCTGTCATGGCCGACTCTTTGCCACCCCATGGACTGCAGCACACCAGGCTTTCCTGTCCTTCACCGGCTTTCAGAGCCTGCCCAAACTCATATCCATTGACTCAGTGATGCTGTCTAACCATCTCGTCCTCTTTTCCTTCTGCCTCCTATTTCCCCCAAAATCAGGGTCTTTTCCAATGAGTCGTCCCTTTGCATCAGGTGGCCAAAAGTCTTGAAGCTTCCACTATGTGCCAGATACTATGCTAAACATTTTTTTTATAAGCACTGACTTTAATCCTCACAAGAAGTCTATGATTCGGTCATTGACTTATTTTCCAGAGATATACCATCATCTTTTGTTGCACCCTTCATCCATCTGTCCATTCACCGAGCAAACACTTATTGAGCATCTCCTGCACCCCATGCCCTATTCCAGGGGCAGAGACTGTTGCGTGGAATAAGAGAAAGTGCTTGGCTTTTTGGAATTCCAGACCACTAGGCAAGACGGTATAATAAACATAGTACAGATTGGCTTGAGAAAAGAAACGCCTGTACATCTAAAGTCAACAGATGCCTGTTAGAGTGAAGTAAGTCATAAAGAGAAAAACAAATGTCTTATATGGGATCTAGAAAAATAGCACCAGGGAGCCTATTTGCAGGACGGGAATGGAGATGCAGATGTAGAGGACGGACTTGTGGACCCAGCGAGGGAAGGAGAAGGTAGGATGAGATGAGAACGTGGCGTCAACCTAGTTACCAGCTAGTGGTGGTGGCTGTTCAGCTGCTCAGTCGTGCTCGACTCTTTGCGACCCTATGAACAGCAGCACGCCCGGCTTCCTTGTCTGGCGGGAAGCGTCCCATAGCTGGTGGGAAGCTGCTCTGAAGCACGGGGCACCCAGTTCAGCCCTCTAATGAATCAGAGGAAGACCATGCATACAACTATGGGCGATTTGCATCATATGGCAAAAGCCAAGACAACATGGCAAAGCAACTATCCTCCAACTAAACGATTAAAAAGTAAAGTCAACATTTGTGCACATATGCACATGCAAGTATGAAGAGCCGCATTTACATCATCAGCATAGATTCTAATTTACTGGACACCTGCTGTGTGCCAGTTCAGTCCAGTTCAGTTGCTCTGTCATGGCCGACTCTTTGCCACCCCATGGACTGCAGCACACCAGGCTTTCCTGTCCTTCACCGGCTTTCAGAGCCTGCCCAAACTCATATCCATTGACTCAGTGATGCTGTCTAACCATCTCGTCCTCTTTTCCTTCTGCCTCCTATTTCCCCCAAAATCAGGGTCTTTTCCAATGAGTCGTCCCTTTGCATCAGGTGGCCAAAAGTCTTGAAGCTTCCACTATGTGCCAGATACTATGCTAAACATTTTTTTTATAAGCACTGACTTTAATCCTCACAAGAAGTCTATGATTCGGTCATTGACTTATTTTCCAGAGATATACCATCATCTTTTGTTGCATATGCCCTTCCAGAATCTAGCCTTTCACCCAGCAGGAAATGAAATCCGATTCTTGAATCCTGTGACTAGGTAAGAATCAATCGACTGTGGTAAAGATGAGGCTGTATAGCTTCAGAAATTAGGATGGAAAAGATGCTGCAGTTTCTGCCTGGCTTGCTGGGACACTTACTCTGGAAGCCTTAAGCCACTCTATGGCAGCCCTATCCTGAGGCCATCATGCTGGGGGAAAGCCTAAGCCAGCCTAGACAGAAGGAGCACGTGGAGGAGCCCTGAGATTTTGGGGAGAGAGATGCCTATCCAGTCCTGACATGTTCAGTCTGTTCTGTTCCTGTTGTAACCCTTGATTTTGAGCCTGAACTGCCCTCGCTGGGCTCTTCCAAATTCATGACCTTTGTAACTCTTAAGATAGGTGATTGCTGCTGTTGCATGCCATACATTTTGGGGTGATTTGTTTTTAATAATACACAGAGATAATGTTATTATCCCCATTAATTCACTAAGTTTCAACAAAGTTCAGTTTCTTGTCTAACCCACCTTTGTTGGTTTAGTTGTTAAGTCTGACTTTTTGCAACCCTATGGACTGTAGCCGGCCAGGCTCCTCTATCCATGGGATTCTCCAGGCAAGAATACTGGAGTGGGTGGCCATGTCCTTCTCCAGGGATCTTTCTGACCCCGGATCAAACCCACGACTCCTGCATAGGCAGGCATGTTCTTTACCACCGAGTCCTATCTCCAAAAAAGGGAGTGGACCCGTTTTCTGCATGCCCCAGGATCAACACAGCTCTTTCCCCCTGTCCCCTTCCCCACCGGCTTTCAGAGCCTGCCCAAACTCATATCCATTGACTCAGTGATGCTGTCTAACCATCTCGTCCTCTTTTCCTTCTGCCTCCTATTTCCCCCAAAATCAGGGTCTTTTCCAATGAGTCGTCCCTTTGCATCAGGTGGCCAAAAGTCTTGAAGCTTCCACTATGTGCCAGATACTATGCTAAACATTTTTTTTATAAGCACTGACTTTAATCCTCACAAGAAGTCTATGATTCGGTCATTGACTTATTTTCCAGAGATATACCATCATCTTTTGTTGCATATGCCCTTCCAGAATCTAGCCTTTCACCCAGCAGGAAATGAAATCCGATTCTTGAATCCTGTGACTAGGTAAGAATCAATCGACTGTGGTAAAGATGAGGCTGTATAGCTTCAGAAATTAGGATGGAAAAGATGCTGCAGTTTCTGCCTGGCTTGCTGGGACACTTACTCTGGAAGCCTTAAGCCACTCTATGGCAGCCCTATCCTGAGGCCATCATGCTGGGGGAAAGCCTAAGCCAGCCTAGACAGAAGGAGCACGTGGAGGAGCCCTGAGATTTTGGGGAGAGAGATGCCTATCCAGTCCTGACATGTTCAGTCTGTTCTGTTCCTGTTGTAACCCTTGATTTTGAGCCTGAACTGCCCTCGCTGGGCTCTTCCAAATTCATGACCTTTGTAACTCTTAAGATAGGTGATTGCTGCTGTTGCATGCCATACATTTTGGGGTGATTTGTTTTTAATAATACACAGAGATAATGTTATTATCCCCATTAATTCACTAAGTTTCAACAAAGTTCAGTTTCTTGTCTAACCCACCTTTGTTGGTTTAGTTGTTAAGTCTGACTTTTTGCAACCCTATGGACTGTAGCCTGCCAGGCTCCTCTATCCATGGGATTCTCCAGGCAAGAATACTGGAGTGGGTGGCCATGTCCTTCTCCAGGGGATCTTTCTGACCCCGGGATCAAACCCACGACTCCTGCATAGGCAGGCATGTTCTTTACCACCGAGCTACCAGGGAAGTCCAATCTACCTTGAGCAAGTGTTAGAACTGAGAGTGGACCCTGTGTTTGTCAGCATGCTGAGCTCATGTGCCTGAACACATATGGCACCCCTAAAGTCCTCACCCCCAATCACACACACTCACGTGTTGTCTATGAGCCCATATGAGTCATAGATGCGGCACACAAGAATGGGACCCCATGCGTCTACATACAGAGACAAGTGTGGGTGCAGGGACTGGGCTGCCTGTATTCAAATCCAGCCTCGGCCAAGTGCAGCTGGGTGACCTTGAGCAAGGGAGTTTGGGAGTCAGTGCCTCAGTTTCCTCATTTGTGAGATGGGGCAAATGATGGTGGCCACCTGATAGGAGTGATGTGAGGACTGCATGACTTACGGATGCCGAGCGCTTCGAGGGAGGGCTGGCACACTGTAAGCTGTCCATAAGCACCACTGTCCAGCAGTGTTGTGCCCCTATGTGCCAGTCCACAGGGGCACACGCCACCCGGTTTCCTCCTCGCACCCTGGCACCGCACATCCAAGGCCGTGCGTGTCTCTAAGACAGAGGGCAGAGGGCTGGACAGCCCCGCCAACTAGGGCAGTGCCTCCCCTTTGCATCCTCCTCTTAAGCAATGACCCTTTGGCCACTTCGACGCAGCATGCTCTAGGTCAGAGGTTCCCCGGGGTGGGGTGCAGATTGGGGTGACTGGCTCCAGAGCTTCCGGAGCCTGAATCTTCAGACCTATGTGCGTGCCAGTCTCTCAGCTGTGTCCGACTGCGACCCCATGGGCTATAGTTGCCAGGCTCTTCTGTCCACGGGATTCTCCAGGCAAGACTACTGGAGTGGGGTGCCATGCCCTCCCCAGGGGATCTTCTCAACCCAGGGATCGAACCCAGGCCTCCTGCATTGCAGGTGGATTCTTTACCAACTGAGCCACCAGGGAAGCCCCTTTAGACCTACAGCCGCCGCCCTAAACCCTCAAGGTCAGGGTCCCTTAAGAGGCTTATCATGAGCGGTAATCTGGGGAGGGGTGGGGTTGGCGAGTCTCAGGGAATGCTTAAGTGAAACCTCAGAGAAGCCCTCCTCAGCCAGCCCTGGTAAAAATATCCACCCACATCCACCCCACGTGCATTATTTTGCTTCTGAGCACTCATCAGCACTAGCCATATAATACAATTTTAAAGGTCCCCTCCCCCACGGCATCAGACCCACAACAGTGATTTCTGCCTATTTTTTTCCCCAGCTGCGTTTCCACACCTAGAACCCGGGACCCAGTAGGCGCATTAGAAATATTCTTTGGACTAGGAGGTGATTCACAAGCAGAGGTGGGGAAGGGGGAGCTTCGGTGTGTCCTAGGTCCTCCCCAAGCCCACAAAGGCAGCTGAAGACATGGACGAGTGGAATGTCGTGCCCGGAGAGCTGAGGGGTCCTGGGAAGCCATGCCGACCCCTGTCCTGCCAAATCCCGCCCCAGGCCCCTCACCGTGGTATCGCTGCCGGGGGTCATGAGCTAGCTGCACCGCCAGCTCCAGGCCAATGCCGGAGGAGCATCCTGAGATGAGCACCGTCCGGGGTGCTTCGGCCATGCTGATCCCTCCCTGGGCGCGTGACCTTGGCTGGACAGCACCTGACTCCCAACACACATCATCCGCTCATCTACACTCTCCTAAGCACCTCCGCTGATCCCAGCAGGATGAAGGGGCCCTAGAGCCCCACGCCTCCACCGTGCGCTCTAAGCAGTGACCCCCTTTTGCATCCTCCTCTTAAGCAATGACCCTTTGGCCACTTGACGCAGCATGCTCTAGGTCAGAGGTTCCCGGGTGGGGTGCAGATTGGGGTGACTGGCTCCAGAGCTTCGGAGCCTGAATCTTCAGACCTATGTGCGTGCCAGTCTCTCAGCTGTGTCCGACTGCGACCCCATGGGCTATAGTTGCCAGGCTCTTCTGTCCACGGGATTCTCCAGGCAAGACTACTGGAGTGGGGTGCCATGCCCTCCCCAGGGGATCTTCTCAACCCAGGGATCGAACCCAGGCCTCCTGCATTGCAGGTGGATTCTTTACCAACTGAGCCACCAGGGAAGCCCCTTTAGACCTACAGCCGCCGCCCTAAACCCTCAAGGTCAGGGTCCCTTAAGAGGCTTATCATGAGCGGTAATCTGGGGAGGGGTGGGGTTGGCGAGTCTCAGGGAATGCTTAAGTGAAACCTCAGAGAAGCCCTCCTCAGCCAGCCCTGGTAAAAATATCCACCCACATCCACCCCACGTGCATTATTTTGCTTCTGAGCACTCATCAGCACTAGCCATATAATACAATTTTAAAGGTCCCCTCCCCCACGGCATCAGACCCACAACAGTGATTTCTGCCTATTTTTTTCCCCAGCTGCGTTTCCACACCTAGAACCCGGGACCCAGTAGGCGCATTAGAAATATTCTTTGGACTAGGAGGTGATTCACAAGCAGAGGTGGGGAAGGGGGAGCTTCGGTGTGTCCTAGGTCCTCCCCAAGCCCACAAAGGCAGCTGAAGACATGGACGAGTGGAATGTCGTGCCCGGAGAGCTGAGGGGTCCTGGGAAGCCATGCCGACCCCTGTCCTGCCAAATCCCGCCCCAGGCCCCTCACCGTGGTATCGCTGCCGGGGGTCATGAGCTAGCTGCACCGCCAGCTCCAGGCCAATGCCGGAGGAGCATCCTGAGATGAGCACCGTCCGGGGTGCTTCGGCCATGCTGATCCCTCCCTGGGCGCGTGACCTTGGCTGGACAGCACCTGACTCCCAACACACATCATCCGCTCATCTACACTCTCCTAAGCACCCTCCCGCTGATCCCAGCAGGATGAAGGGGCCCTAGGAGCCCCACGCTGCTCCCCCACGCCCCGGCTACGAACTGAGCTTGCACAGGCAGCTTGGAGGAGGGATCCCTTAACTTCAATACGGTCCCTTCTTTTCATCTGTCAAACATTTTGTCTCCTTCCAGCTACACTCATACCTGAGGGCTTTGGTTATGACGGTAAGTTATTCAGGGCTGGGGGAAGTTTTGTGGATCATGGGGGAATGAGCAGAGATGTTCTCTTGCTGTTGGGGCAAAGAATCTCTGCTTGGAGAGAGGTGACTTAGATGGGGTCCCAGAAGGGTCCTTTTAAAGAGAGAAAGGGCATAGAAATGTCAGAATATGGGGTTAGACTATAGGAAGAACTTCCCAACAAAAGAGGGCAGGGCAGGAACGTCATGGATCTTCAGCTCGGGAAATCTTAGCCTCCGGTGTCCCTGCAATGGGAGGAGGAGCAGCTTGGGGAGACGCCCTCTCCTTACCCCCCTCAGGGCCCCCCTCCTCCTCAGGCCAGATGGGCCCCCACCCCCTCCTCCCCAGGGACACAAAGTGTCTTTGTCTGAGGAGTCCACGGCTGGGAGGGAGGCACTGACGGCTTCTCCTTCTTCCCCACGGGGTAGGGGGGCGGGGAAGGGGGCAGTTTGGGGCCCTGGACACGCCTCTTGGGTTCCTCCCCACAGAAGCTCGCTCAGATCCTGCGTGTCTGCACTCGTTCAATTGCACAGATAACGTCTCTGCCTGGCCCACAGGGTTAAGGGGGGCTTCTGCCTCACCCCAGGAAAGGCAAGGGTCCACCCCTCCCTGCGGCAATGCCCTGTTCGAAGGTGGGGCCAGGCTCCCTGACGTAATGGGGCCCTGTCGGATGTGGGGTTTCAGCTGGGACGTCCCGCTGGGGCCTGAGGCTGGGAGAAGAGGTCTGAGGATGGAGGTGGGAGGCTTTATTTGAAGATTAGGAGTTTGGGGAGAAAGAGAGAACTGTGGTTTAGAATCCGTGGTGAGGAGGGTTTGGCAGGTGGATCTAGGGACCCTGTTTTGGAATCAGGTAAAGTTTGAGGTGGGCTGAGGACCCCTTCATTAGGGACCTGCCGGGAAGGTATGGTGGCTCAGTGGTAAGAACCCACCTGCCAATGCAGAAGATTTGAGAGACTCGGGTTTGATCCCTGGGTCAGGGAGATCCCCTGGAGGAGAAAATGGCAGTCCTCTCTAATATTATTGCCTGGGGCTTCCCTGGTAGCTCAGTGGTAGAGTTCACCTGCCAATGCAGGAGACACAGGCTCGATCCCGGATCCACGAAGATCCCACACGCTGCGGAGCAACTAAGTCCGTGAGCCACAACTATTGAACTTGTGTTCTGGAGCCTCGGAGCCGCAACGATGGAGCCCATGGGCCACAACTACTGAAGCCTGTGTGTCCTAGAGCCCGAGTTCCACAACAAGAGAAGTCACGGCCACAGAAGCCTGCTCACCTCAACTAGAGAGGAGCCCCCACTCCCTGCAACTAGAGAAGAGCCTGCAACAGCAGTGAAAACCCAGAAGAGCCAAAAATACATAAATAAATAAAACTATTTTTTAGAAATTAAAGATGAATCTTATTGCCTGGAAAATTCCAGAACAGAAGAGCCTGGTGGGCTACAGTCGATGGGGGTCACAAAGAGTTGGACAGGACTGCGCAACTGAGCACACACACGGCGGTGTTAGGGGTGAGGCTGGGGGCCCAGGCAGGTGGGTGAGTATTTGGTATCAGGCTGGGATTGAGACAGAATGGATCTGATCGAAGCTCTGCCTCCTAATTCCAGGGCCTCGATGGAGGCTGAAGGTTTGCAGGGGGCTGTGATCCCCTTTGACAGAGCTTGTTTGGAGAAGAACTGTTTAGCGTAAGGCTGGGATCCGGGAGTGCAAGGCTGAGTGGGAGTGACCCTCCTTCGCTACTGTGGGGTGGGGCAACCAGGGCCCAGCTCCCGGCCCAGGGCTCCACCCCTAGCCGGCCAATCAGCGCTCAGCACAAACTTTCCCAATTCCCCGCGCCAGCTGTCAGCGGCCCCCCTCCCTCGAGCTCCGCCTGGTCGGGCGCCGGAGCGCAGGGCGAGGCCAGGGCGGGGCTCAGGGCAGTCTCCTGCGGATCTCGAGTGGAGTCGGCCGCCGAGGGAGTGCACCGAGCCCGGGAGTCGCCGCGCCCCGCAGCCGCCCCGGCTGGTCCCCGCCTCGAGTGCGGGCCCCGCCGGGATGGGTCAGGAGATCCCTGGAGGAGAAAATGGCAGTCCTCTCTAATATTATTGCCTGGGGCTTCCCTGGTAGCTCAGTGGTAGAGTTCACCTGCCAATGCAGGAGACACAGGCTCGATCCCGGATCCACGAAGATCCCACACGCTGCGGAGCAACTAAGTCCGTGAGCCACAACTATTGAACTTGTGTTCTGGAGCCTCGGAGCCGCAACGATGGAGCCCATGGGCCACAACTACTGAAGCCTGTGTGTCCTAGAGCCCGAGTTCCACAACAAGAGAAGTCACGGCCACAGAAGCCTGCTCACCTCAACTAGAGAGGAGCCCCCACTCCCTGCAACTAGAGAAGAGCCTGCAACAGCAGTGAAAACCCAGAAGAGCCAAAAATACATAAATAAATAAAACTATTTTTTAGAAATTAAAGATGAATCTTATTGCCTGGAAAATTCCAGAACAGAAGAGCCTGGTGGGCTACAGTCGATGGGGGTCACAAAGAGTTGGACAGGACTGCGCAACTGAGCACACACACGGCGGTGTTAGGGGTGAGGCTGGGGGCCCAGGCAGGTGGGTGAGTATTTGGTATCAGGCTGGGATTGAGACAGAATGGATCTGATCGAAGCTCTGCCTCCTAATTCCAGGGCCTCGATGGAGGCTGAAGGTTTGCAGGGGGCTGTGATCCCCTTTGACAGAGCTTGTTTGGAGAAGAACTGTTTAGCGTAAGGCTGGGATCCGGGAGTGCAAGGCTGAGTGGGAGTGACCCTCCTTCGCTACTGTGGGGTGGGGCAACCAGGGCCCAGCTCCCGGCCCAGGGCTCCACCCCTAGCCGGCCAATCAGCGCTCAGCACAAACTTTCCCAATTCCCCGCGCCAGCTGTCAGCGGCCCCCCTCCCTCGAGCTCCGCCTGGTCGGGCGCCGGAGCGCAGGGCGAGGCCAGGGCGGGGGCTCAGGGCAGTCTCCTGCGGATCTCGAGTGGAGTCGGCCGCCGAGGGAGTGCACCGAGCCCGGGGAGTCGCCGCGCCCCGCAGCCGCCCCGGCTGGTCCCCCGCCTCGAGTGCGGGCCCCGCCGGGATGGGGAGTCGCCGGGGCCTGGGCCAGCCGCGGGCCGGCCTGTGCCTGCTCCTGGTCTTCCTGCAGCTTCTGCCCCAGACGCGGGCCGGTGAGCCGGGAGAGGGGAACCAGGACCCGGAGTGCAGGGTGCCGGGCTCCCCAAGTCGGAGCGGAGTGGGGCATGGCGGGGCGCGTGCGTGGGGGGCCTTGCACGTTGCGCGGGGCGCGAGGGTCTGACTCTGGGCGGTGTGTGGGTATGACAGCTTGGAGGAGACAGGGAAACCTGTGCCCTTGTTTCGTGGTAGGTGCATGGGAATGGATGCAACTTGCAGGTATGTGTGCGCGCCCAGCAAGGCGGTCGGGGCCTTTCGAGTGAAACTGTGTGTGCGCGCGGTCTGGGAGTAGACATGATTGTCCCGTATGGGGAACGGGATGATCCCTGGGCCAGTCTGTGATTGAATTGTGGGTGTGCGTGTGTGTGTGTGTGTCGGGGGTGGTGGTGGTGGTGGGGGGGCAATTTTAAGAATAACCGCCTGTGTGCTATGCGTGTGATTGTGTGTCTTTGGGTGACCCTATGAGGGCTGCGGCTGCGACTTGGGGCGGGGGGCGCTCAACTAATAATTGCCCACGAGGAGATGATCAGGGAGGGGGCTGATCTAGAATTCAGAGCTCGCTTTGCGTCTCCCCAGATGGCTTCACCTTCTTTCTCTTCCTTCCTTACCTCCAGTTGGCGCGCGCCCATCTCGTTTCCCCCCATGCCTGCCCCCCGCCCCCCCACTCCGTGCTCCCCAGAGTCGGGATCAGCACCATGGACAGGGCCTCGGGAGGGCCCTGGTGAGGGGCGAGACGGGGCGGGGCTCAGGGCGGGGAGGGGCGGAGGGCGGGCGGAGGGGTGGGGGAGTGGAAGTGGCTTCCCCAAGCTGAGCGAGCCTCGGGTGTTTTTCCCGAAGAATTTCTCAGGGCCCCCCCAGGGGTCCCGGGGGCCGTCGGACTGGTGAGTCAGCGCTGACGCACGCCCAGCTGCGAGATTCTGGCAGCACGCCAAGCCCGGGCCCTCGGGGCTTTGAGTCGGGGGCGCCCTGGGGCTTCGAGAAGGTCTTGGTTCCTCAGGTGTGATCGAGGGGGCTTCCTTGGTCTAAGATACCCCAGGTCAGGCCCTCCTGGTAACCCCTCACTAAGGTGAACAGCTCAGACCTGTCTCCACCTTCCCCCAAGCACCCTTCCCTCTCCAACTTTCTCACTTTTTCAGCAGTTCAGAGAGGTGCCTGCCTACTCACGCGGGTAATCCCAAATTAGCCTATGCCCCGTTCCCACGCTCACACATCCACACAGGCGTGCGATCTCAGGCATGCATTCCGAATATAAGGCCCTTGGGACACCAAGAATGTTAAACACCTGGCGCCCACGCCCAGGCAACCCTATCAGCCGTCGGCCACATGGCCGCAGCGTTTGTCCCCGCCTAGGCTTTCAAGCTCTCACTCATGCTTCCACTGGCATCCTTGTAATGCAGCCAACATTCTCCACCAGTCACCCACTCGCTGGCCTGGCCACACTCTCACAGATAACCCCCATCCTGCATCTCACTCGAGTTCTGAGATTGCAATTACAGACTTCTCTGTGACAGCCTACAGAGCCTCCCGCTCACTGCCAGAACACCAGGACAAGTCAAAGAACTGATCCTAAATTTTCCATCAAAAGCAAATACTCGCAGACATTGACACACCGCAAAGCACATGATCAGTCAGTCTGTTACAGGGTTATACAGATGTTTGCATACTCTTATGCATACACACATGTGCATATTCATATCTAAGCTCCCCTACACAACTGACGAGCCCCAACCAGGCGCTCGCCTGATCTCTGCCTGCCTCCCTCCTCATCCAGCATCTCCCTGGGGTCCTAACCAGCCCAGGGGAGGGAGAGTCTGTGGGGGAAGGGCGATCTGAGCGCTTGGCAGACCCTCCACCCCCTTGGCCCTGCAGGCAGGACTCAATGCCTCCTGTGTGTCTCCTTGTCACCCAGCCAGCCATGAAAAGAAAGGGCAGTTAGTTTCTGAAAGGTCATTTCAGAAGGAACACAGATTGAAGCAGGAGACCTTTGGGTGAGATACTGGGAAAGACTTTTAAAACGTGAATGAGCAGTTGGTTGAGGGGAGACCCTTCTGAATCTGGGCGAAAGGAGAGCCTGGGAGAGCCAGCCACACTGGGTGGAATCATGGATCTCCACCCTCCCTGGGGCTCCAGCCTGGAGAGAGGGCAGCTGGGCTGATCATTCCACTGGGGAGTGACCCTTGCGGTCAGCGGAGCCTGGGAGCCCAGATCTTAGCCCCAGGGGGTTGTAACCCAAATACCTCTTAATGACAGCCCAGCCACAGAACAGGCAATTAAAGATGGGGCTGGTGGAAGCAGCCGAGTTGGGGTGAGTGAGTGTGGCTGGAGAAAGAGAGATGGGGAGAGTAATCCACGCACAGAGATAGAGAGGCGTGCAGAGAAAAACAGATGTGAGAACCAGGGAAGTACCAAGGGGCAGAGGCGAGCTAGAGAGTGAGAGCGAGCTAGGAAGCAAGAGAGAGAGGGGGAGAGTCCCTCTGATTCAGAGTTGGACCCAGAAAGTGGGGCAGAGAGAAGGCCAGGAGGGGGAGAAAAGGAAAAAAGAAAAAGAGCAGAAGAAGATTTCGGAGGGAGAAGAGAGAGCTGAAGTTGGAACAGGGCTCTGTGGAGTCTGGAGAATGAGGGGTCTGACTCAGGAGGAGCGGGGATGGGGGGCCCACCTCCAAGCCCCTGTCTCCCCCAAGTCTGGCCCCCCACCCTGGCTCCCAAGAGTGAGCTCAGCCCGGCCGCCCCCGGGGTGAGGTCATGGCAGATTTGGTGGAATCTGGCTCCTGCCAAAAGGCTGGGTCAGGGGGTCAGTGGGACAGTCTGCTGAGGGGAGGGGGGGATCAGGCAGGGGCTTTGGGCCCAGAGGAGGATCCCGCCCACCCCTGCCCAAGCCATGTGGTTCTACTTAGCACGGGCCAGGCCGCGCCGGGTGGGGCTGGTCGGAAGGCCTGGGTTAGGATCTGATTGGACCAGTCTCCTCCTTTGTGGGATGAGAGGGAGAGGGTCACAGGGAGGAAGTCAGGAGGTTATCAGAGAGAGGTTGTCAGAGATAAATAATAAGAATGAGACGATGGGGCGGTCACAGGTCAGAAGAGACTGGAACAGGCAGAGGAAAGAGGTCAAGGGGTAGTCAGAAGGCGCTCAGGGTCAGGGTCAGGCAGAGGAAGGTGAGAGCGGGCGGCCCGAAGGAATCAGTGGGGATCAAACAGAGAGTGGTCAGAGGCAGCAAATCCAAAGTGGTGGTGGTCAAAGGTCATGGGTGATGGTGGTCAAAGGAGCCAGGAGAGATGGTGGTCAGAGGGAGGAAGTGGTCAGAGGGAGGAGGTCCTGGGTGAAGGTGGTCAGAGGGCGGAGGTCAGAGGGAGCAGAGCCAAGGGAAGAGGCGGGAAGGACACCCTCGAGCAGCCCCTCGTCTCCAAGCGTGTTTCCCCTGGCAAGGGGGCTTCAGGCCCGGGCAGCAGCCCAGGGAGCTGGTGCGGAGGAGTGCGGAGGGGTGCAGTCTGGCTCCGGGGCTCAGGCCAGGAAGCTTTGATTCATCCCAGAACTAGGTCAGCTTTTTTTTTTTTTCTCACCAAAACCGAAGGAAAAAACAGGAGTCAACAGGCTGATGAGGCTGGAACAGCTGTGGCGGGGTGAGGGGGCATGGATCCCAGGCCATCTCCTCCGCTGACCCACAGGCACCACTGGGGACTGAGTCCCCCAAACTGGAGGCAATCACCCCAAGTCTTGGACTGGTTCTAACGGCCCTGCACCCTGCCTTCTTTCTGTAGCCGACCCCGTGGACGTGCTGAAGGCCCTGGGCGTGCGGGAGGGCCAGGCTGGGATCCCTGAGGGACCTGGCCTCTGTCCCCAGAGGGTGCCTGAGGGTGACCGGGCATTCCGAATGGGCAAGACCAGCACTCTGGGTGTCCCCACGCGGGAGCTCTTCCAAGGTGAGTCGGGGCCAGAGGGGCTGTGGGTCCTGAAGGGTCACAGCATGAACGGGCTCCTTCCCTCTCCCCTCCCAGATGGGCACTTCCCTGAGAACTTCTCCCTGCTGATCACCCTGCGGAGCCAGCCAGCCAGCCACGCTGTCCTTCTGTCCGTCTACGACGAGGGCGGCGTCCGGCAGCTGGGCCTGGCCTTGGGGCCGGCTCTGGACCTCCTAGGTGACTCCTTCAGCCCCCTCCCCCAGCAGGTCAACCTCACAGATGGCAGGTGAATATGGGGAAGGTGGGGGCCTCCTGGGAGAGAGGGGTGGGGAGCATCCCTCCACTGAGGCTGTGCCCTTGCAGGTGGCACCGCGTGGCAGTCAGTGTGGACGGCGGGATGGTGACCCTGGTGGCTGATTGTGAACCTCGGCTCCCTGTGTTGGCCCAGGGACCTCGACTCATCAGTACAGCGGGCCTCACTGTGCTGGGGACCCAGGACTTGGGAGAGGAGACTTTTGAGGTAGCATCTCAGTGAGAAGGGAAACAGAGGCTGGGGACTGGTGGGAGGTGTGTCCGCAGCCTGAATCGAGAAAAGAGATCAGAGAAGGCACCTATCCAGCTTCCGTTCAGCACCAGGAAGCTGAGGGAGGGGAGCCCATGTTCTGGTGCATCTCTGAGAGGGGGATGTCAGTGAAGGTGTACAGTGATCATTTACATGCATCAATCATTTATGATGGCACATGGTTGACTTAGGCTTCCCAGGTGGCCCTGGTGGTAAAGAACCCACCTGCCAGTCCAGAAGACACAAAAGATGTGGGTTTGATCCCTGGGCTGGGAACTCCGACGGACAGAGAAGCCTGGTGGGCTACGGTCTATGGGGTCACAAAGAGTCGAACGTGACTGAGCGGCTTAGCACACGCGTGTGCACACGTGTACTCGGCTGAAAGGATGAGGCTGTGAGGCGTGACCACGCCGGTTGCCATGATGCCGGGAAGGCAGGGTGTCGTGAGGCTCTGTGACAGATGTATTTTCAAGGTAGCGATGGTTACGTGTGCCCAAACAACCCGGGGACCTCATCTTCTTGTTTTCCTTCCTTTTTAAAAAAGGTTTATTTTTAGAGCTGCGCTGGGTCTTTGTTGCTACTGCTGCAGCGACTCTCTAGTTGGGGTGCCTGGACTTCTCACTGCAGTGGCTTCTCTTGTTGGGGAGCACAGGCTCCAGGGCACGTGGGCCTCTGTAGCCGTGGCACATGGACTTAGTTGCCCCATGGCCTGTGGGATCATCCGGGCCAGGGATCAGACTTGTGACCCCTGCCTTGGCAGGTGGACTCTTAACCACTGGAACAGTAGGCAAGTCCTTATTTCCCTCATTGTCTCCAGTACCTTGAGGGGTACCTGGCACACCGTGGGCGTCACCGAGACCCAGGGGACAAATGTGCCTCTGATGGGACAGATGTTGTGGGGTGTGGCTTATGGTTTGGTGTCACCCTGATAGAAACTTCCTGCCTTCAGTTTTGGGGACAGAAGGCTTTCTGGGGCTGTGTTGGGGCTACCCCCTCCTTATACTTAGAGTGCTTTGAGTGGAAAACCACCAAACCTTGATGTTTGGAATAGGAGTTGGAATCAGCCTGTGGAGCCCCTTCCACGACTCCTGCTCTCTCCCCAGGGCGATATTCAGGAGCTGCTGATAAGTTCAGATCCTCAGGCCGCCTTCCGGGCATGTGAGCAGTACCTTCTGGGCTGTGATGACCTGAATCCGACAGTCACAAAGGTGGGTAAGGGGCCTGTCCTGAGGTCCATGGCTCAGGCATCCATGACTTCAGGTCTCAAAAGTAAGTGAATTCTGAGCACTCTGGGGGCATGAAGCGCATGAATGCCTTGACCTCAGGTCATATAATTGACTTTGGCCCCAGATCATATGGGCTGGGAACTCCGACGGACAGAGAAGCCTGGTGGGCTACGGTCTATGGGGTCACAAAGAGTCGAACGTGACTGAGCGGCTTAGCACACGCGTGTGCACACGTGTACTCGGCTGAAAGGATGAGGCTGTGAGGCGTGACCACGCCGGTTGCCATGATGCCGGGAAGGCAGGGTGTCGTGAGGCTCTGTGACAGATGTATTTTCAAGGTAGCGATGGTTACGTGTGCCCAAACAACCCGGGGACCTCATCTTCTTGTTTTCCTTCCTTTTTAAAAAAGGTTGTTTATTTTTAGAGCTGCGCTGGGTCTTTGTTGCTACTGCTGCAGCGACTCTCTAGTTGGGGTGCCCGGACTTCTCACTGCAGTGGCTTCTCTTGTTGGGGAGCACAGGCTCCAGGGCACGTGGGCCTCTGTAGCCGTGGCACATGGACTTAGTTGCCCCATGGCCTGTGGGATCATCCGGGCCAGGGATCAGACTTGTGACCCCTGCCTTGGCAGGTGGACTCTTAACCACTGGAACAGTAGGCAAGTCCTTATTTCCCTCATTGTCTCCAGTACCTTGAGGGGTACCTGGCACACCGTGGGCGTCACCGAGACCCAGGGGACAAATGTGCCTCTGATGGGACAGATGTTGTGGGGTGTGGCTTATGGTTTGGTGTCACCCTGATAGAAACTTCCTGCCTTCAGTTTTGGGGACAGAAGGCTTTCTGGGGCTGTGCTGGGGCTACCCCCTCCTTATACTTAGAGTGCTTTGAGTGGAAAACCACCAAACCTTGATGTTTGGAATAGGAGTTGGAATCAGCCTGTGGAGCCCCTTCCACGACTCCTGCTCTCTCCCCAGGGCGATATTCAGGAGCTGCTGATAAGTTCAGATCCTCAGGCCGCCTTCCGGGCATGTGAGCAGTACCTTCTGGGCTGTGATGACCTGAATCCGACAGTCACAAAGGTGGGTAAGGGGCCTGTCCTGAGGTCCATGGCTCAGGCATCCATGACTTCAGGTCTCAAAAGTAAGTGAATTCTGAGCACTCTTCATGGGGCTGAGCAACCCCCTGCCCTCAAACTGTTCTTAGGCATGAATGACCTTGACCTCAGGTCATATAATTGACTTTTGGCCCCAGATCATATGATTGACCTTGACCCCAGGGCTCAGGGCTGAGTGATCCCTGGCTTTAAAACACAGGACCTGTGGAGCAGGTGCCAGGAGGGCCCCGGTGATCTGAGTGATGGAGACTCCACTCGGGGATGCTGGACCTCACTAGAATCTTCTCCCCAGATTCCTCAGGGGGAGTCAGAAACTCCTCCCCCTCGGCGGAAAGGGAAAGGAAAAGGGAAGAAAAAAGGGCGAGGTCGTAAGGGGAAGGGCAGGAAGAAGAACAAAGAAACTTTGGCTGCAAGCCCTCCTCCTGCCTCCCTGGAGAACCAGGTAAGGGGCCTGTGACCTCTGCCCTCTGCTCTTTGAGCGCCCCGCTTCCGGCCTCTGATTCTCACTGATCCATTGTGCCTCATCTGGGGACTCCGCCTCTTGTCGCCAATCCCTGACCTTTGACTTCTCTTGGCTGATCAATCACTGTTGGGGGGCTTGGTCCTGTCTTTGGAGCTCTCTCATGTCTTTCTCTCAACCTCCAGTTCTGGTGGGTAGGTGGGGGCTGGAGGGAGGGGGGCACACTCAGATGAGTACCTTATTCTTAGGGGCTTCTTGGGAGGGCTACTGTTTAAGAGGAGCCACTAGCTGGAATGAATGATAGGTTCGTTAGTTCATCATTGTTTGGGATTAACTGGTTGGGGTTATTCACTAAGGGTTTACTAACTGTGGGGACTCACTGGAAAAGACCGCAATGTTGGGTAAGACGTGAGGCCATAGGAGAAGGGGGTGGCAGAGGATGAGATGGTTCGATAGCATCACTGATTCAATGGACATGAATTTAGTTCATTGGAGGACAGATGTGGAGCCCTTCCACGACTCCTGCTCTCTCCCCAGGGCGATATTCAGGAGCTGCTGATAAGTTCAGATCCTCAGGCCGCCTTCCGGGCATGTGAGCAGTACCTTCTGGGCTGTGATGACCTGAATCCGACAGTCACAAAGGTGGGTAAGGGGCCTGTCCTGAGGTCCATGGCTCAGGCATCCATGACTTCAGGTCTCAAAAGTAAGTGAATTCTGAGCACTCTTCATGGGGCTGAGCAACCCCCTGCCCTCAAACTGTTCTTAGGCATGAATGACCTTGACCTCAGGTCATATAATTGACTTTTGGCCCCAGATCATATGATTGACCTTGACCCCAGGGCTCAGGGCTGAGTGATCCCTGGCTTTAAAACACAGGACCTGTGGAGCAGGTGCCAGGAGGGCCCCGGTGATCTGAGTGATGGAGACTCCACTCGGGGATGCTGGACCTCACTAGAATCTTCTCCCCAGATTCCTCAGGGGGAGTCAGAAACTCCTCCCCCTCGGCGGAAAGGGAAAGGAAAAGGGAAGAAAAAAGGGCGAGGTCGTAAGGGGAAGGGCAGGAAGAAGAACAAAGAAACTTTGGCTGCAAGCCCTCCTCCTGCCTCCCTGGAGAACCAGGTAAGGGGCCTGTGACCTCTGCCCTCTGCTCTTTGAGCGCCCCGCTTCCGGCCTCTGATTCTCACTGATCCATTGTGCCTCATCTGGGGACTCCGCCTCTTGTCGCCAATCCCTGACCTTTGACTTCTCTTGGCTGATCAATCACTGTTGGGGGGCTTGGTCCTGTCTTTGGAGCTCTCTCATGTCTTTCTCTCAACCTCCAGTTCTGGTGGGTAGGTGGGGGCTGGAGGGAGGGGGGCACACTCAGATGAGTACCTTATTCTTAGGGGCTTCTTGGGAGGGCTACTGTTTAAGAGGAGCCACTAGCTGGAATGAATGATAGGTTCGTTAGTTCATCATTGTTTGGGATTAACTGGTTGGGGTTATTCACTAAGGGTTTACTAACTGTGGGGACTCACTGGAAAAGACCGCAATGTTGGGTAAGACGTGAGGCCATAGGAGAAGGGGGTGGCAGAGGATGAGATGGTTCGATAGCATCACTGATTCAATGGACATGAATTTGAGCGAATTCCAGGAGATCGTGGAGGACAGAGGAGCCTGGCGATGCTGCAGTCCAAGGGGTCATAAAGAGTTGGACACGAATTAGCAACGAAACACCAGTAACAATTAGGAGGACACTATTTGGCCTCCCTGATAGAGATGGCTGGTTGGGAGGGAAACCCTGTACAAAGATGTTGATTGAGGTTAATGTTTGGGGGTTCCTAATTGGAGGTCACTGCTGGAAGCCATTGATGGAGGCCACTGTTGGTATTATTGGTCATGTTGTTCAGTAGCTAAGTCATGTCTGACTCTTTGTGACCCCTTGAACTGCAGCATGCCAGGCTTTCCTGTCCATCACTATCTCCCTGAGTTTGCTCAAACTCATGTCCATTAAGTCAGTAATGACATCCACCCATCTCATCCTCTCACCCCATTCTCCTCCTGCCCTCAGTCTTTCCCAGCATCAGGGGCTTTTCCAATGAGTCATCTCATTGCATCAGCTGGCCAAAGTATTGAAGCTTCAGCTTCAGTCCTTCCAATGAATATTCAGGGTTGATTTCCTTTAGGATGGACTGGTTTGACCTCCTTGTTGTCCAAGGGATTCTCAAGAGTCTTCTCCAGCACCACAGTTCAAAGGCATCAATTCTTCGGCACTCAGCCTTCTTTATGATCCAACTCTCACATCCATACATACCATTAGTTTAAGGTTAATGGTGGGGGAGTATCATTGCTGAGGATCACTAAATGAGGAAGTCACCAGTGAGTGACCATTGATTAGAAGGCCTTAGTGGGATCACCAATTGGAGGCACTAGTTGGAGGGAGTGATTTTCAGGGCATCATGGATGACATAGTTAATTTGGGAGTTCGTATTGGGTAATTAGTTGGAAAGTCATCGATGGGTCATAGTTAATGAAATGACTGTCTGGGGGTCACGGGTTGGAAAGCACTAGCTGAGTTCACTTGTAGGTATTTGTTGCTGGGGGACACTGGTTGAGAACACTCATGGGTTAGGGGGTCACCCATTATACTTATTGGGGGGCAGTCACTGATTGGGGTGGTCACTGATGGATCACTGGTTATAGGAGTAACTGGTGGAAGGTCAATGATATAGATTATTAGTGGTTGTCTGTGATCACTGGTTAGGATTCTTGATGGGGGTCACTGGTCACAGTTCCTTAATTGGAGGGTCACCAAATTGGGCTTCCCAGATGGCACTAGTGGGAAAGAACATGCCTGCCAAGGCAGGAGACATAAGAGAGGCAGATTCATTCCTTGGGTCGGGAAGATTCTCTGGTGGAAGAAATGGCAACCTATTCAGTATTCTTGCCTGGAGAATCACATGGACAGCGGAGCCTGGCAGGCTACAGTCCATGAGGTCTGAAAGAGTAAAGCAACTTAGCGTGCAATGGGTCATGACTGTAGAAATGCTTGGGGACCATTGATGGTGGTCATCAGTTGGAGGGCACAGTGCAGGTGTCCCTGGGAGGGGCCCTTTATTGGGGTCCTTGTTTGGGGGGGTCACCATTTGCATTACATCTGTTTTCAGCATCCGTGTGGAGAAAGAGGTAATCACCTCAGACGGGCACAGAGACACCAGGGCTATTCCAATGAGTCATCTCATTGCATCAGCTGGCCAAAGTATTGAAGCTTCAGCTTCAGTCCTTCCAATGAATATTCAGGGTTGATTTCCTTTAGGATGGACTGGTTTGACCTCCTTGTTGTCCAAGATTCTCAAGAGTCTTCTCCAGCACCACAGTTCAAAGGCATCAATTCTTCGGCACTCAGCCTTCTTTATGATCCAACTCTCACATCCATACATACCATTAGTTTAAGGTTAATGGTGGGGGAGTATCATTGCTGAGGATCACTAAATGAGGAAGTCACCAGTGAGTGACCATTGATTAGAAGGCCTTAGTGGGATCACCAATTGGAGGCACTAGTTGGAGGGAGTGATTTTCAGGGCATCATGGATGACATAGTTAATTTGGGAGTTCGTATTGGGTAATTAGTTGGAAAGTCATCGATGGGTCATAGTTAATGAAATGACTGTCTGGGGGTCACGGGTTGGAAAGCACTAGCTGAGTTCACTTGTAGGTATTTGTTGCTGGGGGACACTGGTTGAGAACACTCATGGGTTAGGGGGTCACCCATTATACTTATTGGGGGGCAGTCACTGATTGGGGTGGTCACTGATGGATCACTGGTTATAGGAGTAACTGGTGGAAGGTCAATGATATAGATTATTAGTGGTTGTCTGTGATCACTGGTTAGGATTCTTGATGGGGGTCACTGGTCACAGTTCCTTAATTGGAGGGTCACCAAATTGGGCTTCCCAGATGGCACTAGTGGGAAAGAACATGCCTGCCAAGGCAGGAGACATAAGAGAGGCAGATTCATTCCTTGGGTCGGGAAGATTCTCTGGTGGAAGAAATGGCAACCTATTCAGTATTCTTGCCTGGAGAATCACATGGACAGCGGAGCCTGGCAGGCTACAGTCCATGAGGTCTGAAAGAGTAAAGCGACTTAGCGTGCAATGGGTCATGACTGTAGAAATGCTTGGGGACCATTGATGGTGGTCATCAGTTGGGGGGCACAGTGCAGGTGTCCCTGGGAGGGGCCCTTTATTGGGGTCCTTGTTTGGGGGGGTCACCATTTGCATTACATCTGTTTTCAGCATCCGTGTGGAGAAAGAGGTAATCACCTCAGACGGGCACAGAGACACCAGGGCTATTCTATGCTTCTCCAGACCCTTCCTAAGCGCCAGCCCTCCACCTGGGCCCCCGCCATCTGCTTTGCACCCTTGACCCAGTGCCTCTGCAGCTGTCCGGGCCAGCCGGAGCTCCCCTTCCCCCTCTGACTGCGGGCTGGCTGGCTGACTGCTGATCTCTGCCTTGGGAGCATACACATGGGCTAGGCTTCCGGGAGTCTGGCCCTGAGTGCTGGACATTGACCTTGACCACTGGGCTTTGGATTCCGTCCTGCTTTGCCTTCCAGGCCTCCCAGCCCTGGCCTGCTCTGTCCCTCCTCCGCACACGAGGGCTCCCCCTGCTGGCTCTCCTTGTCCAGCCGGCACAGCTCAGCCTCCACTGGCCAGCTGGGCCCTATACCCCTGATATTTTATTGAGAATCCTCCTCTGGCCCTCTCCCTCCACTGGCTGCTCTGGGAGACAGGGTCCATCTCTTCCTTTGTCTCCCTTTTGTCTTTTTTTTTTTTTAAGTATCTTTTCTTTTCGTCTTAAAAAGTATTTATTTATTTAACTGGGCAGTGTCTTAGTTGAAAAAACTTTGATGTTGGAAGAAATAGAAGGCCGACGGAGAAAGGATGAGAGAGGACGAGATGGGTGGATGGTATCACTGAGTCAGTGGACATGAGTTTGAGCAAACTCTGGGAGATGGGAAAGGACAGGGAAGCCTGGCGTGCTGCATGGGGTTGCAAGGAGTCAGGCACGACGGAGTGACTGAACGGAGGTGAACTTTCTTAGTCGCAGCACATGGGGTCTTTCAGTTGCTGCATGTGGGGTCTTTAGTTGTGGCATGTGAACGCTGAGTTGCAGCATGGGGGATCTCGTTCCCTGGCCTGGGATTGAACCTGGGCCCCCTGCACTGGGAGCACAGAATCGTAGGCACTAGACCCCCAGGAAGTCCCCTCCCTTCACCTTGACCATCCTGGCCCCAGACCTGACACTCTCTTTGTCCTTCCTCCAGACTTTCACTGACATCCCCAGGACAGAGGCCCCGGTAGCAACTCTGGCTCCGTCACCGACACCTCTGGTCATCACCACAACTGTGACCATCAGCAGCAACGTCACCGTCCTGGAGGTTGGCCGGACGTGGAAGGGACTGGAACGGAGGGTCCCGGGGCGGTGGTGGTGGCAGACAGTGAAGCGGTGAGCGGAAAACCTCGATCTGTTCCGATGTCCTCAGGAGGACCTGGACCCTGACCACGGAACAGGATTGGGGCCCCCGGAGCGTGAGTTCGCTGGAGAAGATGAACAAGAAGGGGGCCCGGCCATGGGCCCCCACTTCCGGGCCGCAGAACAATTATGGAACACGGAGTTCCAGATCTTTCCTGTGAGTCTGGGTGGCTGTGTTAGGCGCAGCGGGTGGGACTCTTGCCTGAAGCCACACACAGCCACACTGTCTTTTTTCCTTTCTTTTGATCTTGCCTAGAATGCCTTCCCACCGCCCTAGTGCAGTTGACAAATATTTACCTACACCTACTGTGCTACCGTGACAGGCACTGAGTTCCTGAACGGCTGCGTGGGTCGGGAGATTCATGTGGCTTTCAGTCTAACTAAGCAGGGTAGGAAGCCCCTAGAGATGGAACCCGATCAGACTGGGGAGCTGTCAAAGCTCGCTCTGGCTGCGGAACAGCCTATGAACTGTAGGGGGAGCTAGAGGGGCAGCCGGGAAACCCGTTCAGTTCAGTCGCTCAGTCGTGTCGGACTCTGTGACCCTCTGGACCGCAGGACGCCAGGCGTCCCTGTCCTTTCCCATCTCCCCGAGCTTGCTCAAACTCATGTCCGTTGACTCAGTGATGCCTCCTTCCCCTGCTGCCTCCCATTTTCCCCAACATCAGGGTCTTTTCCAAGGAGTCATCTGTTCGCGTCAGGTGGCCAAATGAGCCATCTACGCAAAAGGAGAATCCTATGGGGTCGCAAAGAGTAGGATAGGACTGAGCGACCCATACACACACGCAAACCAGAAAGTGGTGGCCTGGGTGAGGGCGGCGGAGATGGAGAGAAGTGGACAGATGTGAGCCCCACCCCATTGTGCGGTTCCTGCTGAAGGTGGCGAAAGATGCAAAGATGACGGACTAGGTGGATGGTGCCACCCCTGAGTAAGATGGGGAAGCCTGAGGAGGAGCAGGTGGAAAGGTCAGGGATCTTATGTGGGATGTGCTAAATTGGCAACTGGCTTCCCCTGAGGCTCAATGGTAAAGAACCCGCCTGCCAGTGCAGGAGACTCGGACTTGATCCCTGGGTCGGGAAGATTCCCCTGGAGAAGGAAATGAGAGCCCTTCCAATATTCTTGCCTGAACACGTCCATGGACAGAGGAGCCTGGCGGGCTACAGTCCCTGGGGTCACAACGAGTCGGACTTGTTGAAGTGGCTAAACAATGACAAATTGGCTACTTTGGTTCCGTGTCACTACAAGTGACTGGTTAGAAAATTCTGGGGTTCAAGGGATGGTCTAGACGGGAGAGCTAGACCAGACTTAGAACTCAACAGCAGAGAGGTGCTATCTTTAGTCAAGGGATTGGAGGAGATTGTCTAGAAAATTAACGCAGATAGACAAGCGATGTAGGTTCTAGCCTTGGTGTTGGACAGGAGAGAAGGGGAATAATTCTAACCCTCTTACCCTGAGTGATGTGCTAAACACTGGTTTAACTTCATCTTCCTGTGGGATATATAGCGTCAGCATTCACCTATGAACTTTGCAAGTGAGGCCATGGGAGTTCAATAAGTTGCCCACAAGCACTGAGTTCAGTGAGAGGCAGCTCAGGATTAGGACCCCCACCGAGTTCATGATCTTCACGTTGTGGCTGCATGGCCAGCTCAATACTGGAAGTGGAGCTGCCCAAAACGTATCGGTTGAAAAAAGAACAGCCAAGTTGCTCAAGAGCATGGACTCTGCACATGCATGCATGCGCGTGTGTGTGCACAGAGTGTGAACTCAGTTGGCTGAGAGTTCTGTGTCTGAGCTCCAGGGCTCACACCTGTTCTCTCCACCTCGTGTCCCAGGGCGCTGGGGCGAAGGGAGAAAAAGGAGAACCGGCTGTGGTTGAAGAGGTAAGGGGTCTGGGGCTGGAGGAGGTGCAGAGGTCTGGGCTAGAATGTGGGTCACGCTCATCTCTCCCCCAGGGACAGCACTTTGAAGGACCTCCAGGAGCCCCGGGACCCAGAGTGAGTCGTGGCTACATACCCCTCTTGTTTTTTACATCCGGTTGGGGTGTTTGATCTCCTGCGTGGGGAGTTGCGCTGTAACTTTGCTGGATTGTTCAAACACTATTGGATAGCTGAGGCTAAAAAATGAGTGAAAATAGAGGTTGAGATGTAAAGTTGGGGATGTATATGGATCAAGACAGCACTGAGGGGTCAGGTGTGGCTTGGATGGGGTAGGAAGGTCGGCCGGGAAGATTCCCCTGGAGAAGGAAATGAGAGCCCTTAACTTGCCTGAACACGTCCATGGACAGAGGAGCCTGGCGGGCTACAGTCCCTGGGGTCGAGTCGGACTTGTTGAAGTGGCTAAACAATGACAAATTGGCTACTTTGGTTCCGTGTCACTACAAGTGACTGGTTAGAAAATTCTGGGGTTCAAGGGATGGTCTAGACAGGAGAGCTAGACCAGACTTAGAACTCAACAGCAGAGAGGTGCTATCTTTAGTCAAGGGATTGGAGGAGATTGTCTAGAAAATTAACGCAGATAGACAAGCGATGTAGGTTCTAGCCTTGGTGTTGGACAGGAGAGAAGGGGAATAATTCTAACCCTCTTACCCTGAGTGATGTGCTAAACACTGGTTTAACTTCATCTTCCTGTGGGATATATAGCGTCAGCATTCACCTATGAACTTTGCAAGTGAGGCCATGGGAGTTCAATAAGTTGCCCACAAGCACTGAGTTCAGTGAGAGGCAGCTCAGGATTAGGACCCCCACCGAGTTCATGATCTTCACGTTGTGGCTGCATGGCCAGCTCAATACTGGAAGTGGAGCTGCCCAAAACGTATCGGTTGAAAAAAGAACAGCCAAGTTGCTCAAGAGCATGGACTCTGCACATGCATGCATGCGCGTGTGTGTGCACAGAGTGTGAACTCAGTTGGCTGAGAGTTCTGTGTCTGAGCTCCAGGGCTCACACCTGTTCTCTCCACCTCGTGTCCCAGGGCGCTGGGGAGAAGGGAGAAAAAGGAGAACCGGCTGTGGTTGAAGAGGTAAGGGGTCTGGGGCTGGAGGAGGTGCAGAGGTCTGGGCTAGAATGTGGGTCACGCTCATCTCTCCCCCAGGGACAGCACTTTGAAGGACCTCCAGGAGCCCCGGGACCCAGAGTGAGTCGTGGCTACATACCCCTCTTGTTTTTTACATCCGGTTGGGGTGTTTGATCTCCTGCGTGGGGAGTTGCGCTGTAACTTTGCTGGATTGTTCAAACACTATTGGATAGCTGAGGCTAAAAAATGAGTGAAAATAGAGGTTGAGATGTAAAGTTGGGGATGTATATGGATCAAGACAGCACTGAGGGGTCAGGTGTGGCTTGGTGATGGGGTAGGAAGGTCGGCCTGGGGTCAGGGTCAGTGGTGGGCTAGACGTCAGCTTGGCTCAAACTTTGCACTTCTCATGATCTCTGTCCCCAACAGGGGGTGGTTGGCCCCTCAGGCCCTCCTGGTCCCCCTGGATTCCCTGGGGACCCTGGTCTACCGGTAAGAGACTCCCTCTGGGGTGTAACTTTCAGGGCAGGGAGGTTTCAATCAGTGAAGGGGAAGCTGGGAGCGTGACTGGGGCTGGGGCCATCACCTTGGGGCTGGCCCTAACTCCTCCTGCTCATCTTTTCCCCATCTGTGAGTTATCATCTGGCTCCTTTTCTGTCTTGGGGGTGGGTCTGTCCCCTGCTTTTCTCCTTCTGTCTCTGTTCCTGAGTGTTTTTCATCTCTTTCTATGTCTATTTCCTCATGTCTCTTTCATCTGTCTCTTTTCTGTTTCTGTCTCTTTCACTTTTTATCACTTTCTCCCTCCCTCCCTCCTTTCTCCGTCTTTGTCTTGTTTTCTCTATCTTCTCTCTCCCTGCTTCCCTCTCTCCACCTCTCTGCCTTCCTCTCTCTCTCTCTCTCCCCTTCTCCCCCTCTGTTTCTCTCTGTCCCCTCCTCTGCCTATCTTTTCCTCCATCTCTCTGTCTCCATCCCTCTGTATCTCTCTCCCTCTCTCAGGGCCCGGCTGGCCTCCCAGGCATCCCTGGCATTGATGGCATCCGGGGTCTACCAGGCACGGTGATCATGATACCGGTAAGAGGGAGACCGGGGAGCACGGCCTTGGGGAATAGAGTTCTGACCCAGGAAGGGGGCTCCTCCTAGAAGCTCCCCCTTACTACAAGTTGCCTTCTAGTTCCAGTTTGCAAGAGGGTCTCACAAAGGACCCCCAGTCTCTTTCCAGCAGGCCCAGGCTCAGGCAGTCCTGCAACAGGCTCAGGTGAGTGGAAAAAATGATCCGGGGACTGTGGAGGGGTGAGGGGGGCAGGACTTCCCTGGTGGCTCAGCAGTAAAGACTCCGCCTGCCAAGCCGGAGACTCGGGGTTTGATGCCTGAGTCAGGAAGATCCCCTGGCGAAGGAAATGGCACCCCCTCCAGGACTCTTCCCTGGGAAATCCCACGGACAGAGGAGCCTGCCTGGCTACAGTCCATGGGGTTGCAAAAGAGTCAGACATGACTTACTGACTGAGGATGCACGCCCATGGGCGGGCAATGGGAGCACACTGAGAGAATGACTAAGATTGAGCAGGTGGGTAAAGGGAGAACATCGAGAGAATGACCAAGAAGAGAGATAGTCAGGAGACAGGTGGATACCTAGCTCCCGAGGATGGCCTTGTGGGGCTGTGGGAAACCCGAGGCTCTCTTCTGCTCTGTCTTTTCAGCTCTCTATGAAAGGCCCCCCTGGCCCTGTGGGGCTCACTGGACGCCCAGGCCCTGTGGTGAGTAAGGAGGCTGTGTGGAAGAGAGGGCACGTCCTTGAAGATGACTCTAACTCAAACTCTCTCTAACTGCATCACTCTATCCTTCTTCCTCCAAGGGTCTCCCTGGATATCCAGGTCTGAAAGGAGAGATGGGAGAAATGGGGCCACAGGTGAGATTGGTGGCGGGGAGGCACAGGGTGAATGAGAAGGGTCTTCTCCCAGGGCCACAGGGTAAAGTGCGAGCTGGGGAAAGTGGCGAAGGAACGAGGGATGCACTTGCCATTACTGCCTTAATGCTGCTTTGGAATGGTGGTGCTGGAGAGTCCCTTCGACAGCAAGGAGATCGAACCAGTCCATCCTCAAAGAAATCAACCCTGAATATTCATTGGAAGGACTGATGCTGAAGCTGAAGCGCCAATGATTTGGCCACCTGAGGCGAAGAGAAGACTCATTGGAAAAGCCCCTGATGCTGGGAAAGATAGAGGGCAGGAGGAGAAGGGGATGACAGAGGAGGAGATGGGTGGACGGCATCATCGACTCAATAGACACGAGCTTGAGCAAGCTCCGGGAGACAGTGAAGGACAGGGAAGCCTGGCCTGGCGCAGTCCATGGGGTCGCAAAGACTTAGCCACGACTTAGCAACTGAACAACAACAGGGGATGACTTAAACGAAGTCCTTTCTCCTTGTTATTCTTTTTCTTCCTCCCTTTCTTTCTCTTTTAGGGTCCCCGAGGCCTTCAGGGACCTCATGGCCCCCCTGGCCGAGAGGGAAAGACGGTGAGTGGGGCCTGGCTCCTCACATCGTCCCTTCGCTGCCTCTCAGCCCCCAGCACGAGCCTCGGCGCCACGCTGCCCGGGTCTGCTGGTGGCCTTGGTGGGATAAGAGCGCTGAGCACAGGGAATGGCGGTTCCCCGAGGGTGTGACACAGGAAGCGGGCCAGGTCCCCGTCAGGGAGGACCTGCTGAGGCATGGTGCCTGAGCTGAGATCTAACTGAGGACACGGGCGAGGAAGGCATTCCAAGCAGAAGGAACAGCACCTACAAAAGGAAAGACTGGTGTACCGGGGGAAGTAAGATGATTTCAGGTAGTATTAAAGGGCCATGGGGAGCCGACAGCAAGGAGATGAATGGAGACGGAAGATGAGGGCTCTTTTTATTTTTAGTATACCCCTTTTCTTTTCTTTTTTAAAATAATTAATGAATTAATCATAGTTTTTCTGGCTGCACCGGGTCTTCGTTGCTGCGAGAGACCTTCTCTAGTTGCAGCAAGTGGAGGCGACTCTCTGCTCTTGGTGCACGGGCTTCTCACGGCAGGGGCCTCCCCCCGTTGCGGAGCTCAGGCTCGAGGGGGTGCGGGTTTCTGGAGGTGCGGCTCATGGACTCTAGAGTGCAGGCTCACTGGCTGCAGTCCACAGGCTTAGGTGCACCTGTTGCATGTGGGATCTGCCTGGACCCGAGATCACTTCTCAATTCCTGGGTCACCCAAAGAAGTTCTTTTTTTTCATTGTGCAGCATGAAGGATCTTAGGTCCTCTGTTAGGGATCGCACCCACGCCCTCTGCGGTGGAAGGAGAGAGTCCCAACTCCTGGGCTGCCAGGGAATTCCCTAAAGATGAAGGTTTTTAATTTTTGTGATGCTGGTAACTTGGACTAGAGGGAGGGCCCTAGGGATAAAGAGCAGTGGATGGGTTTCAGATATATTTGAGAGGTTCGGCTGGTCTACAGAAAAGCCCAAGACACTCCTGGGGAAGGTGCACGATACACAGTCGTAGAGACCTTTCTCCTTGTTATTCTTTTTCTTCCTCCCTTTCTTTCTCTTTTAGGGTCCCCGAGGCCTTCAGGGACCTCATGGCCCCCCTGGCCGAGAGGGAAAGACGGTGAGTGGGGCCTGGCTCCTCACATCGTCCCTTCGCTGCCTCTCAGCCCCCAGCACGAGCCTCGGCGCCACGCTGCCCGGGTCTGCTGGTGGCCTTGGTGGGATAAGAGCGCTGAGCACAGGGAATGGCGGTTCCCCGAGGGTGTGACACAGGAAGCGGGCCAGGTCCCCGTCAGGGAGGACCTGCTGAGGCATGGTGCCTGAGCTGAGATCTAACTGAGGACACGGGCGAGGAAGGCATTCCAAGCAGAAGGAACAGCACCTACAAAAGGAAAGACTGGTGTACCGGGGGAAGTAAGATGATTTCAGGTAGTATTAAAGGGCCATGGGGAGCCGACAGCAAGGAGATGAATGGAGACGGAAGATGAGGGCTCTTTTTATTTTTAGTATACCCCTTTTCTTTTCTTTTTTAAAATAATTAATGAATTAATCATAGTTTTTCTGGCTGCACCGGGTCTTCGTTGCTGCGAGAGACCTTCTCTAGTTGCAGCAAGTGGGCGACTCTCTGCTCTTGGTGCACGGGCTTCTCACGGCAGGGGCCTCCCCCCGTTGCGGAGCTCAGGCTCGAGGGGGTGCGGGTTTCTGGAGGTGCGGCTCATGGACTCTAGAGTGCAGGCTCACTGGCTGCAGTCCACAGGCTTAGGTGCACCTGTTGCATGTGGGATCTGCCTGGACCCGAGATCACTTCTCAATTCCTGGGTCACCCAAAGAAGTTCTTTTTTTTCATTGTGCAGCATGAAGGATCTTAGGTCCTCTGTTAGGGATCGCACCCACGCCCTCTGCGGTGGAAGGAGAGAGTCCCAACTCCTGGGCTGCCAGGGAATTCCCTAAAGATGAAGGTTTTTAATTTTTGTGATGCTGGTAACTTGGACTAGAGGGAGGGCCCTAGGGATAAAGAGCAGTGGATGGGTTTCAGATATATTTGAGAGGTTCGGCTGGTCTACAGAAAAGCCCAAGACACTCCTGGGGAAGGTGCACGATACACAGTCGTAGAGACCTTGACGATGCCCCCTCCCTGCAGGGCCGCTCTGGAGCAGACGGGGCTCGGGGCCTCCCAGGCACCACAGGACCAAAGGTAGGCGGTGCGGCCAGGCCTGGGGCTTGGAGGGACAGTCAAGGTGGAGGATCCAAGGTTCAGGGGGTGTCTCTTTGTGCAGGGCGACCGGGGTTTTGACGGCCTGCCAGGGCTGCCCGGTGAGAAGGGCCAAAGGGTGAGTGTGAGGCCCCTCCCAACATCCAAGCCCCTCCGGTATCCACATTCTCCTCACCCTGATATCAGAGCCGCCGCCATCCCCGTGTGTCTGGATGCTCCCCCCACACCTCTCCCCCTCCCTTGGGGGCTGGTCCCCATCCTCGTCTTTCAGCTCTGATGAACTGCCCACTGTGTTTTCCACTCCAGGGTGACTTTGGTCATATGGGGAAACCTGGCCCTCCAGGAGAGGATGGTGAGAAGGTAAGTTTGGAAGGGAGTTAGGCTTCCTTGGTGGCTCGGATGATAAAGAATCCACCTGCAGTCTTGATCCCTGGGTTGGGAAGATCTTTGGAGAAGGGAACAGCTACCCACGCCAGTCTTCTTGCCTGAAGAATCCCATGGACAGAAGAGAGGGCTATAGCCCATGGGGTCGCAAAGAGTCAGACACGACTGAGTGCCTTTCACTTTATTTATTTATTTTTTTAAGATTTATTTTTATTTATTTATTTTGGGCGGGGGTCGGGTTGGGGAAGGAGGAGAGTGGGCAGACCACTTCTGTTGGTCTTTCATTTCTCCATTTTCATCTTTGTTCTTTGGCTCCTGTGGGCCTCCCATCGCAGTGGCCTCTGTCGTCGCAGAGCACCGGCTCTGGGTGCATGCACTCCAGAGCTCCGGCTCGGTGATTGGACACATCAGTCCAGCCGCTCCACAGCACGTGGGATCTTCCCAGGCCAGGGATCGAACCAGCGCCCCTTGCACTGCAAGGCAGTGTCCTTACCCACTGGACCACCAGGGGAAGCCCGCCTTTCACTTTACTTGGAAGTTAGAAAGTCAGAGTGAGGGAAATAAGAGTATTCAGGAGACTGGGGGGGCGGGGGCGGGTCTGCCCTGGAGAGTCAGGAGGCCCCAGCTGGGGCCCAGGAAGACAGACTGAGAGTTGGGGGTTAGCACTAGAGTTACAGGGCTTCCCAGGTGGCTCAGTGGTAAAGAATCTGCCTGCCATGCAGCAGACTCAGGTTCGATCCCTGGGCCGGGAAGATCCCCTGGAGAAGGAAATGGCAACCCGCCTCTAGTATACTTGCCTGGAAAATCCTACGGATGGAGGATTCTGGTGGGCTACAGTTCATGGGGTCGCAGAGTCAGATGAGACTTAGAGACTAAACAGCAACCACTAGAGCTCAGAGGTAAGAGCCAGGATGGCAGGTCCAGGAGGTGGTCAAGGGTCTGAAAGAAATCACGCACCTTCGTTCCACTGGATCCTGCCACACGCCCTGACTCTAAGGGGCTCTGGAAGGGGCTGTCCAGATGTGGGAAGCTGGAACTCTCAGGGTCACACCTCTCCTCGCATGATGCTGCTTTTCCCAACAGGGAGCAGAGGGACCTCCGGGGCCCACTGGCCAGGCTGGGGAGCCGGTGAGTATCAGGAGCCCCTGGACCGCTTGTCTCACGCAGGGGCAGGAGGCAGGACTCCCCGGCCTCAGAGTAGGGATGCTGGAATAACGTTGGCTCCTCCTTCCCTGCAGGGCCCCCGGGGGCTGATTGGCCCTCGAGGCTCCCCCGGCGCCCCCGGACGCCCGGTGAGAATGTCGCTGTCCCTTCACATCCCCGTTTGTCGCTTCCTCGCCTTTCTCGGCTCTGTGTGTCTGTCCCTGTTGCCTGGCTTCTCTGCCCGCTCGCCTCTCCCCCGGTGCCTCTCAGCGTCTCCGAGGCAGGTGCCTTTACGTGCGTCTGCCCCGGTCTCACGTCTTCTCCTCCCCAGGGTGTGGGCGGAAGCGATGGCGCTCCAGGTGCCAAAGGCAACGTGGTACGTGTTCCGACCCCTGATGCTTTCTTTTCGACGAATGAAAATTAAATCTGTGGTTGGCAAGCTGGTTCTACTCTTCGTTGTGGGGAGCAGGCTTCTTGTTGCAGTGGCTTCGCCTGCTGCAGAGCGTGGTCTCTAGATGCACGGGCTTCAGCAGTTTCGGCTCGCGGGCTTTGTCGGGGGGGCTCAGTCCATGCGGCACCCGGTCTCGGTTGCCCCGTGGCACGTGGAATCCTCGAGGATTGAACCCATGTCCCCTACATTGGCCACCGGATTCCCATCCACGAGTCCCATCAGGGACGTCCCGCTGATACTTTTGGACACGCTGACCCTATGATCATCCTTGTCCTCTCCCATGACCCTCCCCCCAAACACATTTCAACTTCGCTGACACCTCAACACCACACCTTCCAGCTTCACAGAGCCTTCCCTTTCTCCCCAGGGTCCTCCGGGAGAACCAGGCCCCCCCGGACAGCAGGGAAATCCTGGGTCCCAGGTTTGAGCTATCTTTTCTAATAATGGGGAGGTGGTGATGGTCCGCCAAGGTCATCGACGGCTCCTAGTTTCTCCGATCTCTGTGCTCACTGATCCTTTCTAATGCCTCTCTTCTCCTCTTTTTAAACATCTCCAGGGAATCCCTGGTCCCCAGGGCCTCATCGGCGCACCTGGGGAGAAGGTGAGTGACAGCTCTACGTATCCCCCTCCCCCATCCCGTCCTTCCTTCCACTCTACCTGCGGGAAAAACTTCCCATCAGCCCCCACGTGTAAGCCCTGGATAAAGATAAATTGCAGCATTCCCCGAACAAGCTAATAACGTTGGCTCCTCCTTCCCTGCAGGGCCCCCGGGGGCTGATTGGCCCTCGAGGCTCCCCCGGCGCCCCCGGACGCCCGGTGAGAATGTCGCTGTCCCTTCACATCCCCGTTTGTCGCTTCCTCGCCTTTCTCGGCTCTGTGTGTCTGTCCCTGTTGCCTGGCTTCTCTGCCCGCTCGCCTCTCCCCCGGTGCCTCTCAGCGTCTCCGAGGCAGGCGCCTGTACGTGCGTCTGCCCCGGTCTCACGTCTTCTCCTCCCCAGGGTGTGGGCGGAAGCGATGGCGCTCCAGGTGCCAAAGGCAACGTGGTACGTGTTCCGACCCCTGATGCTTTCTTTTCGACGAATGAAAATTAAATCTGTGGTTGGCAAGCTGGTTCTACTCTTCGTTGTGGGGAGAAGGCTTCTTGTTGCAGTGGCTTCGCCTGCTGCAGAGCGTGGTCTCTAGGTGCACGGGCTTCAGCAGTTTCGGCTCGCGGGCTTTGTCGTGGGGGCTCAGTACATGCGGCACCCGGTCTCGGTTGCCCCGTGCCACGTGGAATCCTCGGGGATTGAACCCATGTCCCCTGCATTGGCCACCGGATTCCCATCCACGAGTCCCATCAGGGACGTCCCGCTGATACTTTTGGACACGCTGACCCTATGATCATCCTTGTCCTCTCCCATGACCCTCCCTCCAAACACATTTCAACTTCGCTGACACCTCAACCACACCTTCCAGCTTCACAGAGCCTTCCCTTTCTCCCCAGGGTCCTCCGGGAGAACCAGGCCCACCCGGACAGCAGGGAAATCCTGGGTCCCAGGTTTGAGCTATTTTTTCTAATAATGGGGAGGTGGTGATGGTCCGCCAAGGTCATCGACGGCTCCTAGTTTCTCCGATCTCTGTGCTCACTGATCCTTTCTAATGCCTCTCTTCTCCTCTTTTTAAACATCTCCAGGGAATCCCTGGTCCCCAGGGCCTCATCGGCGCACCTGGGGAGAAGGTGAGTGACAGCTCTACGTATCCCCCTCCCCCATCCCGTCCTTCCTTCCACTCTACCTGCGGGAAAAACTTCCCATCAGCCCCCACGTGTAAGCCCTGGATAAAGATAAATTGCAGCATTCCCCGAACAAGCTAACAGTTACCAAGTGTCGAGGCTGAGGAAGGGTTGATGGAGAGAACTAGAACTCCACCAAGGCTAGTTCAGGCGGGGATACTGTCAGGGTACCAGGGACCCCTCAGAAGCCAGAAAACATGGCCAAGCCGCGTGGACCAAGCTGCTTTCTCTGGGGTCTTGTGGCGTCACATCTGTTCCTCTGTGTATCTGTTTCCATCTCCCCTGAAAGACTGCTTTCTATCTGCATAGTCTGTTCTTACTCCAACGTCTTTTTCTCACAATCTTGTGCAGCACCATCAGTATTTCAGTGCCCAGCTCCTTATGATCTTCCCGTTTCTTTACCCCAATCCATCTGACCATAGTTTCCATGAAGCAAGGTGTCCCTTCGCTCAAAATTTCAAGAGAGAATCTGATGGGCTTTGCTGGCCCACAGTTCCAGCCTCTGGGCTTGTCAGCTGTTGGCAGGACATGGTGGGGGGTGGGTCACCACATCCTGCGAAGCCCCAGCCCTCTCAGGAGGAGCTGTGGATTGAAGGTGCTTCTAAGGGAAGTCCTGTACCCCGGCATGTCTCTCATCCTGTCTGTAGACCCCTTGCCTGACTCTCCCAGGTAGAGTCAGGTGGCGGTTTAGTTGCTAAGTTGGGTCCGACTCGTGCGACCCCCTGGACTGTAGTCCACCAGGCTCCTCTGTCCATGGGATTCTCCAAGTAAGAATACTGGAGGGGGTTGCCATTTTCGTTTCTGGGGATCTTCCTGACTGAGGAATTGAACCCGGGTCTTCTGTATTGCAGGCAGACCTGCATTGCAGGCAGATTCTTTGCTACGAGGGAAGCGAAGTCTTCCAGATGCTGAGGGTCTCTAAGGCACAGAGAGGGGAGGGGGCTTGTCCAGGGTCACACAGCGTTTGGAGAGGCTAAGGATAGATTTCATGACCAGTAAGATCTGCTCTTTTTCTAGCCTTGAGGTAGCTGCATGTCTGAGTAGGGCTGTTCCTGGCGGAATGCTAGGCTCTGAGACCCTCCGTCTCTCCCTACTTTTCATTTTTCCCCCCAGGTGACAGGGTCCTGAAATCCCGAGACCCTAAAGATAAATTGCAGCATTCCCGAACAAGCTAACAGTTACCAAGTGTCGAGGCTGAGGAAGGGTTGATGGAGAACTAGAACTCCACCAAGGCTAGTTCAGGCGGGGATACTGTCAGGGTACCAGGGACCCCTCAGAAGCCAGAAAACATGGCCAAGCCGCGTGGACCAAGCTGCTTTCTCTGGGGTCTTGTGGCGTCACATCTGTTCCTCTGTGTATCTGTTTCCATCTCCCCTGAAAGACTGCCTTCTATCTGCATAGTCTGTTCTTACTCCAACGTCTTTTTCTCACAATCTTGTGCAGCACCATCAGTATTTCAGTGCCCAGCTCCTTATGATCTTCCCGTTTCTTTACCCCAATCCATCTGACCATAGTTTCCATGAAGCAAGGTGTCCCTTCGCTCAAAATTTCAAGAGAGAATCTGATGGGCTTTGCTGGCCCACAGTTCCAGCCTCTGGGCTTGTCAGCTGTTGGCAGGACATGGTGGGGGGTGGGTCACCACATCCTGCGAAGCCCCAGCCCTCTCAGGAGGAGCTGTGGATTGAAGGTGCTTCTAAGGGAAGTCCTGTACCCCGGCATGTCTCTCATCCTGTCTGTAGACCCCTTGCCTGACTCTCCCAGGTAGAGTCAGGTGGCGGTTTAGTTGCTAAGTTGGGTCCGACTCGTGCGACCCCCTGGACTGTAGTCCACCAGGCTCCTCTGTCCATGGGATTCTCCAAGTAAGAATACTGGAGGGGGTTGCCATTTTCGTTTCTGGGGATCTTCCTGACTGAGGAATTGAACCCGGGTCTTCTGTATTGCAGGCAGACCTGCATTGCAGGCAGATTCTTTGCTACGAGGGAAGCGAAGTCTTCCAGATGCTGAGGGTCTCTAAGGCACAGAGAGGGGAGGGGGCTTGTCCAGGGTCACACAGCGTTTGGAGAGGCTAAGGATAGATTTCATGACCAGTAAGATCTGCTCTTTTTCTAGCCTTGAGGTAGCTGCATGTCTGAGTAGGGCTGTTCCTGGCGGAATGCTAGGCTCTGAGACCCTCCGTCTCTCCCTACTTTTCATCTTCTTTCAGGGTCCCCCTGGAAACCCAGGAATTCCAGGTCTCCCAGGATCTGAAGGCCCTCCGGTGAGAACTGGATTCTGGGAGAAGGAGGAAAGAGAACGGGGAGGCTTGGGAGTTTGAATGGCCAGTCAGGTCTTTGACAACTCGGATGTCTTTCTCTCAGGGTCACCCAGGTCATGAGGGCCCAACAGGAGAGAAAGGGGCCCAGGTGAGTGCCCTGAAGAGGGAGGAGGGCTGGCGGGCAGGCAGGAGTCTCCCGAGGAGAGAGACGAGGGCAGCGGGAGCAGGGGGGATGACCAGGACACACCGATCTTATTTCTTCCTCAGGGTCCAGCAGGGTCCGCAGGCCCTCCGGGCTATCCTGGATCTCGGGGTGTGAAGGTAAGTGATGCTTGGGGCCTGTAGGTAGGGCTGATTCATTGGGGAGACAGGGTTGACTCTGGGGAGACAGCTCCACCAGACCCTTCTGTGCACGCGAGAGAGGAGTCAGCCTGCCAGGCAAGGTGCGGTGGGAGTGACCATGGACAGCTGGACGGATGCTCCTTCGGAGCTGAACGGCCAAAGGGTAACATTACAGCGCGGCTCTCGCCTTGCGGTTGAGAACAGTTACATTCATTCCAGGCTGAACCTATTTCGCTGTCGAGCACGCCTGTCACATCCCCAGGTTAATAACACCTGGGAATCAAGCAGAGAGTTGTTTTAAAAGCTCAGATGATAGCCAGTGGCAACGTGCTCAATGAATCAGGGAGCTTAAAGGGTGCTCTGTGACGACCTAGAGGGGTGGCCTGGGGTGGGAGAGGATGTCGAGGGAGGGGATATGTGTACACGTATGGCTGATTCATGTCGATGTAGAGCAGAAAAACCCCTGGTAAAGCGAAGTCTTCCAGATGCTGAGGGTCTCTAAGGCACAGAGAGGGGAGGGGGCTTGTCCAGGGTCACACAGCGTTTGGAGAGGCTAAGGATAGATTTCATGACCAGTAAGATCTGCTCTTTTTCTAGCCTTGAGGTAGCTGCATGTCTGAGTAGGGCTGTTCCTGGCGGAATGCTAGGCTCTGAGACCCTCCGTCTCTCCCTACTTTTCATCTTCTTTCAGGGTCCCCCTGGAAACCCAGGAATTCCAGGTCTCCCAGGATCTGAAGGCCCTCCGGTGAGAACTGGATTCTGGGAGAAGGAGGAAAGAGAACGGGGAGGCTTGGGAGTTTGAATGGCCAGTCAGGTCTTTGACAACTCGGATGTCTTTCTCTCAGGGTCACCCAGGTCATGAGGGCCCAACAGGAGAGAAAGGGGCCCAGGTGAGTGCCCTGAAGAGGGAGGAGGGCTGGCGGGCAGGCAGGAGTCTCCCGAGGAGAGAGACGAGGGCAGCGGGAGCAGGGGGGATGACCAGGACACACCGATCTTATTTCTTCCTCAGGGTCCAGCAGGGTCCGCAGGCCCTCCGGGCTATCCTGGATCTCGGGGTGTGAAGGTAAGTGATGCTTGGGGCCTGTAGGTAGGGCTGATTCATTGGGGAGACAGGGTTGACTCTGGGGAGACAGCTCCACCAGACCCTTCTGTGCACGCGAGAGAGGAGTCAGCCTGCCAGGCAAGGTGCGGTGGGAGTGACCATGGACAGCTGGACGGATGCTCCTTCGGAGCTGAACGGCCAAAGGGTAACATTACAGCGCGGCTCTCGCCTTGCGGTTGAGAACAGTTACATTCATTCCAGGCTGAACCTATTTCGCTGTCGAGCACGCCTGTCACATCCCCAGGTTAATAACACCTGGGAATCAAGCAGAGAGTTGTTTTAAAAGCTCAGATGATAGCCAGTGGCAACGTGCTCAATGAATCAGGGAGCTTAAAGGGTGCTCTGTGACGACCTAGAGGGGTGGCCTGGGGTGGGAGAGGATGTCGAGGGAGGGGATATGTGTACACGTATGGCTGATTCATGTCGATGTAGAGCAGAAATCAACACAACATGGTAAAGCACTTGTCCTCCCATTTAAAATAAATAAGACAAACAAACAACAACAAACTCAAGCGCAGAGCTGTAGGATCTACAAGCCCAGAAATGCGAGGACAAGCGGAGAGCTGTACTGACTAGAGATTCACTGTTGACCAAGGGCAGGGATGTTGGAATTGATACGGTAGCTGAGTCAAGTCA
This sequence comes from Tragulus kanchil, assembly GCA_022376925.1. Taxonomy (NCBI): domain Eukaryota; kingdom Metazoa; phylum Chordata; class Mammalia; order Artiodactyla; family Tragulidae; genus Tragulus; species Tragulus kanchil. The sequence continues at coordinate 9,338,336 of JAIOJX010000029.1, forward strand.
TGGTACCTTGTAGCCAAGTACAGCCATCCATTACTTGTAGTCTAAGAACAGAATTGGGTGGCAGCCAAAAGCTGGCTCCTTACATTTTTGTGTCCTAGACAAGCTTGTGTGTGTACAGGCTAAGTGGCTTCAGTCCTGTCTGACTCTACTTGACCCTGTGGACTGTAGCCCGTCAGGCTCCTCTGTCCATGGGGATTCTTCAGACAAGCATACTGGAGTGGGGTCCCCTTGCCCTTCTCTGGGAAATCTTCCCAGCAACAGGGATCAAACCTGCATCTCTTATGTCTCCTGGCTTGGCAGGCAGGTTCTTTACCACTAGCGCCACCTGGGAAGCCCACAGACAAGCTTAATTACCCTACGACCAAGGATGTGGTCATGCTATAGCTGGCCACAAAGTCCTGTGGGTGTCCAAATCAGAATGGCATGGTCGTCAGGCGTGGTTTTCTACAATGGAGTGTAAGGCTATGTTTTTGCTGAGTCTCGTTACATCATAGCCGTGGTCAGAGAACAATTGTGGCCAGACTCGGTTACATCGTGATCAATGAATTGCCCTGCAGCGAGAGAGAGTCATAACACATAGTTATATTATATCCAAGTGTAATTTCCTTGTGGTCACTGAATTGTCATTCTATGGGGTCTCCCTGTGGCCGGAACAGTCATGCTGTTGTCAAAACATATTTATACTGTATCCAAGTACAATTTCATTTTAATCTCTGAGCTCGGTTACATTGTAGCCAAGTGTAGTTTTTCTTGTGGCCTGAGCCAAGAATTGGGTGGGAGTGCATCTGTGCTTGCTCTAAGCAGCCTCGCTAGCCCAGCACAGACTCCCCTTGTCGCCAGGCACAGAGTCGCCTTGTAGCCAGCACAATGGGAAGCATTCCTTTGCCTTTAGAATGAAAGCCGCGGTCGGGAATGTGCATCCTTTTCCTCTCGCCAGAAGGAACTGTGGACACAGTGTCCTTGGGAGATGGAAATCAATTACTTGGAAATTTGGCCTTCCCTTCACTCCTCCACACAGATGACCCTGGGAGGCTGCCAGTGAGAAGTGGGGCGGGGGGTTATGTGTGGGGGAGACGCAGCCTCTTACACACCAGACTAGCAGAGGTTGGGGAAAGCTAATTTCCTCTGGCCCTGCTCTCCAGTGCTGGCCCTTCCTCTCATCCAGCGTCCTTTTGGGAATGTCCTGGCTGTTTCAGGCGTTCGGGACTTTTCCTAAGCTCAGAGTGGGAGGCTGAGGACTTTCATTTTTCAGGGTACCTCTGGCAACCGGGGCCTCCAAGGGGAGAAAGGAGAGACGGTGAGAATGGAGTTCCTTTGGGAAGGGGACCCCTAATCATAATGGGGTTCTGACTCTGTCCCTCCCCAGAAGCCTTGACTTCTGATCTCTGTCCTTTCTTCTACCCAGGGAGAGGATGGTTTCCCAGGCTTCAAGGGGGACGCGGGCCTTAAAGGCGATCGGGTAAGATGATGCCTGAGGAGGGATCTGGCGGATCTGGGGAGCTTGGGGAAGATAGGGAGGAGGTGAGCAAAGAGGGACTGAGGTCAGGGCTTCTCCTGTCTATTCCAGGGGCAACCTGGGCCGCCAGGCCCTCGGGGAGAGGATGGTCCTGAAGGGCTGAAGGGGCAGGAGGGGCTGGTTGGCGAGGAGGGGCCTCCAGGCTTGGCTGGAGAGAAGGTGAGTGGACCCGGTCACACCCACTCCAGTCTGTGCCCGTTTCCTGTCTGCGGTCAAGGTGTTCCCTGGCCCTGTGCCTTCTGCCCTTTGTCCTTTTATCTCCAACTTCAGGAGGCTCTCAGCTTCTTCAACTCCCCAGATCAACATTCCAGAGCAATGTCATGCATCATTTCCTATTTTTATCCCCGTAAGCATCACAGGCAATGAACCTTTTTTGGGGGCAATGAACACTTTTACCCCCATTCTACAGACAAGGAAACTGAGATTTTGAAGTTGAATGAGATGTGCAAGGACACGTCCTTAGCAGGCAGGGACTAGGAGGTGAAGCCATGCTTCCCTGATATTGATAGTGTCGATAATGTCATTGGCATTGAAGCTGAGTTGGTCTGTGTTCTGAGCATCACAGGCATACAGAGCCTTGCACTGAGGCACCTGAGGCTTGGGCCTCAGACCCCTGCCACCGCGCCCCAGCCAGTTTGCCCCTTCCCTACAGACGGCCAGCCTGCCATCTCTGACATTTTCCCTATACTCTCTCTGCAGGGCAAGCTTGGAGTACCAGGTCTCCCAGGTTACCCAGGACGTCCAGGCCCTAAGGTCAGAAGCTTGGAGGCGGTGGTGGGCAAGGGCAGGGTTCTGAGATGGATTAACATCTGGGAGTCCAGGCTGTGGTCTGGGGTTTGAGCTGTCCACCCATGGGGCCTTGGAAGTATAAGATGTGTGCTTGAGCATCAGACAAACTTAGATTCAAATACTCAGCCTTATCTGCTCAGTGACCTTGGGTAAGTCACTCCTCATTTGCTCAGTGACCTTGAGTGAGTCACCCCCTTGTTGTTCAGCCGCTAAGTGGCATCCAACTCTTTGCGACCCCATGAACGGCAGCGCGCCAGGCCTCTCCGTCCATCCCCGTCTCCCTGAGCTTCCTCAAACACACGTCCGATGAGTCAGTGGTGCCATCCTACCATCCCATCCTCTGTTGCCCCCTTCTCCCCTTGCCCTTGGTCTTTCACCCCCTAAAACTTACTGAATGAGCTTGAACAAGTCTATTGAACCCATTTTCTCAGCTCCAAAAGAAGAGATACCAGCTGTAACTACTTCATCAATTTGATTATAATAATGTCAATGATTCTGGTAATAATAATCCCGCAGGATCCTTCTTATTTGGTAAGACTGAGATTGGTTCAAACAAAAAGTCAGGAAGGGAGAGAATCATAAAAAAAAACCCATGCATTTTACATATCTTGAATTAATTATAACTTGGAATGTACTTATATAAAAATATACATTCGGTTGCCAATGTGTTGATGGGTGAGGCTATTGGTAAGACATGTCTTTCTGCCTAAGCCACACCCATATTACACACTCAATGGTTTGTAGGTTTTGTTTACATACAGTGGAGCAGAGAAATCAAAGACACTTGAGAAGAAATCCGAGTACAGAATTCTCAAGTTCCATACTTTTGGCATCTCTTTCTGGCACAGTTATCTTGCACACATGTGTGCAAAGTCACTCAGTCGTGTCCGACTCTGTGTGACCCTGTGGACTGTAGCCCCCCAGGCTCCTCTTTCCATGGGATTCTCCAGGCAAGAAGACTGGAGCGGGTTGCCGTGCCCTCCTCCAGGGGAGCTTCCCAACCCAGGGATCGAACCCACATCTTTTATATCTCCTGCATTGGCAGGCAGGTTCTGTATCACTAATGCTACCTGGGAAGCCCCGCAGTTCTCTTGCGCATGCCTAATTTGACAGTAATTTAAAAAAACGACTTCCCTTTATATCGAGCATTTTCCTTTTTTTTTTGTTTGACTGAGCTCTGTGGTTTGCAGGATGTTAGTTCCCAGACCAGAGGTTGAACCCAGGCCCCCAGCAGAGAAAGCTCTGAGTCCTATCCACTGAACTGCCAGGGAATTTCTGTCTTTTCCATATCGCTTTGATTTGATAGATAACTTCCTTTTTCCTTTGTACGTTTCATCCGTTTTTGAAAGCTTCCATTAAGTCGCACGAGTCCGTTGGCAAGGATAACTGATCTAACTGGGGCTGGGAATTAACTCAAGCACAGAGTCCAGTTGGCAAGGATACTTCACAGTTGGTGCATTATACTACCCCTAAAACTTACTGAATGAGCTTGAACAAGTCTATTGAACCCATTTTCTCAGCTCCAAAGAAGAGATACCAGCTGTAACTACTTCATCAGTTGGATTATGATAATGTCGATGATGCTGGTAATAAGAAGCCCGCAGGATCCTTCTTATTTGGTAAGACTGAGATTGGTTCAAACAAAAAGTCAGGAAGGGAGAGAATCATAAAAAAAACCCCATGCATTTTACATATCTTGAATTAATTATAACTTGGAATGTACTTATATAAAAATATACATTCGGTTGCCAATGTGTTGATGGGTGAGGCTATTGGTAAGACATGTCTTTCTGCCTAAGCCACACCCATATTACACACTCAATGGTTTGTAGGTTTTGTTTACATACAGTGGAGCAGAGAAATCAAAGACACTTGAGAAGAAATCCGAGTACAGAATTCTCAAGTTCCATACTTTTGGCATCTCTTTCTGGCACAGTTATCTTGCACACATGTGTGCAAAGTCACTCAGTCGTGTCCGACTCTGTGTGACCCTGTGGACTGTAGCCCCCCAGGCTCCTCTTTCCATGGGATTCTCCAGGCAAGAAGACTGGAGCGGGTTGCCGTGCCCTCCTCCAGGGGAGCTTCCCAACCCAGGGATCGAACCCACATCTTTTATATCTCCTGCATTGGCAGGCAGGTTCTGTATCACTAATGCTACCTGGGAAGCCCCGCAGTTCTCTTGCGCATGCCTAATTTGACAGTAATTTAAAAAAACGACTTCCCTTTATATCGAGCATTTTCCTTTTTTTTTTGTTTGACTGAGCTCTGTGGTTTGCAGGATGTTAGTTCCCAGACCAGAGGTTGAACCCAGGCCCCCAGCAGAGAAAGCTCTGAGTCCTATCCACTGAACTGCCAGGGAATTTCTGTCTTTTCCATATCGCTTTGATTTGATAGATAACTTCCTTTTTCCTTTGTACGTTTCATCCGTTTTTGAAAGCTTCCATTAAGTCGCACGAGTCCGTTGGCAAGGATAACTGATCTAAATGGGGCTGGGAATTAACTCAAGGCACCCAGATTCAGAGCAGAGCTCAGCCTTTTTGAGCAGAAATTCCTGGGAGTTAGAACGAAGCCTCCCCGCCAAGACTGAGCGGCGTGCCTTGGGCCTCGAGCAATGACTACGTTACAGGCGGCCTGGCGCAGCGGCTCAGTGGAGGGCAGTCTTTTATTCAGCTTGGGCTGCTAGAATAAAAACGTCTTAGACTGCTTGATTTAAACCCAGAAATTCGTTCTGGAGGCCAAAAGTCTGGGACCAGAGAACCAGCATAGTTGGATTCTGGCGAGGGCTTTTTTCCTGATTTGTAGATGAACACATTTCTGTCTTTGTCCTCCTCTGGGGAAGGAAAAACCCTGATGCTGGAAAAGACGGAAGGCCAGAGGAGAAGGGGGCGACAGAGGATGAGGTGGTTGGATGGCATCACCAACTCAACGGACATGAATGTTGGCAGATTCCAGGACAGAGTGAAGGACAGGGGGCCTGCCGTGCTGCAGTCCACGGGGTCACAAAGAGTCGAACTAGCGACTGAACAACAACAAAGGAGAGAGGGAGAAGACAGAGAGAGAGAGACAGAGAGAGATCTAGTCTCCTCCTCTTCTCCTTTTTTAAAAGAAAAGAAACGAAAAACAACGAAAAATCTGTTTATTTTATATTGGAGTATAGCCAATGAACAATTCCGTGATAATTTCAGGTGAACAGGGAAGGGACTCAGCCATACATATACAAGCATCCATTCTCCCCAGACTCCCCTCCCACCCAGGCTGCCACAGAACACTGGACAGAGTTCCTTGTGCTGAACAGTAGGTCCTTGTTGGCTATCCGTTTTAAACACAGCAGTGTGTACCTGTCCATCCCAAACTCCTTAACTATCCCTTCCACCTACCCTTCCCCCGGGGAACCCTAAGTGGGTTCTCCAATTCTGTGAGTCTCTGTTTTGCAAGTAAGTTCATTTGTATCATTTCTTTTCAGATTCCATATATAAGGGATGTCAGATGACATTTCTCCTCTGTCTGACATACTTCTCTCAGTACGTCTAGTCTGCTCTTCATAGAAGAGACTAATACCATTCATTAGGACCCCACTCTCATGACCTACTTCCTTCCAAGGGCCCCACCTCCAAAGAGTACCACAGTAGGGATTGAGACTTCGACATGGGAATTTGGGGAAGACAAAAAATTCAGTCGATATCAGTAACAGGGTGAATACCCACAGTTAACATTTCTTGAGCGCATACTATGTGGCACGTCTTTGTAACAAAAACAAGATACTTTCGACACATCCTATTTAATCCTCACCAAAACCAAACCCATCACCAAATTCGTTCTGGAGGCCAAAAGTCTGGGACCAGAGAACCAGCATAGTTGGATTCTGGCGAGGGCTTTTTTCCTGATTTGTAGATGAACACATTTCTGTCTTTGTCCTCCTCTGGGGAAGGAAAAACCCTGATGCTGGAAAAGACGGAAGGCCAGAGGAGAAGGGGGCGACAGAGGATGAGGTGGTTGGATGGCATCACCAACTCAACGGACATGAATGTTGGCAGATTCCAGGACAGAGTGAAGGACAGGGGGCCTGCCGTGCTGCAGTCCACGGGGTCACAAAGAGTCGAACTAGCGACTGAACAACAACAAAGGAGAGAGGGAGAAGACAGAGAGAGAGAGACAGAGAGAGATCTAGTCTCCTCCTCTTCTCCTTTTTTAAAAGAAAAGAAACGAAAAACAACGAAAAATCTGTTTATTTTATATTGGAGTATAGCCAATGAACAATTCCGTGATAATTTCAGGTGAACAGGGAAGGGACTCAGCCATACATATACAAGCATCCATTCTCCCCAGACTCCCCTCCCACCCAGGCTGCCACAGAACACTGGACAGAGTTCCTTGTGCTGAACAGTAGGTCCTTGTTGGCTATCCGTTTTAAACACAGCAGTGTGTACCTGTCCATCCCAAACTCCTTAACTATCCCTTCCACCTACCCTTCCCCCGGGGAACCCTAAGTGGGTTCTCCAATTCTGTGAGTCTCTGTTTTGCAAGTAAGTTCATTTGTATCATTTCTTTTCAGATTCCATATATAAGGGATGTCAGATGACATTTCTCCTCTGTCTGACATACTTCTCTCAGTACGTCTAGTCTGCTCTTCATAGAAGAGACTAATACCATTCATTAGGACCCCACTCTCATGACCTACTTCCTTCCAAGGGCCCCACCTCCAAAGAGTACCACAGTAGGGATTGAGACTTCGACATGGGAATTTGGGGAAGACAAAAAATTCAGTCGATATCAGTAACAGGGTGAATACCCACAGTTAACATTTCTTGAGCGCATACTATGTGGCACGTACTTTGTAACAAAAACAAGATACTTTCGACACACATCCTATTTAATCCTCACCAAAACCTTCTGAAGGAGGTTTTATTGGTATCCCTAGGCTACAGACAAGGAAACTGATGCTCAGAGAGGTTAAGCCATTTGTCTGGGGCCACACCGCTAGTCTGGTGATGGATCTAGCATTCAAAACGCTGGTGTGTTGATCTAGGAATGAGAGGGGGTGTGAAAGCCTATGCTGTCTTCCCCCAGGTCGAGGGAGGATGCTCTGAAATGGGCAGGAAAACAAGTACTGGAGTCAGTTAGTTAACAAGTATTGAGTAAGCGTCCACCACCTGCCAGGCAGTGGGGAATAAGACCAGAGCATTATGTGAATAACTTATTCACTAGTCATTGAATAAGTAAGCAAAGAAACAAACATTATAGGGAAACAAAGTAGGAGAATGTGATAGACAGTGCCTGCGTGGAGGATGTGGTGATCAGGATGGTGGTGGAGGCTTCTCTGAGGAGTCGCTGGCTCTATGGGGATCTTAGAGATGAGCATTTTAGGCAAAGACAGCCAGTGCAAAGGCCCGGAAGCAGCAATGTACTGGTATTGGAACAGCATTAAAAAGGCCAGTGTGACTGGAATGGTGTGAGCAAGAAGGGAGAGGGGGAGAGGACAGCTGAGAACTACCTTGGAGGAGGCTGGAGCTGGAGGGACCAAAGAAGCTCCTAGAATCCGTGACCTGGAACTGCCTGAAAGGATGGGATGGCTGAATGGAGTGAGGAGCTGACGTTGTCCACCACCCACTCCTCGCCCCCCCATCTCTTCTCTCTCATTCTCTTGCCTCAGGGGTCTATTGGCTTTCCCGGGCCCCTGGGACCATTAGGAGAAAAAGGAAAGCGGGTGAGTTGCCATCTAGGGGTCGGGGCAGGGGAGGGAAAGGACTTGTATGAGAGGAACAGCATGTATGGTTGTGTTGGACAGCAGGCGGGGCCCTTGGTGGCCTGGAAGCACGCGTGTGCACACGTATTGCCACGCGCAACGCAGGGCGCATGTAGGTGATCCTACCTGGCACGACAGCATATGTGCCCGTGTGTCCATATGTGTGTATGTGCATCCCACATGCTTTTTAGTGCAAATTGGCTAGGGTCTGGGGTGCTGCAGCCTAGGTGCCGTGACTGGGTGAACAAAGGCACTGGCTGCATATATATTGTGTGGGAGGGCTTGTTGGTGTGTGTGAAAGAATAGGGACGCACACATCGGTGTGTGTGTTTCCGTGCACACGTGTATGCATGCAACGCTGTGTGACGTGATGGATCTAGATTCAAAACGCTGGTGTGTTGATCTAGGAATGAGAGGGGGTGTGAAAGCCTATGCTGTCTTCCCCCAGGTCGAGGGAGGATGCTCTGAAATGGGCAGGAAAACAAGTACTGGAGTCAGTTAGTTAACAAGTATTGAGTAAGCGTCCACCACCTGCCAGGCAGTGGGGAATAAGACCAGAGCATTATGTGAATAACTTATTCACTAGTCATTGAATAAGTAAGCAAAGAAACAAACATTATAGGGAAACAAAGTAGGAGAATGTGATAGACAGTGCCTGCGTGGAGGATGTGGTGATCAGGATGGTGGTGGAGGCTTCTCTGAGGAGTCGCTGGCTCTATGGGGATCTTAGAGATGAGCATTTTAGGCAAAGACAGCCAGTGCAAAGGCCCGGAAGCAGCAATGTACTGGTATTGGAACAGCATTAAAAAGGCCAGTGTGACTGGAATGGTGTGAGCAAGAAGGGAGAGGGGGAGAGGACAGCTGAGAACTACCTTGGAGGAGGCTGGAGCTGGAGGGACCAAAGAAGCTCCTAGAATCCGTGACCTGGAACTGCCTGAAAGGATGGGATGGCTGAATGGAGTGAGGAGCTGACGTTGTCCACCACCCACTCCTCGCCCCCCCATCTCTTCTCTCTCATTCTCTTGCCTCAGGGGTCTATTGGCTTTCCCGGGCCCCTGGGACCATTAGGAGAAAAAGGAAAGCGGGTGAGTTGCCATCTAGGGGTCGGGGCAGGGGAGGGAAAGGACTTGTATGAGAGGAACAGCACGTATGGTTGTGTTGGACAGCAGGCGGGGCCCTTGGTGGCCTGGAAGCACGCGTGTGCACACGTATTGCCACGCGCAACGCAGGGCGCATGTAGGTGATCCTACCTGGCACGACAGCATATGTGCCCGTGTGTCCATATGTGTGTATGTGCATCCCACATGCTTTTTAGTGCAAATTGGCTAGGGTCTGGGGTGCTGCAGCCTAGGTGCCGTGACTGGGTGAACAAAGGCACTGGCTGCATATATATTGTGTGACGGAGGGGCTTGTTGGTGTGTGTGAAAGAATAGGGACGCACACATCGGTGTGTGTGTTTCCGTGCACCCGAGGGACTGTGTATGCATGCACACGCTGTGTGACTAGGTGTGAACTATAGCATGTCAAAGAGCACATGTGTATACTGCCCTGCTTATCAAGACCATGTCCTGGGCTTCCCTGGTGGTCCAGTGGGTAAAGAGTCTGCCTTGCAGTGCAAGGGGCACCAGTTCGATCCCCGGCCCAGGAAGATCCCATGTGCCTCAGAGCAACTAGACCGGTGTGTCCAACGACCGAGCCAGTGCTCTGGAACGCATGCGCCCAGAGCCGATGCTCTGCAGCGAGAGGGGCCACTGCGATGGGAGGCACACACAGGCCAAAGAATGAAGATGGATGAAAAGAAAAAGAAAAAAGTCAATAAAAGAGGCCAAAATTTAAAAAAAAAAAAAAAAGGCCGTGTCCTCACATGAACCCATGCACACATGTGTTTATCATGGTGGGTAGACACGGGTGCAAGGGACACATCCCATGGCAAGCTCCGTGTGTCATCTCGAAGCTGCAGTCACCCCTTGCATGCCATGACGGCCCACCGTCCCGTGTGCACACCTGTGCCGCTGAGATCCGTAATTAGGTGTCCGTGTTCGTGAGCATGCTTCTACGTGTGGACCCCGTGGGTACAATCATAGCATCACTGGGTGCCCGTGATCCTTGCCTAGGCGGGTGTGTGAGCTGGTTTTGGATGGGTGTGCGTGAAAGGCTTGTGAGAGAACGTGGGACAGACATCTTCCTGGGTCTCTGACTGGATGCCGTTTGTGTGTTTGTGCCCTGTCTGCGCCATCACCACCGCCTTCTTCTCCTTCACCCTGGCTGACGTTCCAGGGGAAGGCCGGGCAGCCAGGCCTGGAGGGAGAGCGGGGACCACCAGTAAGAAAACAGGGACGGGGCTGGAAGGGGCGGCTCTCCGGGGACGGGGGGTCAGGAGGAGGGTCTGGGGCATGTCAGGGGCCCTGTGGTGGTCACAGCGGGGAGGGACCTGAGGGCTCAGCCTCATTTCCCAGTCTGCCCCCATGTCTCCTGTCTCATGTTTCCTGCTTTTCTATTCAGGGCGCCCGTGGCGAGAGAGGACAACCAGGCGCCACGGGGCAGCCAGGCCCTAAGGTATGGGTGGGTGGGTGATCAGGGCCCCCATGCTGCCCTAGGCTCACCAAGTCCCTCCCAATAACTTCCCGTTGAGTTTGCTCTGTAGCTTGAGTCTCCTTCATTCTATTCTAGGGTGATGTGGGCCAGGACGGAGCCCCTGGGTTCCCCGGAGAAAAGGTGAGTGGGCATGCATGTGTGCGTACTGTGTGTGAGATTCTCGGGGGGAGACAAGCCCAGAAGGTGGGGAGACATGATAATGTAGAAAGAGCCTCTGGCATCAGAGAACTGTGAGCTCAAGTCTTAACTTTGCTACTCTCCTGCTGTGTGATCTTGGGTGAGTCACCTAACCTCTCTGTGAGGGAATCACCACAGTCCCCGTCCCAGAGGGCTGTGGTGCTGAATGAAATGGGTTTCTACCTATAGAAGGCTTGACCCCATGCCTGGTCTGCAGAAGGCACTCAGAATGCCTGTTGTCACGAGGCGGGACCCAGGGGGAAGGGGAGGCAGGCTGGAGGTTTGTGTTCATGACTTCTGCTTCCATTTCAGGGCCTCCCAGGTCTGCAGGGTCCTCCTGGGTTCTCTGGACCGAAGGGTCCCCCTGTAAGTGAGATCCTCTTGTTGGGGGAAGGGGAATCAGGCCGTGGAAAGACTCCTTATTCACACCTTAACTTTCTCACCTTGTCCCTCAGGGTCCCCAGGGGAAAGATGGGGTGCCTGGACACCCTGGACAGAGAGGAGAGTTGGTGAGCAGTGCTTTGACCTCTGATCCCCTTAGGCTCTTCATTTCTTCCACTCCATGACATCTTTTTTAAAAATTTATATTTTTTAATTTTTTGTCTGTATCTTGTGACATGTGAGCTCTTAGTTCCCTGACCAGGGATCGAACCTGCGCCCCTTGCAATGGAAGTGTGGATTCTTAGCCACTGGGCTACCAAGGAAGTCACATGACACCTCCTTTCCATGTTTCTCCTTAGGGCTTCCAAGGTCAGACAGGCCCACCTGGACCAGCTGGTGTCGTGGGTCCTCAGGTCAGAGTGGACCCCACAGATCTCCCCAGTTTTGCAGCAGTTCAGGGATATTTGAGGGAGGGGAAGTGATCCCAGGCAGATGCCCCACCCCTGGCCACTTCTATTCAAGATGAGCCTTCTTCCTCTCCAGGGAAAGACAGGAGAAGCAGGGCCTCTGGGTGAGAGGGGGCCCCCAGGCCCCCCTGGACCGCCCGGTGAACAAGGTCTTCCGGGCCTGGAAGGCAGAGAAGGAGCCAAGGTGAGACCCCACCCCGTGGGAAATCTCAGTTAAAGTGGCTCCAAAGGTCCTGGGATGGCCTCACTGCCAACTCCAGGCTCAGAGTCAACCTTGGGGGGAGAGGGGGCCCAAATTCACAGATTGAGGGGAGACGCCCCCTTCTCTGCCATCTGACCTCCCTCCTCTGCACTCCTGCAGGGGGATGTGGGGCCACTGGGACCTCTTGGGAAGGAGGGGTCGCCTGGACCCAGAGGTTTTCCTGGTCCCCAAGGACCCCCTGGGGACCCAGTAAGTATTGTTTGCATGCGCCCGGCTGGGCTGTGAAGCAGAGGGGGAAATGGGGGGCCAGGGAGGGACATGGGCGTAGCACCTGGCCATGGGGGGAACAGAACCCTGAACTCAGTGCTGGGAGGAAGGTGGGCACTGTGAGACCCCAGAGTAATCACAGTGGGGGCACCTTTGGGGGAGTAAGTCACGGGAGCTTAAATGGATCTGAGTTCCCCGACCAGGGACGGAGCCCAGACTGTCAGCCGTGAGGGCACGGAGTCCTGACCACTGCACCGCACAGCGCGTTCCCTTTGGGGGTCTCTTGATTATGAACCATCTTCTCCTCAGGGGCCGACTGGTTTGAAGGGTGACAAGGGCCCCCCAGGTCCCGTCGGGGCCAATGTAAGTGAAAACCCATTTGCTGTTTGGGGGGCAGGGTGGAGGGGCCTCGGGATATCTGGGAAGCTGGAGGTGGGTATGATCAAGTCCAGCTATTTGGGGCACCAGACAGGCTTGAGTCACACCCCTCTCTGCCGCTGGCTGGCTAGGCAGTCTATCACTCCTCCAGCTTCAGCTGGTTTGTCTGTAAAATAGTCCCCCCTCTAGATGGCTGGACGGCATCACCCACGCAGTAGGCATGAACTTGGGGAAACTCCGGGAGATGGTGAGGGGCAGGGAGACCTGGTGTGCTGCAGTCCACGGGGTCACAAAGAGTCAGACATGACCAGCAACAACTAGAGCAACAACTAGGTTGTAAATCTCAGCGAGATGGTCCACCCAATGCACACTTGCCAGATGTTACCATTTAAATGGGGGCTCTAGTTCCCCGACCGGGAATCGAACCTGCGTCCTCTATTGCAAGGGCAAAGGTTTAGCCACTGGACCCTGAGGGAAGTTTGACATCAGCCAGTTTTAAAATCTCCTTTCTCCTGGAGTTTACAACTCTCTAGTCAAGGAGATAACAGACCAGTGGTGATGACGGCCACAAAACCGAATAGCTCAGGCAGGGTAGTGGGGAACAGGAGAGAGCCCATTGAAACAGGCCTGGCCAGAGGACTTCCCTGATGGTCCAGTGGTTAAGACTCTGCACTTCCACTGTAGGGGGAATGGGTTCAATCCCTGGTGGGGAATTAAGATTCCACATGCCACCCTGATGCACCAATAAATAAATAAATAAATAAAAAGGCAGGCCAGGGAAAACTTCCTGAGGAGGTGACCTGTGAGTTGAAACCTGGAAAGAGCCATGCGGTTTTCTTGGTGGAACAGTGAGCCAGCCAGAGGGAACGGCATGTGCAGAGTCCTGAGCCTGGAGGAAGGAAGCAGTGAGGGGGCGCATGTGGCTGGAGGGGAGTGAATGGAGAAGGCAGGGAGGGGACGGGGCACGGGCAGATCCTGCAGGGCCTTGTGGGCTGCCAGAGCTTCTGTTCTCCAAGCCAGGAGGGGGGAGGGACCGCTGTGGGCAGGGGAGGTCACGTGCTCTGACTGGGGTGTTCACAGCGCCCTCTGGCCGCTGTGTGGGGAACAGCCTGGATTGCTGGTAACCACCTGCCTCAGGGCCTGGCTGCTTGAAAACCCTCCACGATAAATGAGGGCGAGGTGGTCGGATGGCATCACTGAGTCCATGGACATGAGTCTGAGCAAGCTCCGGGAGATGGTGATGGGCAGGGACACCTGGTGTGCTGCCGTCCTTGGGGTCACAAAGAGTCAGACCGGACTGAGCGACTGAAATGAACAGAATGGCTATGGCTCTCATTCCTAACCCTCTGTTCTTCAGGGACCTCCTGGGGAGCGTGGTCCTGTAGGTCCGGCAGGGGGCATTGGGCTTCCTGGTCAAAGTGGAGGCCAAGGCCCGGTTGGCCCCACAGGCGAGAAGGGGTCCCCGGTAAGTGCCTGTCCTCCCACTCCCCCGGCATTGTCAAGTCCCAGCCCTCCACGTACCAAGACCTCATTTCTGCCTTGACTCTTCCTACTCCCCCCAACAGGGTGAACGTGGCGCCTCCGGGCCCACTGGCAAAGATGGGATCCCCGGGCCCCTAGGGCTTCCCGGACCCCCTGGAGCTGCGGGGCCTTTGGGTGAGGAAGGGGACAAGGTGAGAGAGAGTTCCCGCAGAGGGCGGCGACGGGGAAGATGAGGGGAGAGGGAGGCTGGGTCCTCTCTCATCCCCTTTCCTCTGCAGGGAGAAGTGGGTGCCCCTGGTCACAAGGGCAGCAAAGGCGATAAGGGGGATGCGGTGAGTGGGGGACGCCAGAGCGGGGTGGTCTCTTGGGAGGGGAAAGGGATATTGAGAGGACGGGCGGGGGAGTGGGCTGGGTCACAGGGCTTCCTGTCTTCTTGAGCCTTGTCTTGGTACTTGAAAGTAACAGAAGGCACTTCAGCCCTCTGGAATAAAAGCCTACTCTATTCCTGACTTCCCTCCAGGAATTCAGCCTCAGCCCAGCACCAGGGAGCCAGCTCAGTTCCTGGGGACGGATGGGCCTCCTGGGTCAACGTCCTGATGGGCCGAGCTTAGGAGAGAGGCTGTGCCTGGTCCCATGAGTTGGCGTCTAGGAAGCCAGGGTTGGGGGAGAGAAACAGTTTTCTGGTTGAGGGATTGGTCAAAGGTGCAATGATTGATATCTCGAGCGTTTCCCCCTTCACCTTTTCTTTTCTTTCTTTTTTAAAAATTTGGCCTCTTTTATTGGTTTTTTATTTATTTATTTTCATCCATCTTTATTCTTCGGCCTGTGTGGGTCTTCCATTGCAGTGGCCTCTCTCGTTGCAGAGCACTGGCTCTGGGCACATGTGCTCCAGAGCTGTGGCTCGCAACTGGACACACAGTCCAGCCACTCTGCGGCACATGGGATCTTCCTGGGCCAGGGATCGAACTGGTGCCTCTTGCACTGCAACGTGGACTTTTTACCCACTGGACCACCAGGGAAGCCCTTTTTTCTTTTTTTAAAAAATATTTGATTATTTAGCGGTGCTGGATCTTAGCTGCTTCTCTCGGGATCTTTGACCTTCGTCGCAGCATGCACGATCTTTAGATGCAGCGTTTGGGATCGAGTTCACCTGAACAGGGATGGAACCCGGACCCTCTGCATTGGGGGTGCAGAGTCTTAGCCCCTGAGCCACAAGGGAAGTTAGCCCTCAAACCTTAATACTGAACGTGAGGGTTTCTTGACTCTGTTTCCTCCTCCAGGGCCCGCCTGGACCAACAGGGATACGGGGTCCTGCGGGGCACCCAGGTTCCCCGGTGAGTGCTCCCAGCTTTGTGGTCCTCCCCTGGATCGCTCATGGGAAGGGACAGTGCTCTCCACTGTGGCTCAGGCTCCAATTCAACCCTAACCCAGCCCCCTCCACGCCAACGCTCCATTCAATCTCACCCCAGAATCTGACTCACTCTTGACCTCAATCCCTGAACACCATCACAGCCCTGATCTCAACATTGCTTGTGACCTTAATCTCAATCCCAACTTGGGCCTTATCTTCATATCCAACATTAGCCGAACCCTGACCTAGTCCTACCCTTGACCCCGGCCCTGACCCACCCTCCAATGCTGACCCCAAACCTGAGCTCTAATTCTGAATCTACTTTGGCCTTGACCTCAAGCCCAATGCTACCTCTCAACCCCAGCTGGACCTTAATTGTCCTCAACTGGAGCCCAACTCTCCACCAATGCTCATCTCAGAACTTTGACTCAATCCTAGACTGCATTCCTAAACCCTGACCCTTAACCTGCACCCCTAGCTTCAGATCCAACCCTGAACATGCCTGACTTTGACCTGGAGCCCATCTTGACCCAGACCCTCATGGGCCCTGCCCTTCCTCCTCGCAGGGGGCAGATGGGGCTCAGGGACGCCGGGGACCCCCAGGCCTCTTTGGACAGAAAGGAGACGACGGAGTGAGAGGCTTCACGGGGACAATCGGCCCCCCTGGCCTGCAGGTGGGTGTCTGAGTTTTGGGGTGCGGCCTCTGGTCCTCCCCACGTTGTGCCCCAATTCTGCTTCTTTGTCCCACAGGGAATGCCAGGCCCTCCTGGAGAGAAGGGGGAAGTTGGAGATGTAGGGTCTATGGTATGCACTATGGGGGAAATGGGAAGGGTGGTAGGGTGGGGTGACCATTAGATCAATTTGGGGGAGGTCACAGGGCACATTATTTTAAGGATTGTGTGGGTCACCAGCATCAAGGGTGCTATTTTTATTTTTATTTATTTATTTATTTTTGGCTGTTCTGGGTTTTCACTGCTGCTGCAGGCTCTTCTCTAGTGGCAGGGAGTGGGGGCTCCTCTCTAGTTGAGGTGAGCAGGCTTCTCGTTGTGGTGACTTCTCTTGTTGTGGATCTCGGGCTCTAGGGCCCATGAGCTTCAGTTGTTGCGGCCCATGGGCTCCATCGTTGTGGCTCCGAGGCTCTAGAGCACCATAGGCTCCATTGCTGTGGCTCACGGACTTAGTTGCTCTGCAGCATGTGGGATCTTCCCAGATCAGGGATCGAACCCACGTCTCCTGCATTGGCAGGTGAACTCTTCACCCCTGAGCTACCAGGGAAGCCCCAAGAGTGGTTTTGAGGGGCCGTGAGGTCACTGGACGCTATTCTGATTGTCCCATAGGGTCCTCACGGAGCTCCAGGCCCTCGGGGCCCCCAGGGCCCCAGCGGATCAGAGGTGAGGACTTGGGGGGAAGGCAAGAGGCCTCAGGACCTCACTTTCCCAAGAAGGGGCTGTTGGGACCCCTCAGTCCCACCTGTACCCCTCATTGTCTCACCAGGGTCCTCCAGGGCTGCCTGGGGGAGTTGGCCAGCCCGGTGCTGTAGGCGAGAAGGTGAGAGAGAACGGGGATGCTGCCCAGGGTCGGGGAGACTCAATGCATCCTACCTGAGGGAGGGGACAGTGGCAGTTCTGGCTGCCAGGCTGGGACCTCTCCTCACCTTCACTTTGCCTCCTGCAGGGGGAGCCAGGGGAGCCTGGAGACCCAGGACCCCCAGGGACCCCGGGCATCCCGGTGAGTGACTCTGTTCTGGGCCCCTGCATCTGTCTCAGGGAATCCCTGAGTCTGGGCATCTCAGGTCACCATGAGCTCTCTGCAGCCTTAGGTCACACTCTGACCTGGACCTATGGGCATCCCCAGTTCTCTTGGTCACAGAGCCCTGAAAGGTGTCAAGGTTGCTACATTAGGTTCCCTAGGTTGTGCACTGCACAAGCGTGCTGAGCCAGATAGGGCTCAGACCTAAAGCACGAGCCCCGGCTTGGGGATGAGCTGCCCAGAGGGAATCCTTTTTCTTGTCCTTTAAAAAATATTTCTTCATGTATTTGACTGGGTCTGGTGTTAGTTGCGTCTCATGGGCTCAGTACTTGCAGCAGGTGGGCTTAGTTGCTCCATAGCTCGTGGGATCTTAGTTCCTTGACCAGGGGTCAAACTCAGGTCCCATGCACTGTAAGGCGGGCTCATGACCCCTGGACTAGCAGGGAAGTCCCAGGATCCCTTTTCTGATTCACGCCAGAGTGGCACATGGGCTAGCCCAAACTTGCCCATGACCTCTGGTCGACCGGGCCATCCTGAGCCCCAACTCCTATAAATCCTCCATCCCTCTGAACTCTGATCCTTGGACAATCTAGGCTACTCTGACACCCTAATTCCAGGAAAATCCCAGGCCACCCAGATTCCTGAGTTCAAGTATGCTAAGCCCTTGACCGCTGGAGAGTCCAGGCTACTCTGATCTCTGATCTCTCTTTCTGCAAAGGGACCCAGGGGAGAAATTGGTGAAAAGGGAGATGCCGGTCCCTCTGGGGCTGCTGGACCCCCAGGCAAGAAAGGGCCCCCTGGAGAGGATGGAGCAAAAGGGAACGTGGTGAGTCCTGAGGCGTGGGGGCAGAGACCCAGGGGAGGGGCACGTGTGTCAGTTAGAACCTGCCCCCCAACGTCTAGCTGGGGGTCCCGTCTTTCAGTGTGCTAATTGCCCAAGCAAGCCAGAATGCGGTTGAATGAATGAATACGTGAATGAAAGAATGAATCCATATAAAAAAAGCTGCGGGAATAGGTCGCGGCAGTAGGGGGGAAACTTGCTTCCACATGGAGTCATTCTAACAGTGCTGGAAAAGTCAAGGTTGAGGCTGATGCCGGGTCAGAGCAGGCTGCTGTGGGATTCGCCATCGGGCCGAGGCTGAGCCCCTCCCTCAGTGGGTATGAGCGGGAAGGAAGAGGGGCGAGGAGCTTTGGAGTCTGAGGGACCTTGACTTGAATCTCAGCATCCCACCCCTTGCTGAGTACCCTCTCTGATTTCAGCGGTGTGTGAATCCCAGGCTGGGAGGATGCCGTGAAATGATTCGTGCAACATTTGTAGCTCACATTCAACACGAGAATGCTCCTTCTAGCCGGGCTGGGCTTTTGTGTTTTATTCACCAGTGTGTCTCCCCAGCAACCAGAACTGTGTCTGGGTGCCGTTCAATGAATGAACGCATAAGTGAATGAGGCTGATGTTCAGAGATGCGATTAGTCATCATTCTGTGTTCCAGGGCCCCACCGGGCTCCCAGGAGACCTAGGCCCTCCCGGAGACCCTGGCGTTTCCGTGAGTGTGACCCCTCCTTCCTCAGAGGCCCAGTGTATTCCTCGTTCTGTCCCACTCTCTCCCTCCTCCACAGACCTGGACAAGGTCCACGGAGCTCATAACCTTTACTTGCCTCCAAGCATCGCCCCCACATTTCTCGTGTGCCCCATGATCCCTCCCAACTTCGTTTCCCCACCACAGGGTCAAGATGGTCCCCCAGGGGAGAAGGGAGACGCTGGAGATGTGGGGCCCCGGTGAGTAGGGGAACAGAGGAGAGGTGCCTAAGAGAGGTGTGCTGGCAGGTGGGTGAAAGGGACCCAGGGAGAAATTGGTGAAAAGGGAGATGCCGGTCCCTCTGGGGCTGCTGGACCCCAGGCAAGAAAGGGCCCCCTGGAGAGGATGGAGCAAAAGGGAACGTGGTGAGTCCTGAGGCGTGGGGGCAGAGACCCAGGGGAGGGGCACGTGTGTCAGTTAGAACCTGCCCCTCAACGTCTAGCTGGGGGTCCCGTCTTTCAGTGTGCTAATTGCCCAAGCAAGCCAGAATGCGGTTGAATGAATGAATACGTGAATGAAAGAATGAATCCATATAAAAAAAGCTGCGGGAATAGGTCGCGGCAGTAGGGGGGAAACTTGCTTCCACATGGAGTCATTCTAACAGTGCTGGAAAAGTCAAGGTTGAGGCTGATGCCGGGTCAGAGCAGGCTGCTGTGGGATTCGCCATCGGGCCGAGGCTGAGCCCCTCCCTCAGTGGGTATGAGCGGGAAGGAAGAGGGGCGAGGAGCTTTGGAGTCTGAGGGACCTTGACTTGAATCTCAGCATCCCACCCCTTGCTGAGTACCCTCTCTGATTTCAGCGGTGTGTGAATCCCAGGCTGGGAGGATGCCGTGAAATGATTCGTGCAACATTTGTAGCTCACATTCAACACGAGAATGCTCCTTCTAGCCGGGCTGGGCTTTTGTGTTTTATTCACCAGTGTGTCTCCCCAGCAACCAGAACTGTGTCTGGGTGCCGTTCAATGAATGAACGCATAAGTGAATGAGGCTGATGTTCAGAGATGCGATTAGTCATCATTCTGTGTTCCAGGGCCCCACCGGGCTCCCAGGAGACCTAGGCCCTCCCGGAGACCCTGGCGTTTCCGTGAGTGTGACCCCTCCTTCCTCAGAGGCCCAGTGTATTCCTCGTTCTGTCCCACTCTCTCCCTCCTCCACAGACCTGGACAAGGTCCACGGAGCTCATAACCTTTACTTGCCTCCAAGCATCGCCCCCACATTTCTCGTGTGCCCCATGATCCCTCCCAACTTCGTTTCCCCACCACAGGGTCAAGATGGTCCCCCAGGGGAGAAGGGAGACGCTGGAGATGTGGGGGCCCCGGTGAGTAGGGGAACAGAGGAGAGGGTGCCTAAAGAGAGGTGTGCTGGCAGGTGGGTGAATGGGGGGCTGGGAGAGTGGGTTAGTGAGGTCCCCAGGGCCCTATAGATGCACCTGCTTTGTACCATGAGGGTGAGCAGCCCGAGGGAGGAAACGGATGGCTGGGGCTGGGTGATGTTTGGGGAAGGCTGTCTTCCCATCGAAGGACTCCCGAAACCCGCCTTCTCAACTCCCCGGCTGGTTATCATCTCCATAGGGTCCACCTGGCGCTTCTGGGGAACCCGGCGCCCCTGGTCCTCCTGGCAAGAGGGTGAGTGACAACCCCTACCTCCTGGCTCCAATTTTGTCCCCCTCACTCTCGCAGGCACCCCCTTACCTCCACAAGCCCCCCACCTCTTATACCCACAGGCTCCCACTCACTCACAAGCCCTTCACTCACACGGTCTCCCCTCAGGGCCCTTCTGGTCGCATGGGTCGAGAAGGCAGAGAGGGGGAGAAAGGTGCCAAGGTGAGTGCCCCCCCACGGGGGTCATTTGGGGGGGCTGCACTGGATCTTTGCTGCCATGGTGGGGTTCTCTCAGCTGCAGCTAGTGGGGCTTCCCTCTAGCTGTGGTGCCCCGCCTGTGGGATCTTCCCAGTGTCCCCTGAGCTGGCAGGCTGACCCTTAACTACCGGACTGCCGGGGAAGTCCCAGGGAGTGGTCCTTGTCCTGAGCCATCGGTCAACAGCTGGGACGGCAGAAGGGGCGGGGCCTGTGATCACCGCGGTGGGGGGCAACTCCGCGCCCTCCCTGGTGAGTCTTGGCCAGGGGGTCAGGAGGGAGCCACCCCTGACTCTGTCCACTTTCGTCCCCCCTGTTCCTTCTTAGGGGGAACCGGGTCCCGATGGGCCCCCTGGGAGGACAGGCCCAGTGGGGGCTCAAGGGCCCCCTGGGCGTGTTGGGCCTGAGGGTCTTCGTGGGATCCCCGGACCTGTGGTGAGTGGGATGGGAACAGGTATGGGGTGTGGGTGGGATCAGGCCCCCCTGTGCGGCTGCTTGTAATTCATCATCACAGTCGGGAGGAGCTACCTAGCCGGCGTGGGGCGTCCTGGCTGAGTTCCGGCAGAATGCAGACCCCTTGTTCTGTTTTGCCCTAGGGTGAACCAGGCCTCCTGGGGCCCCCCGGACTGTTGGGCCCTCCTGGTCCCCTGGTAAGAGACTTCTTCATTTCTGGGGTCCCAGCACTGAGAATCACACTGGGCATGCATCCATCCAGTGACCAGCTAGTGGCCGTGGGTGCGGACGCTGCAGACTGGCCCCTCACTGCCTAGCCATCTGACGGTTCACCCCGACCATCTACACGAACCATCTCTTCTGATCACTCGTCTTGGTGGTCTACACTGACCATCTGCCTCAGTCTTCCATCTCGGTCTACACTGACTATCCATGCTGACCTTCCATTTTTTAAAAAATTTTGGCCTCTTTTTCTTTTTATTATTGGTTTTTTATTCATGTTTATCCATCTTCATTCTTTGGCCTGTGTGCGCCTCCTACTTCAGTGGTGTTTCTCGGTGCAGAGCACCAGCTCTGGGCGCATGCGCTCCAGAGCACTGGTTTGTAATTGGACACACCTGTCCAGCTGCTCCATGGCAGGTGGGATCTTCCCAGGCCAGGGATTGAACCGGTGCCCTTTGCACTGCGAGGTGGACTCTTTACCCACTGGACCACTAGGGAAGCCCCTGACCCTCCACCACGATGGGCTACACTGACCATCCACCCCTACCCTCTACCTCGATAGTCTGCATTGACCAGGCTATCTATCTTAACAGTCTACACTGACTGCCCACACTGACGTTGACCACTGACCATTCATCTTGGCCACCAGCAGCAAACCCCATTCATTCATCTCTCACCATCCCTCTCCTCTCCTGACCACTCCCACGACTACTTCCCGGGTAATTCCAGTTGAAATCTAGGTTATTTTCCATTTGACCACTCCCCAGTCCCTCATATGGACCTTGAGGCCTTCTGTTTGAGACTCACTAACTGCCCCTGACTCTCCTTCCAGGGGCCCTCTGGCCTCCCGGGGCTGAAGGGAGATGCGGGCCCCAAGGGGGAAAAGGTGAGGCTGCCTCTTGTCACTATTCTTCTCCCCTGATTATCTATCTTTCCTCCACCTTTACCTCCTTCCATAGCCAGAGGGCTGGGAGGCTGAGGTCTCTCTTGCTCCCACACTCACTACCCCAAGGCTGGCTGAGAACAGTCTCTCAACCCCCACCTCCGTTCTTCCCCAATACATGTATCTTCCAGGGTCACATCGGATTAATTGGTCTCATCGGTCCCCCTGGGGAGGCTGGTGAGAAAGGGGATCGGGGTTTGCCAGGCGTGCAAGGCTCCCTGGGCCTCCAGGGAGAACCGGTAAGTGCGTGCCCGGCCCTAAGTGGGAAGATTGTGTTTGGAACGGGGTGGGAAGGCAGAAATGGGGCTTGTTCGGAGACTGCGGGTGTGGGGATTTGGGAAGCCTGGGTCTAGAATGATAGGGGTTGTGTCTGGGGAAAATGGGGGGCTCTCTCTGGGGGCTTGAAGGTTGAGGCTGTGTCTAGGGCTGAGGGTCTTCTTTCAAGGGAACTGGAGGCTTATGTGGAGGATGTGTCTGGACCAGAAGGATGAATCCCACCAGTGATGACTCTGATGTCTTTTTCCCAGGGTTCCCCTGGTCCCATTGGCTCTCTGGGGCACCCAGGGCCCCAAGGTGTGGTGGTGAGTATGAGAAGTTTGCCAG
Source organism: Tragulus kanchil (assembly GCA_022376925.1). Classification (NCBI taxonomy): domain Eukaryota; kingdom Metazoa; phylum Chordata; class Mammalia; order Artiodactyla; family Tragulidae; genus Tragulus; species Tragulus kanchil. The sequence goes on from JAIOJX010000029.1 coordinate 9,361,086, forward strand.
GGGTTAGGGTGTCACCTTGTTAAGCCAGCTGGGACTTCAATCCTCCCCCTCTCTACCCAACAGGGTCCTCCAGGACAGAAAGGCTCAAAGGGGTCCCCGGTAAGTAGCCACTGCTCCCTTGGGCTCCCACCTCCCAGATCCCAGTCCCCTTTCCTGGGCCAGGACCCTCAGTGCCTTTGCACTCATTCATCTATTTATTCAGTCAGTCATTTACATATTTCTTCAACACCTACCGTTGTCTTTTATCAAATCCAAGAGGCCATCCATTATGAGGCATTATTTTACGAATAACTACAGAAGAAAACAGTTCTGCCGAGTCATCTATGACTTGTCATAAATGTTAAGATGCTGATTTCAGAGATGTTCAAATATGGAAAGAAAATTTGCATTTTTTACTTGGGACTGAAACTTGCATGTCCTTTTCCCTCCACAAGGGGCCGGGGGAAGGGAGATGCGGGCCCCAAGGGGGAAAAGGTGAGGCTGCCTCTTGTCACTATTCTTCTCCCCTGATTATCTATCTTTCCTCCACCTTTACCTCCTTCCATAGCCAGAGGGCTGGGAGGCTGAGGTCTCTCTTGCTCCCACACTCACTACCCCAAGGCTGGCTGAGAACAGTCTCTCAACCCCCACCTCCGTTCTTCCCCAATACATGTATCTTCCAGGGTCACATCGGATTAATTGGTCTCATCGGTCCCCCTGGGGAGGCTGGTGAGAAAGGGGATCGGGGTTTGCCAGGCGTGCAAGGCTCCCTGGGCCTCCAGGGAGAACCGGTAAGTGCGTGCCCGGCCCTAAGTGGGAAGATTGTGTTTGGAACGGGGTGGGAAGGCAGAAATGGGGCTTGTTCGGAGACTGCGGTGTGGGGATTTGGGAAGCCTGGGTCTAGAATGATAGGGGTTGTGTCTGGGGAAAATGGGGGGCTCTCTCTGGGGGCTTGAAGGTTGAGGCTGTGTCTAGGGCTGAGGGTCTTCTTTCAAGGGAACTGGAGGCTTATGTGGAGGATGTGTCTGGACCAGAAGGATGAATCCCACCAGTGATGACTCTGATGTCTTTTTCCCAGGGTTCCCCTGGTCCCATTGGCTCTCTGGGGCACCCAGGGCCCCAAGGTGTGGTGGTGAGTATGAGAAGTTTGCCAGGGGTTAGGGTGTCACCTTGTTAAGCCAGCTGGGACTTCAATCCTCCCCCTCTCTACCCAACAGGGTCCTCCAGGACAGAAAGGCTCAAAGGGGTCCCCGGTAAGTAGCCACTGCTCCCTTGGGCTCCCACCTCCCAGATCCCAGTCCCCTTTCCTGGGCCAGGACCCTCAGTGCCTTTGCACTCATTCATCTATTTATTCAGTCAGTCATTTACATATTTCTTCAACACCTACCGTTGTCTTTTATCAAATCCAAGAGGCCATCCATTATGAGGCATTATTTTACGAATAACTACAGAAGAAAACAGTTCTGCCGAGTCATCTATGACTTGTCATAAATGTTAAGATGCTGATTTCAGAGATGTTCAAATATGGAAAGAAAATTTGCATTTTTTACTTGGGACTGAAACTTGCATGTCCTTTTCCCAGTGCTCTGTGTGTGTGTGTGTGTGTGTTGGCAGGCACGGGTCTCCATAGACAGAGTTCACACCCAAGTGACTTCTCCCTATAGGGATCCCAAGGTCCCCGTGGAGACACTGGCCCCCCAGGTCCTCCTGGTCCCCCGGTGAGTTCCCCGTGGGGCTCTGTTGGAGTGGTCCTCCCTCAGGGTCTAGAAGTGGGCGGAGCAGGCACCAGGTGTTCTGGGGAAACAGGTGGGAAGGGAGGTGACCCAAAAGCTGAAGGGGGATCTGCATTGTGTGTAGGGGGTTAGGGGGACCTCCATGGGGCTCTGATTGGATTGTGTCTGTCTGTCCATCTCTCTGGCCTTTTTCTGTCTCCATCTCAAACCCTCGTTTCACGATTTTATCTTTGTTTTTGTCTTCTGGGTCTTTCTCTATCGTTCTCTCTTTGCCTGACTTTGTGGTTCTGTCTCTCTCCACTTCCCATTTTTGAGCCTTTCTGTCTCTCTCCTTCTTCTGTCTCCCTCTGTCTCTGATATTCCCCGTTCCTGTCTGTATTCTCTCCCTTCTCTCTCTCCTTCCTTCACTCTTGTGTCTCTTTGCCTCCCACATCTCTCTTTTCTGCCTCTCTCTCTCCCTGTCTCTTCCTCCTGCATCTCTGCGGCCCTCCTCTCCTCCACCCCCACTTCTGTCCAGGGCCCCTCTGCGGAGCTGCACGGGCTGCGCCGGCGCCGGCGCTCGGTCCCGGGCTTGAGCGGCCCAGAGGGCGGCCTCGAGGAGGTGGTGGCCTCCATGGCGTCGCTGAGCTTCGAACTGGAGCAGCTGCGGCGCCCTCCGGGCACGGCTGAGCGCCCGGGCCTCGTGTGCAGCGAGCTGCACCACAACCACCCGCATCTGCCCGACGGTGAGGTCCCGCCCCTCCCCCCGAGGGCGGCGAGCCTCAGGATCCGCCCCCGGCTCATCCACCCACTCCTGGCTCTGCGACAGGGGAATACTGGATTGACCCCAATCAGGGCTGCGCGCGGGATGCGCTCAGGGTTTTCTGCAACTTCACGGCGGGAGGAGAAACCTGCCTGTACCCGGACAAGAAGTTTGAGACCGTGAGTACCTGGGCTGGAGGTGGGGACGCGTTGGTGGGAGGAGAGACTCTGAAAGCCATGTCATTCACACCCTGTCCCCACCGCCACGCCGCCCCCACCCCGCAAAACCCCTACACCAGGCGTTGACTGGGTCTTCTTTTTGCTACTGAGCACCTTCTGTATGCCAAAGTTCTTTAAGCGCTGGGGCTACAGCTGAGAATCAAAAATACCCAAACCAAAACAAACAGGAAAAACAAAAGCTCCTTTGCTTTGCTTTGTTTTATGGGGCTCTTTTCTACTGGGAAACGCAGATAAGAAAATCGAGTAAAGAAATCAATCATGGCGGTGAACCTTGAAATTGTAGGATATGTGTGTAGGCCCTAAGCACTTGGCTTCATTAACTCTGAGTCCCAGCACCGACGCAGTTATTCTGTTATTATCCCTGAAATGGAACAAGGACCTACTGGAGGGCACACTCAGTATCTTGTAATAATCTATAAGGGGAGAGAAGGCTTCCATGGTGGCTTAGTGGTAAAGAACCCACCTGCCAAACAGGAGACCTGGGTTTGATCCCTGGGTGGGGAAGATCCCCCGGAGAAGGAAATGGCAACCCACTCCCATATTCTTGCCTGAGAAATCCCATGAACAGAGGAGCCTGGCGGGCTACCGTCCACGGGGTTGCAAAGCGTTGGACAGGATAGAGTGACTAAGCACATGCACACACGCACAAACGAATCACTTTGCTGTACATCTGAAACTAACACAGCCTTGTGAATCAGTTCTACTTCAATTTAAAAAACTAAACGAGGGCTTCCCTGGTGGTCCAGTGGGTAAGGACACTGCTTCGTAGTGCAAGGGGCGCTGGTTCGATCCCTGGCCTGGGAAGATCCCACGTGCCGCGGAGCGGCTGGACCGATGTGTCCAATTACGGAGCCGGAGCTCTGGAGCGCATGCGCCCAGAGCCGGCGCTCTGCCACGACAGAGGCCACTGTGATGGGAGGCCCACATAGGCCAAAGAACAAAGATGTAAATAAATGAAAGACCAATAGAAGTGGCCAAAAAATAACCCCCAAACCGTAAACTAACAATTCTGTTGTCATACTCCAGATAGGGGAACTGAAGCCAAGAGGGGACCAGATAAACGTGACGGCAGGGACGCTTGGTGGGAGGAGAGACTCTGAAAGCCATGTCATTCACACCCTGTCCCCACCGCCACGCCGCCCCCACCCCGCAAAACCCCTACACCAGGCGTTGACTGGGTCTTCTTTTTGCTACTGAGCACCTTCTGTATGCCAAAGTTCTTTAAGCGCTGGGGCTACAGCTGAGAATCAAAAATACCCAAACCAAAACAAACAGGAAAAACAAAAGCTCCTTTGCTTTGCTTTGTTTTATGGGGCTCTTTTCTACTGGGAAACGCAGATAAGAAAATCGAGTAAAGAAATCAATCATGGCGGTGAACCTTGAAATTGTAGGATATGTGTGCAGGCCCTAAGCACTTGGCTTCATTAACTCTGAGTCCCAGCACCGACGCAGTTATTCTGTTATTATCCCTGAAATGGAACAAGGACCTACTGGAGGGCACACTCAGTATCTTGTAATAATCTATAAGGGGAGAGAAGGCTTCCATGGTGGCTTAGTGGTAAAGAACCCACCTGCCAAACAGGAGACCTGGGTTTGATCCCTGGGTGGGGAAGATCCCCCGGAGAAGGAAATGGCAACCCACTCCCATATTCTTGCCTGAGAAATCCCATGAACAGAGGAGCCTGGCGGGCTACCGTCCACGGGGTTGCAAAGCGTTGGACAGGATAGAGTGACTAAGCACATGCACACACGCACAAACGAATCACTTTGCTGTACATCTGAAACTAACACAGCCTTGTGAATCAGTTCTACTTCAATTTAAAAAACTAAACGAGGGCTTCCCTGGTGGTCCAGTGGGTAAGGACACTGCTTCGTAGTGCAAGGGGCGCTGGTTCGATCCCTGGCCTGGGAAGATCCCACGTGCCGCGGAGCGGCTGGACCGATGTGTCCAATTACGGAGCCGGAGCTCTGGAGCGCATGCGCCCAGAGCCGGCGCTCTGCAACGACAGAGGCCACTGTGATGGGAGGCCCACATAGGCCAAAGAACAAAGATGTAAATAAATGAAAGACCAATAGAAGTGGCCAAAAAATAACCCCCAAACCGTAAACTAACAATTCTGTTGTCATACTCCAGATAGGGGAACTGAAGCCAAGAGGGGGACCAGATAACCCATGGCCATCTGGCGCTTGTCTCAGCCTTTGACCACCCATCTACCCTGCCTCCTACCCTGCTCTCTTATAGACCCCATGGGCTCACTGCCTTCTACCTGGTCCCCTGCGAAATCCTGGGGCTTCCCATCAGGGAGCCTCACAACCTCTGACTCAAGAACCAGGCGTAGCTGTAGAGAGCCATGGGTGAGCAGTGCGCCTCTGGACCCTGGACGGCTTGGGCTAGAGTCCAGATGGGTCCCCTGTTTTTGTCATCTGTTAAGTGAGGCTCAAGAAAGCATCTTCCCCAGGGGGTGGTTGTGAAGTCGTGGTACCTGTACACCTATCAGGGGATCCGGATAAAACACTGACTATGTGCCGTGTTGTGTGAAGACACGTGGTGAACACAGGATCTGCAAAAGTGCATATTCATGTTCTCTTTCTTTGCTAGTTCATCTGTTTTTTGGCTGCGCTGGGTCTTTGTCACGGGGCATGGACTTTCTCTAGCTGTGGCGAGTGGGAGTCGCTCTTCATTGGGGCACACGCTTCTCCGTGTGGTGACTTCTCTTCTCATGCAGCACACGTGGGCTCAGTAGTTGTGGTGCACAGGTTTAGTTGCTCCGCGGCATACGGGATCATCCCAGACCGGGACCTGAACCCGCATACCCTGGATAGGCAGGCGGATTATTAACCACTAGGCCACCAAGGAACTCCCAAAGGCTGGATGGTAAAAATGTCACCACTGGACACCCAAGGCTCAGTTCCACAAGGGGCTTCAGGGAAACAGACAGCCTAGGGTAGGCTCCTGGGAGCTGTCCCATCATGGGGTCATGGAGGGAGCTAGGGCGTTTATCCACAGGCTCTTGTCAGTCATCAATGGAAGCTCCCTCTGAAGGCAGGAAGCCCCAACTTCTTAGGTCTGTCCTGTGCACCAGCAAAAGCCCAGTTGCACAGCCCGAGAACAGCCTAGGAACTCTTGATATTTATAGTCAGTAGCTTTTTTAAAAATTTATTCATTCATTCATTTAGCCTCACTGGGTCTTAGTTGTAGTGTGTGGGATCTAGGTCCCTGACCAGGGATTGAACCTTGGGTCTCCTGCATTGGGAGTGCAGAGTCTTAGCCACTGGATCACCAGGAAAGTGCCCCACAGTTAGTAGCTTTCCATATGGGAAGATACCTGCAGAAATGACATGCTGGCCCCACCCTGGGGTACCCGCTGCACCCTCCTCTCTGTCTCCAGGTGAAACTGGCCTCTTGGTCCAAAGAAAAGCCGGGTGGCTGGTACAGCACATTCCGTCGAGGGAAGAAGGTGAGTTTCCTGGGAAGCTATGGTGTGGATAGTATAAAAATTGGTGGGGAATCAGCATAGGGAATTGCAGGAAGTGCGATGACCCAGTAGACTCACCTCTGCCTTTATGGTGATCATCGACATTGGAAAGTGGGAGTTGGGTGTGGCAACATCAGCTGTGTGATGTGAGGGGAAGTACAGGGAATAATGGCGATCTAGAGGCAGTGCTGGAAGGACCTCGAGGCTTCCTGGGAGAAGTCTCAGCTCAGTTGAAGCCCAAGTAATAAGTTGGTTGGCAAGTTTGAGAGGACAAGGAAGGGTGTTCTGGAGCGATGGAACAGTATGTATGCAGCCCAGAATCAAGAGAGGCCCCGGTGAATTTAAAGAAGAAAAAAGCCACTTGCTCTGCTCTAGAGAGTTGGGGAAATGTGGCAGGAAAAGGGGCTGGGGGGAATAGGTGAGAGCTAGGATCACCTCCTCAGAAAGACCCATGGGCAGTAGGGAGCCATGGAATGTTTCTAAGTGAGAGAGGGACCAAAATTCAATCTCTATGATAGGAAAATGCATCTGGGCTGGTGGTGGTGGTTGTGGGAAAATTGGAAGTTGGGAGACACCAGGAGGAGACTGATGGCTTGGTCCAGCAGAACAAGGAAAGGGCCAGGCTGAAGCTAGTGGTGTGGGGGAATGAAGAGGACAGCATGGCTTAGAACATCATCTAAGAGAGCAGGTCAGTAGGACCTAGTAGTCGATGAGAGGCAAGTCAATAGGACCTATCAATAGTAACTGAGATAGAGCAGGGGAAGGAGATGGGGGTGGTGCCCAGGTTCCTGGTTTGAAGGACAGATATCTAGTAAAATTTTGAGATGTATAAGTGGGAAGAAGATCAGGTTTCAGGGGTGGTGGGGGATCCTGGGTCCATTTGGGATTTGTTTGTCACATATGTATGTATACACACACACACACACATACACACACACACATGCTAAGCATGTGGAAAACATAGTTCCTGACTTTGTGAAGTTAACATTCTACTGGGAATGAGACCAACGAAGCAGACAGACAATAACCAGGGGGAAAAAATCTATTGTATAATGTCAAGGGGTATCTCGGTGTGGGTTCCCTAAAACAGACCTGAGACTCAATTGCAAGGGATTTATCTGAGAGGTGAGTGCAGAAAACATCAATCAAGGAACGTGAAATGATGCAGGAAAGAGAAGGAAGCCAACAAGGATGTGTTACTGGGCCAGTTGTCTCAAGCCAGTGATAACTGAATAATACATTTTATGGAGCCCAATATATCCAAAATATTGTCATATCAATATAAAGATTACTGAAGCATTTTAGAAGTCTCAGCTCAGTTGAAGCCCAAGTAATAAGTTGGTTGGCAAGTTTGAGAGGACAAGGAAGGGTGTTCTGGAGCGATGGAACAGTATGTATGCAGCCCAGAATAAGGAGGGGCCCCGGGGAATTTAAAGAAGAAAAAAGCCACTTGCTCTGCTCTAGAGAGTTGGGGAAATGTGGCAGGAAAAGGGGCTGGGGGGAATAGGTGAGAGCTAGGATCACCTCCTCAGAAAGACCCATGGGCAGTAGGGAGCCATGGAATGTTTCTAAGTGAGAGAGGGACCAAAATTCAATCTCTATGATAGGAAAATGCATCTGGGCTGGTGGTGGTGGTTGTGGGAAAATTGGAAGTTGGGAGACACCAGGAGGAGACTGATGGCTTGGTCCAGCAGAACAAGGAAAGGGCCAGGCTGAAGCTAGTGGTGTGGGGGAATGAAGAGGACAGCATGGCTTAGAACATCATCTAAGAGAGCAGGTCAGTAGGACCTAGTAGTCGATGAGAGGCAAGTCAATAGGACCTATCAATAGTAACTGAGATAGAGCAGGGGAGGGAGATGGGGGTGGTGCCCAGGTTCCTGGTTTGAAGGACAGATATCTAGTAAAATTTTGAGATGTATAAGTGGGAAGAAGATCAGGTTTCAGGGGTGGTGGGGGATCCTGGGTCCATTTGGGATTTGTTTGTCACATATGTATGTATACACACACACACACACATACACACACACACATGCTAAGCATGTGGAAAACATAGTTCCTGACTTTGTGAAGTTAACATTCTACTGGGAATGAGACCAACGAAGCAGACAGACAATAACCAGGGGAACAAATCTATTGTATAATGTCAAGGGGTATCTCGGTGTGGGTTCCCCTAAAACAGACCTGAGACTCAATTGCAAGGGATTTATCTGAGAGGTGAGTGCAGAAAACATCAATCAAGGAACGTGAAATGATGCAGGAAAGAGAAGGAAGCCAACAAGGATGTGTTACTGGGCCAGTTGTCTCAAGCCAGTGATAACTGAATAATACATTTTATGGAGCCCAATATATCCAAAATATTGTCATATCAATATAAAGATTACTGAAGCATTTTAAACTTTCTCCCTATGAGTTTTTCAGAGCCTAGTGCATGTTTTATATTTATAGCACCTCATAATTTCAGTGCTGTATTTCCTTGGAAATACTTAGGTTACATAAAACCTGCAGTGGAAAAAGTAGTTTTGCATCCTCAAGTTGTTCCAAACCTCACTTTTTTGCTAGCCAGATTGAGGCTCGGTTGTTAGGTATACATTAAATAAAGTCAAAAAAAATTAATTAAATCATTAAAATTGAAATGGATGGACCCAGAGGTTATCCTACTAAGGGCAGTAAGTCAGAAGCTATCAGATGATATCAGTTACGTGTGGAATCTAAAATATGACACAAATGCACGTATCTACAAAACAGAAATAGACTCACAGATAGAGAAAACAAATTTATGACTACCAAAGAAGACAGGGAGGGAGAGGTAAATCAGGAATTTGAGATGAACAGATACACGCTACTATATGTAAAATAGATAGACAATGAGGACCTACTGTATAGCACAAGGGATAATATATTCAATATCTTGTAGTAACCTGTAATGGAGAAGAAAAAGAATACATACATATATATATATATATACACAAACACACAGACACACTGAATCACTCTGCTATAAGCCTGAAATGAACACAACATCGTAAATCAACTATACTTCAAGATTTAAAATAAAAAAAAAGAGTGCCAAAAGAAAAAAAATTCAAATTCAAATACAGTTTTAAAAAGTTCCTCGGTCTGACCGGCCACCATGCAAGCGCTCAATGGCCGCCCGTGCCTAGAGGCTTGCCCGAGAACCAGGCACAGCTGGAGGGCCATCGGGACAGTCGAAGATGAAGACGCGGCCGAAGGGGCAGGTCCTCTGCAGTGGATGGAGCGCTGGGGCGGGGGTACCCCCTCGAGAGCGGCGGCGAGGGGGCCATCCTCCCCTCTGTCCCACCCCCAGTTCTCCTACGTGGACGCCGACGGGGCCCCGGTGAATGTGGTGCAGCTGACCTTCCTGAAGCTGCTGAGCGCCACGGCGCGCCAGAGCTTCACCTACACCTGCCAGAACTCGGCCGCCTGGCTGGACGAAGCTGCAGGCGACCACCGCCGCGCCACCCGCTTCCTCGGAGCCAACGGGGAGGAGCTGTCCTTCAACCAGACCGCAGCAGCCGCCGTCACTGTCCCCTACGATGGCTGCAGGGTAAGGCAGAGGGCAGGGGCTGGCCGGACCGCGGAGGGGAGGCTGGGCTGGCCCTCCCCCGACTCTCCTGCCAGCCGCGTCTTCCTGTCGCCGGCAGCTCCGCAAGGGACAGACGAAGACCCTCTTCGAGTTCAGCTCTTCCCGCGTGGGATTTCTGCCCCTGTGGGACGTGGCGGCGGCCGATGGAAAATTGAAATGGATGGACCCAGAGGTTATCCTACTAGGGATGATATCAGTTATGTGTGGAATCTAAAATATGACACAAATGCACGTATCTACAAAACAGAAATAGACTCACAGATAGAGAAAACAAATTTATGACTACCAAAGAAGACAGGGAGGGAGAGGTAAATCAGGAATTTGAGATGAACAGATACACGCTACTATATGTAAAATAGATAGACAATGAGGACCTACTGTATAGCACAAGGGATAATATATTCAATATCTTGTAGTAACCTGTAATGGAGAAGAAAAAGAATACATACATATATATATATATATATATATATATATATATATATATATATATATATATACACAAACACACAGACACACTGAATCACTCTGCTATAAGCCTGAAATGAACACAACATCGTAAATCAACTATACTTCAAGATTTAAAATAAAAAAAAAGAGTGCCAAAAGAAAAAAAATTCAAATTCAAATACAGTTTTAAAAAGTTCCTCGGTCTGACCGGCCACCATGCAAGCGCTCAATGGCCGCCCGTGCCTAGAGGCTTGCCCGAGAACCAGGCACAGCTGGAGGGCCATCGGGACAGTCGAAGATGAAGACGCGGCCGAAGGGGCAGGTCCTCTGCAGTGGATGGAGCGCTGGGGCGGGGGTACCCCCTCGAGAGCGGCGGCGAGGGGGCCATCCTCCCCTCTGTCCCACCCCCAGTTCTCCTACGTGGACGCCGACGGGGCCCCGGTGAATGTGGTGCAGCTGACCTTCCTGAAGCTGCTGAGCGCCACGGCGCGCCAGAGCTTCACCTACACCTGCCAGAACTCGGCCGCCTGGCTGGACGAAGCTGCAGGCGACCACCGCCGCGCCGCCCGCTTCCTCGGAGCCAACGGGGAGGAGCTGTCCTTCAACCAGACCGCAGCAGCCACCGTCACTGTCCCCTACGATGGCTGCAGGGTAAGGCAGAGGGCAGGGTCTGGCCGGACCGCGGAGGGGAGGCTGGGCTGGCCCTCCCCCGACTCTCCTGCCAGCCGCGTCTTCCTGTCGCCGGCAGCTCCGCAAGGGACAGACGAAGACCCTCTTCGAGTTCAGCTCTTCCCGCGTGGGATTTCTGCCCCTGTGGGACGTGGCGGCGGCCGACTTTGGCCAGACGAACCAGAAGTTTGGGTTTGAACTGGGCCCCGTCTGCTTCAGCAGCTGAGAGCTTCGGGGGTGGAGGGACAAGGAGGGAGCCCCCCAGACGGGGCACATCTGGTGCTGAGGCCTTGACGCCATCCTATTTATCGTCTCCTGTGACTGTGGAGCCAGGGGACAGTCCGCTCGTCACGGTCAAACAGTATCCCCTCTCCACTCCAGGGGGCCTGGGGGCTGGACTGCCTGATGCCTGGGTCCGGTCCCCCTGCACTGCGCCCCAGCTGGCCTAACAGTAGTCTGGTTCCTTCTCTCCTCTGAGCTCACCCAACACGCATCTCCCTCCCCCATGCCCGCTGCGACGAACTTCTAATTCAGAGCTGACCAATGCCCCGCCCGTGCCTGTCCCCCAGGCCTCAGTCATCTCTCTCCCCACCCCTTGGTGCTACCTTCCCCAGAGTTTTAAGCACTGGATATCTCGCGGTCCCAGACTGGGACCTCTCACTCCTTTCCTCTTTTCAGGTGGGTTCCCAGTGAAGGGACTGATGTCAGAATACCGAGGGAAGGGGGACTTGCCTGCCCTGAGCTGTGTGTTCTTTCTGCTGTCTCAGCCCAGCTCTGAATACCGTCTCCCTCCCGGTGTCCCCAAATGCACCTTGCCATGCCAGGTGGTGGGGGGACCATAATGGCGGGGGTCAATCAGGACTCTAGTGGTGCTGCCTATTTATGCCTGGGGTGTGTAAGTAAAAGGGACAAATCCCCTCTGTTGTATATTTTATCTGCTTCCGCCTTAGGGAAGGCTGGGATATGATGAGAGAGATTCTAGCAGGATCCCCATTCCCGCCACCGCCCCAGGCCAGAGGGCGTAATTGGCATATCTCAAGTCTGAGAATAAATCAGTGAACTGTGTCCTGTCTGTGTCTTTCTTTCTTTTGAGATGTGTGTTTATTTATTTTTACTTTCGGCTGCACTGGCTCTTCATTGCTGCGCCCGGCCTTTCTCCAGTGGGGTCGAGCAGGACTCTCTAAGTCGCAGTGCACGGGCTTCTCGTGGCAGTGACTTCTCTCATGGTAGAGCAGAGCCTCTAGGGCACGTGGGTTCAGTCGTTTGGGCTCCTGGGCTCTAGAGTGTGGGCTCAGTAGTTGTGTTGCAGAGGTTTAAGTGCCCCGAGGCATGCGGAATTTTCCTAGATTGAGGATCAAACCCAGGTCCCTTCAGGGATGTCTGCTGTTTGTGCTGGTCATCTGACGCTCTCTTAGGGTCTGGCTTTTGTCTCACACAAGGTGTCTGACTGCCACTTGTTTTAATTAATTGTGTCTTTCGATGGAGGGAGCTTTCGAGGTGTGCATGTGTGATCAGTTGTGTCCGATTCTTAGCAACTCCATGGACTGGAGCCCACCAGGCTCTTTTGTCCGTGGGATTTTTCAGGCAAGAACACTGGAATGGGTTGCCATTTCCTTCTCCAGGGGATCTTCCCAATCCAGAGATCAAACCTGTACCGCCTATATCCCTTGCATTGACAGGTGGATTCTTATCCACGTCACCAGCAGGGGAGTCCCAGGTTGAGGGTTAAAAACAAAACAAAACAAAACAAAACAAATTTATTGGGAATTCCCTGGTGGTCCAGTGGTTAGGACTCGGTGCTTTCACTGCTGTGGCCTGGGTTCAATCCCTGGTGGGGGAACTGAGATCCCACAAGCCACCAGTATAAATGGAGATATAATTCATGTACCATGTAATTCACCCTCTGAAAGTATATAATTAAATGGTTTTCAGGGTATTCACAGACTTGTGCAACCACCACCACAATCCATTTTGAAACACTGTCTTCACCTCCGAGAAAAGCCCCACATCCATTAGCAATCACTCATCATCTCCTTCAAATCGCTCGGGGCTGGAAAACCACAAATCCTGTCTCTGTGGCTCTGGCCATTTCCTATGAATGGAATCCTACAACACATGGTCCTCTGAGTCTGGCTTCCTCCCTTTAGTGTAATTTCACAGTTCATGTTGCAGCACGCGTCAGAACTTCATTTCTTTTTATTGTTGAACAATACTTTACTGCTTCTTGTTTATCCATTCATCAGTGGATAGACACGGGTGAGTGAGGAGGGCTGGAGGGCTGGTGTGCATTCAGTTGGATCAGGTGGGGTTGGGTGGGCAGAAGTAACAGGCTGGAGTAAGCTGTCTCAAATGAGAGCGTGCATGGATTCATACGTACATGCTCAGTCGTGTCCAACTCTGCAACCCCATGGACTGTAGCCCGCCAGACTCCTCTGTCCATGACATTTCCCAGGCAAGAATACTGGAGTGGGGTGCTGTTCCCTTCTCCTGGATCTTCCTCACCCAGGGATAGAACCCACATCTCCTGCATTGGCAGGCAGATTCTTTACCACTGAGCCACCCGGGAAGCTGAAACGGGGTTTTCTCTACTCTTTGTGCCGCAGGCTCTCAAACGCCACCTGGATTCCTTTATTCATTCAATACAAGTTACTAGGAGTCTAATTCTTTGAAGAAGGTTGATGCCCAGAGGTTAATCCATGAGTTACTTCATTTATTTACTTATTCATTTGTGTAACTCTGCGGAGTGTGTCCTCAGCCATCAGGCATGGCTCCAGGTGCTGAGGATAGAAGATGTGGTGTCTGCTCGCAGGATCTCACTCCCGAAGAAAACAGATTAGACACAAATAGCTATATCATGTGACTTCAGGCGGTAGCAAGTGTTGTGCAGGAGAATCAGGCAAGTCGCATGCACAGAGAGTGATGGAACGTGAAAGTGAAGTCGCTCAGTCGTGTCCGACACTTTGTGACCCATGGACGAGCCATGGACGTCTCCAAGCAAGAATACTGGAGTGGGTAGCCTTTCCCTTCTCCAGGGGATTTTCCCAACCTACGGATTGAACCCAGGTCTCTCACATTGCAAGTAGATTTTTTACCAACTGAGCTGCGAGGGAATCCCAGAGAGTGATGGAGAGGTAGGTGAGTTGAGAAAGGTTGATTAGAAGAGGCTTTGCTGAGGAGCTGGTGTTTTAGCAGAGACCTGAAGGATTTGAGGAAAGATCCATGGGGAGGTTGTTTGCTGTGGTTTTGGCCATGTGGCTTGTGGGATCTCAGTTCCATGACTGGGGACTGAACCCAGGCCGTGTCAGTAAAAGCAGGATTTCTAACCGTTAAGCCATCAAGGAACTCATCATGTAGTGTCCTGAGGAAATGCCTGAGACATAGTGTAGGATCCCGGAAATCCTCAAATACCCAGGAGGACTCTTGGGAGGATGGTGTTTCACCTCTTCTTTGAATGTGCAACTTTTGCTGATTTTTTCCCCCTGACTTCTATCATCCCAAACATGGACATGAGCCTGCCTTCTTTTAGTTCCTCTCTCAAGCATCTTTAAGTCAGGAATGCATACAGTGAGGGCTTTCCCGATGGTCCAGCCTCCTTGTCCATGACATTTCCCAGGCAAGAATACTGGAGTGGGGTGCTGTTCCCTTCTTCTGGATCTTCCTCACCCAGGGATAGAACCCACATCTCCTGCATTGGCAGGCAGATTCTTTACCACTGAGCCACCCGGGAAGCTGAAACGGGGTTTTCTCTACTCTTTGTGCCGCAGGCTCTCAAACGCCACCTGGATTCCTTTATTCATTCAATACAAGTTACTAGGAGTCTAATTCTTTGAAGAAGGTTGATGCCCAGAGGTTAATCCATGAGTTACTTCATTTATTTACTTATTCATTTGTGTAACTCTGCGGAGTGTGTCCTCAGCCATCAGGCATGGCTCCAGGTGCTGAGGATAGAAGACGTGGTGTCTGCTCGCAGGATCTCACTCCCGAAGAAAACAGATTAGACACAAATAGCTATATCATGTGACTTCAGGCGGTAGCAAGTGTTGTGCAGGAGAATCAGGCAAGTCGCATGCACAGAGAGTGATGGAACGTGAAAGTGAAGTCGCTCAGTCGTGTCCGACACTTTGTGACCCATGGACGAGCCATGGACGTCTCCAAGCAAGAATACTGGAGTGGGTAGCCTTTCCCTTCTCCAGGGGATTTTCCCAACCTACGGATTGAACCCAGGTCTCTCACATTGCAAGTAGATTTTTTACCAACTGAGCTGCGAGGGAATCCCAGAGAGTGATGGAGAGGTAGGTGAGTTGAGAAAGGTTGATTAGAAGAGGCTTTGCTGAGGAGCTGGTGTTTTAGCAGAGACCTGAAGGATTTGAGGAAAGATCCATGGGGAGGTTGTTTGCTGTGGTTTTGGCCATGTGGCTTGTGGGATCTCAGTTCCATGACTGGGGACTGAACCCAGGCCGTGTCAGTAAAAGCAGGATTTCTAACCGTTAAGCCATCAAGGAACTCATCATGTAGTGTCCTGAGGAAATGCCTGAGACATAGTGTAGGATCCCGGAAATCCTCAAATACCCAGGAGGACTCTTGGGAGGATGGTGTTTCACCTCTTCTTTGAATGTGTAACTTTTGCTGATTTTTTCCCCCTGACTTCTATCATCCCAAACATGGACATGAGCCTGCCTTCTTTTAGTTCCTCTCTCAAGCATCTTTAAGTCAGGAATGCATACAGTGAGGGCTTTCCCGATGGTCCAGCAGGTAAGGACACTGCCTTGCAGTGCAAGGGGCGCCAGTTCAATCCCTGGCCTGGGAAGATCCCATGTGCCGCGGAGCAGCTGGACCGAGGTGTCCAATGACCGAGCCAGCGCTCTGGAGTGCATGCGCCCAGGGCTGGTGCTCTACAACGAGAGAGGCCACTGCAATGGAAGGCCCACACAGGCCAAAAAAGAACAAAGATGTAAATTAATGAAAGACCAATAGAAGTGGCCAAAAAAAAAAAAAAAAGAATGCATATAGTGGGCTACCCTGTGGTCCAGGGGTGGTGGGGACTTCCCTGGTGGTCCTGCGGACTTTGAGCTCCTGATGAAGAGGGCTCTGGTTCCATCCCTGGTCAAGGAATTAGATTCTACATGTAGCGATGAAGATCCTGCGTGCCTCAGTTAAGGCCCAGCACAGCCCCCCAAAAAGAATGCATATAGTATCAGCAATGCTGCATGTAGGGGTTCCTGGTAGCTCAGCTGGTAAAGAATCCACCTGCAATGCAGGAGACCCCAGGTCGGGAAGGTCCCTTAGAAGAGGGAATGGCAGGGCTTCCCTGGTGGTCCAGTGGGTAAGGACACTGCCTTGCAGTGCAAGGGGCACCAGTTCGATCCCTGGCCTGGGAAGATCCCACGTGCTGTGGAGCGGCTGGACTGATGTGTCCAATTACCGAGCAGGAGCTCTGGGGCGCATGCACCCAGAGCCAGTGCTCTGCAGTGAGAGAGGCCACTGCAGTGAGAGGCCCACACAGGCCAAAGAACAAAGATAAATAAATGAAAGACCAATAGAAGTGGCCCCAAAAAATATTAAAACAAAAGAAGAAGAGGGAATGGCTACCCACTCCAGCATTCTTGTCAGGAGAATCCCACAGCCTGGGAGGTAACAATCCATAGGGTCTCAAAGAACTGGACACGACTGAGCGACCAACACTTTCCCTTTCACTGTGGATTTGTCACTGGAGGTGTGCTCTTCCCAAGCCCAGATTTCCTGTCATTCTCCTGTCTTCTCCCCTCTTTCCTTCCTTGCCTAAATCTTCACTGTCTTTCTCTAAGTCTTTCTGCTTTCTCACACCTTTAAAAAAAATTTTTTTTTTTTGACCTTGAAGTGTGGCTGGAGAAATCTCAGTTCTCTGACCAGCGTTTGAAACCACATGCTCTTCAGCGGAAGCACAGAGTCCTAAACTACTGAAAAGTGAAAGGCTAAAGTGAAAGACGCTAAGTTGTGTCTGACTCTGCGACCCCATGGATGGTAGCCCGCCAGGCTCCCCTGTCCGTGGGATGCTCCAGGCAAGAATACCAGAGTGGGTAGCCTATCCCTTCTCCAGAGGATCTTCCCGATCCAGGAATTGAACCGGGGTCTCCTGCATTGCAGGTGGATTGTTTACCAGCTGAGCTACCAGGAAATTCCCTGGATCAAATTTATCTCACTAGATCAGATTTATCTCACCAGGTCAAATTTATCTCACTTTCTTATGAAGAATAATCCCCTCAACCCTTCTTACAGACCCTATCTGCACACCCACATGATCCATGATTGCTTCAACTTCCACTATTAATAACGATAATAATGACCATCGGTTGTCTACATACCTGACACTTTTCATCAAATATTTTCCCCTGAATGCTTTTGTTTATTTCTCATCACCGCCTTTGAGAAAGGTTCTGTTGTGCTCAGTCGCTTCAGTCGTGTCTCTTTGCAACTCCACAGACTGTAGCCCTCTGGGCTCACCTGTCCATGGGATCCTCAAGGCAAGCATACTGGAGTGGGCCGCCATGCTCTCCTCCTGGGGATCTTCCTGACCCAGGGATCGAACTTGCATCTCTTGCTGTCTCTGGCATTGCAGGCAGACTCTTCATCATCGAGCCACTGGGAAGCTCCAAATAGTCAGTTGTGTCTGACTCTTGGCGACCCCATGAATGGTAGCCCACCAGGCTCCTCTGTCCATGGGAGTCTCCAGACAAGAATACTGGAGTGGGTTGCCATGCCCTTCTCCAGGGAATAAGGCACATTCTTTACCAGCTGGACCACCAGGTTCTATCTCCCTTTTGCAAATAAGGGAGCTGAGAATCCAGAGGTAGAGAGTAACTTGCCCAGAGTCTATAGCTAAAGATTTTGCTAAGCAAAAAGCCATTTTCTCCTTAAGAGGAATTACTTCCATCAAAAGTTAAAAAAACCGCACCCAATGACAGTTCAGAGTTTGAATGCAGATCAGCCAGCATCTACTTCGGCAATTCCAGTCCCATGATAGTACAGGTATTTTGGAGGGGAGGACCAATTAATAGTGTAATGAGGACTCTTTCATTAGGTAAAAGCTCATTAAAGAATTAGGAACTCGGCCGTGCTAAATTAAAGGGTAATTGACAAAGATGTAAGGGAGGGAATTCTAGGCTGGGTTCGCTCTGCTCTGTATATTTACTTAGCATCATCATCCCAGGCGGCTGCTGGGAAACCCCCAGCTTATTTGCATATTCAACAGCCATAATTAATCACACCGCTAGTGCTCCTGGAGCAATCACTCCCGAGGGGGAGGGGAAGGCGGAGATGGGGCTGGACGGCAGTGTGGGGGTCTGCCTGTGGCTTTCGACAGGGATGCAGGGGGTGGGCGGAGCAGGGGGTTTACACGGACTCTCTCACAACACGGTCAGAGATTCAAACAGTGACAGACCCAGACCCAGGGTCTTGTGGAATCAGACCTTCCTCTTGTCCTCCCCGGCTGCCACGGGCAGACTCAGAGAGGCAGATCCGCGATACACACGCCCTGACATCCTCAGCCAGCTCCCATACACTGACACGCGGAGCAGCCCCACACCCAGCGGGGTCTGGACACACACCCAGAGTCCCCCCAAGACACCCATGTTCATGAAGCCACACTCAGAGACGGAACTGCATCTGGAGGAAGAGCCTCGTCGTCACACAGCGTCCCGGGGGCAGTCAGAGGCCAGACACGCAGAAGGACACACAGCCCCACCCAGAGATGCGCCACCAACACGTAAGCCACCAATATGGGTCTGTCGACTAAAAACGATGAACAACTTGAGAGTTGTGGGTGCAGTTTTAATTGGGGCATAATTAGGACAGCAGCCAGGGAGGCAGCACCCCAGATAGCTCTGAGAGACAGCTCCAAAGAGGCAGCAGGAGGAGGGTCAATGTTTAAGGATTTTGGTGAGGGGGTAGTTTGATATCATTAAACCATCAATTTACAAAGGGTCTTCAATTAGTCAGGAGATTCTGATATCACCATGAGAAGGTTTATTGAGGCAAAAAAAGGAAAGTCCCCATGCTCTAAAATCCAAATTAAACGTACAAGGGGCTCAGCCAGCATCTACTGCAATTCCAGTCCCATGATAGTACAGGTATTTTGGAGGGGAGGACCAATTAATAGTGTAATGAGGACTCTTTCATTAGGTAAAAGCTCATTAAAGAATTAGGAACTCGGCCGTGCTAAATTAAAGGGTAATTGACAAAGATGTAAGGGAGGGAATTCTAGGCTGGGTTCCCTCTGCTCTGTATATTTACTTAGCATCATCATCCCAGGCGGCTGCTGGGAAACCCCCAGCTTATTTGCATATTCAACAGCCATAATTAATCACACCGCTAGTGCTCCTGGAGCAATCACTCCCGAGGGGGAGGGGAAGGCGGAGATGGGGCTGGACGGCAGTGTGGGGGTCTGCCTGTGGCTTTCGACAGGGATGCAGGGGGTGGGCGGAGCAGGGGGTTTACACGGACTCTCTCACAACACGGTCAGAGATTCAAACAGTGACAGACCCAGACCCAGGGTCTTGTGGAATCAGACCTTCCTCTTGTCCTCCCCGGCTGCCACGGGCAGACTCAGAGAGGCAGATCCGCGATACACACGCCCTGACATCCTCAGCCAGCTCCCATACACTGACACGCGGAGCAGCCCCACACCCAGCGGGGTCTGGACACACACCCAGAGTCCCCCCAAGACACCCATGTTCATGAAGCCACACTCAGAGACGGAACTGCATCTGGAGGAAGAGCCTCGTCGTCACACAGCGTCCCGGGGGCAGTCAGAGGCCAGACACGCAGAAGGACACACAGCCCCACCCAGAGATGCGCCACCAACACGTAAGCCACCAATATGGGTCTGTCGACTAAAAACGATGAACAACTTGAGAGTTGTGGGTGCAGTTTTAATTGGGGCATAATTAGGACAGCAGCCAGGGAGGCAGCACCCCAGATAGCTCTGAGAGACAGCTCCAAAGAGGCAGCAGGAGGAGGGTCAATGTTTAAGGATTTTGGTGAGGGGGTAGTTTGATATCATTAAACCATCAATTTACAAAGGGTCTTCAATTAGTCAGGAGATTCTGATATCACCATGAGATTTAGTGCTTTTCTAAATATGAGGAGATGCAAGGATTGAGATAGTAAAAGCTGTTCCTAAAAGCATCCACCTATCTGAAGACTTGCCCCACCAGATTCCCTGGAGCACAGAGCGCCTCTACCCTTCCCTGCTCTCCACCAGGGGCTGTGGAAGGTCAGCAGCTCTCAACAGCACAGGGTCTGGTCCCTGCAGAGGCAGAGGGCAAATGTCCTTGTTGTCCAGTCATTGGCAATGTAGTTAGTAAATGCCAATTTGTAGCTGACAGGCCCAAGAACACTCCATCATGGATGTTTCAGATATAACCCCTACTCTACCCACATACACATTCATTCTATCCATCGGAAAATCTTTTTATTTTAAGTTTTAAAGTATTTTATATATTTGGCAGCATTGAGTCCTAGTTGCAGCATGCGGGATCTTTCCTTGCAGGGGCTCCTGATCTCTAGTTGGGATGTGGGTCGCTCAGCAGGTGCCGTGCGGAGGCTTAGTGGCCCGAGGGCATGTGGCGTCCTAGTTCCCTGGCCAGAGGCTGAATCCACACTGTCCCTTCACTGCAAGGGAGATTCTTAACCACGGGACCACCAGGGAAGTCCCGTCCCTGGGCATCCGACTCTTTGAGGGACCTCATGTGAGTGGAATCATGCAACATACGTCTTTTTGTGAGGGCTTATTTCAGTTGGCATAATAAGGCTCATAACAAGGTTCCTCAAAGGTCATCCATGTTGTCTCATGTGTCAGAATTTCCTTCCTTTTCCAGGGTGAAACGCATAATAATCGGATCACTGGGGTTGCTACCAGCTCTTGGTAAGGTTTCAACCCCACCCAGAGATGCGCCACCAACACGTAAGCCACCAATATGGGTCTGTCGACTAAAAACGATGAACAACTTGAGAGTTGTGGGTGCAGTTTTAATTGGGGCATAATTAGGACAGCAGCCAGGGAGGCAGCACCCCAGATAGCTCTGAGAGACAGCTCCAAAGAGGCAGCAGGAGGAGGGTCAATGTTTAAGGATTTTGGTGAGGGGGTAGTTTGATATCATTAAACCGTCAATTTACAAAGGGTCTTCAATTAGTCAGGAGATTCTGATATCACCATGAGATTTAGTGCTTTTCTAAATATGAGGAGATGCAAGGATTGAGATAGTAAAAGCTGTTCCTAAAAGCATCCACCTATCTGAAGACTTGCCCCACCAGATTCCCTGGAGCACAGAGCGCCTCTACCCTTCCCTGCTCTCCACCAGGGGCTGTGGAAGGTCAGCAGCTCTCAACAGCACAGGGTCTGGTCCCTGCAGAGGCAGAGGGCAAATGTCCTTGTTGTCCAGTCATTGGCAATGTAGTTAGTAAATGCCAATTTGTAGCTGACAGGCCCAAGAACACTCCATCATGGATGTTTCAGATATAACCCCTACTCTACCCACATACACATTCATTCTATCCATCGGAAAATCTTTTTATTTTAAGTTTTAAAGTATTTTATATATTTGGCAGCATTGAGTCCTAGTTGCAGCATGCGGGATCTTTCCTTGCAGGGGCTCCTGATCTCTAGTTGGGATGTGGGTCGCTCAGCAGGTGCCGTGCGGAGGCTTAGTGGCCCGAGGGCATGTGGCGTCCTAGTTCCCTGGCCAGAGGCTGAATCCACACTGTCCCCTTCACTGCAAGGGAGATTCTTAACCACGGGACCACCAGGGAAGTCCCGTCCCTGGGCATCCGACTCTTTGAGGGACCTCATGTGAGTGGAATCATGCAACATACGTCTTTTTGTGAGGGCTTATTTCAGTTGGCATAATAAGGCTCATAACAAGGTTCCTCAAAGGTCATCCATGTTGTCTCATGTGTCAGAATTTCCTTCCTTTTCCAGGGTGAGTAATAATCCAGCGGATGGCTGGGCCACATTTTTTTTATCCATTCATCTGTTGATGGACACTGGGGTTGCTACCAGCTCTTGGTACTGCGATGCTGTTCTAAATGTGACAGTCCAAGTATCTCTTTGAGATCCTGCTTTGGATTCTTTTGGGTCTATATCTAGAAGTGGAATTTCTGGATTGAACATTCTTTCTTTCTTTCTTTTTTTTATTTTTATTTTATTTATTTATTTTAAAAGATTTATTTATTTATTTATTTGGGGCGGGTGTCGGGTTGGGGAGGGAGGGGAGCGGGCGGGCCACTTCCATTGGTCTTTCATTTCTCTATTTTCATCCGTCTTTGTTCTTTGGCTCCTGTGGGCCTCCCATCGCGGTGGCGTCTGTCGTTGCAGAGCGCCGGCTCTGGGCGCATGCGCTCCAGAGCTCCGGCTCGGTAATTGGACACATTGGTCCAGCCACTCCGCGGCACGTGGGATCTTCCCAGGCCAGGGATCGAACTGGTGCCCCTTACACTGCAAGGCAGTGTCCTTACCCACTGGACCACCAGGGGAAGCCCCGAACATTATTTCTTTTTAAAAGTTGCTTCCATTCAGACACATCATGTACGATAACAGCGCATTGATCTGAAGTGTTCTGTTGGAGGAGCTTTGACAATTGTCTGCACACCCTAAACGAGACGGTTTCCAGCACCCAGAATTCCTCAGGTCCTTTCCCACCCCACACTAAGACACACGTCTTCTCAGATCCATTTAACGTGCGAAAAAAACAACGAATGAGGGCTTCCCTGGTGGTCCAGTGGGTAAGGACACTGTCTTGCAGTGCAAGGGGCGCCGGTTTGATCCCTGGCCTGCGAGGATCCCACGGGCCGTGGAGTGACTGGACCGATGTGTCCAACTACCGAGCTGGAGTCTCCTGCCGGGCGGAGCTCTGAAAGGGGCCCGAGGGCATGTGGCGTCCTAGTTCCCTGGCCAGAGGCTGAATCCACACTGTCCCTCAGGGGTCTTAACCACGGGACCACCAGGAAGTCGTCCCTGGGCATCCGACTCTTTGAGGGACCTCATATGAGTGGAATCATGCAACATACGTCTTTTTGTGAGGGCTTATTTCAGTTGGCATAATAAGGCTCATAACAAGGTTCCTCAAAGGTCATCCATGTTGTCTCATGTGTCAGAATTTCCTTCCTTTTCCAGGGTGAGTAATAATCCAGCGGATGGCTGGGCCACATTTTTTTTATCCATTCATCTGTTGATGGACACTGGGGTTGCTACCAGCTCTTGGTACTGCGATGCTGTTCTAAATGTGACAGTCCAAGTATCTCTTTGAGATCCTGCTTTGGATTCTTTTGGGTCTATATCTAGAAGTGGAATTTCTGGATTGAACATTCTTTCTTTCTTTCTTTTTTTATTTTTATTTTATTTATTTATTTTAAAAGATTTATTTATTTATTTATTTGGGGCGGGTGTCGGGTTGGGGAGGGAGGGGAGCGGGCGGGCCACTTCCATTGGTCTTTCATTTCTCTATTTTCATCCGTCTTTGTTCTTTGGCTCCTGTGGGCCTCCCATCGCGGTGGCGTCTGTCGTTGCAGAGCGCCGGCTCTGGGCGCATGCGCTCCAGAGCTCCGGCTCGGTAATTGGACACATTGGTCCAGCCGCTCCGCGGCACGTGGGATCTTCCCAGGCCAGGGATCGAACTGGTGCCCCTTACACTGCAAGGCAGTGTCCTTACCCACTGGACCACCAGGGGAAGCCCCGAACATTATTTCTTTTTAAAAGTTGCTTCCATTCAGACACATCATGTACGATAACAGCGCATTGATCTGAAGTGTTCTGTTGGAGGAGCTTTGACAATTGTCTGCACACCCTAAACGAGACGGTTTCCAGCACCCAGAATTCCTCAGGTCCTTTCCCACCCCACACTAAGACACACGTCTTCTCAGATCCATTTAACGTGCGAAAAAAACAACGAATGAGGGCTTCCCTGGTGGTCCAGTGGGTAAGGACACTGTCTTGCAGTGCAAGGGGCGCCGGTTTGATCCCTGGCCTGCGAGGATCCCACGGGCCGTGGAGTGACTGGACCGATGTGTCCAACTACCGAGCTGGAGCTCTGGAGCGCATGCGCCGGGAGCCGGAGCTCTGAGCCAAGAGAGGCCACTGTGATGGGAGGCCCACACAGGCCAACGAACAAAGATGGATGGAAATGGATAAGTGAAAGATCAATAGAAATGGACCCCCCCCCCAAAAAAAGTCTTAAAAAAAAACCAAACGATGAATGAAACCCGGAAGTTGTACAGAGGCTGTGTTGCGGAATGCTTAGAGCCAAGCCACGCAGGGCACGTTTCAGCTCCTTTGCGGAGCCTCCATCTCCAGAACTGTAAAGTGGGCTGAATAGTAACACCTGCAGCACCAGCTTGTGTGAGGATTAAATTCTTGAAATGAGATCACACACTCACAGCCACGTCTGCCATGTGGTAAATGCTATCAAAGCGTTGTAAGTGTTGCACATGTAAAACCACACATATATAAGCAACACTTAGAAATGCAACAGACATAAACAAATATGGAGAGAGCAAGAGAGAGAAATTTTACAATGAACACACATATGTCCACCACCCCACCTCAGAAATAAACCATCACACCCACGATTAAGATCCCTGGGTCAGGAAGACCCCTGGAGGAGGGCATGGCAGCCCACTCCAGTATTCTTGCCTGGAGAATCCCATGGACAGAGGCGCACAGTGGGCTACAGTCCACGGGGTCACAGAGAGTCAGACACGACTGAGCCACTGAGCACGCACGTCTGTATTTCTGCCACTGCATTTCTCTTCCTTCTCCATCAAGGGTAGATGAAGGTGACTTAAAAACATGGTTTTCACTATTAGGCTTATACCCTGATGAAATCAAATCTGTAAGAAACACCTGTACCCCAATGTTCATTGCAGCTCTCTATATAATAGCTAGACCTTGGGAGCAACCTAGATGTCCATCAATGAATGAATGGATAAAAAAACCCTCTGGTACATATATATATACAATGGAATACTACACAGCTGTAAAAAGAAATACAGAAGAATCATTCCTAATGAGGTGGCTGAATTTAGAACCTATCATAAAAAATGAAGTCAGTCAAAAAAGAGAAGGAAAGTACAATATACTAACACATATATATGGAATCTAGTAGGATGGTAATGATAACACACACAGTGAAACGATGGAAAAACAGACATGGACAGTAGACATATGGACATTGTGGGGAATGAACAGTGGGTGGGAGGCATAAAGGAAGTAGCATGAAAACCTACACTGTCATATGTGAAAAAAATAGCTATTGTCATCGTGCTGTGAGAAAAGGGGATCCTGCAGGGGTGCTGTGCGACGGCCTCGAGGGGTGGAATGGGGGGGATATACATATGACTAATCTGGGATCATACATATCTGTAAACAACAAAACTCTGTAAAAGTAAAAAGTAAAATAAAAATTAAAAAAGAAAAACACATGGGTTTCATTGTGGTTGAGCATACATAAAATAAAATTTAAACCATTTACCCATTTTTGATGTTCGGTTCAGTGGCCTGAAATACATCCACATTGTTGGGCCGCCATCCCCCACCATCCATTCCCAGAACTTCTTCATCTTCCCAGCTGAGCCTCTGTCCCCACGAAACCCTGACTCCCTGTGGTCTCCTCTCCCTAGGTTGTGGGAATTTTTGACCTCAGATTATTTCTCCGTGTTTACTGCACACAAGGAGCGGTATCCAAGGATGATGCACCACACGATTTGGCAAGTTTCTAAACCGTCTCGCGCTGGTACAATACTGAACATGTTTTTTCTTCTTTTTTCCCCCATCTTCTCCATGCAGACACAAGTATTTCTAATCTTGTCTTTTTAATTACCTTGAAAATGCTTCCCTCAGCAGAGTTAGCACTTCTCTTACTCATAAACGTTTAGGTGTTTCCCATTTTGTTCTCTGCAAATATCCAGGCGTCTGTGTAACGGTTTTCACTATTAGGCTTATACCCTGATGAAATCAAATCTGTAAGAAACACCTGTACCCCAATGTTCATTGCAGCTCTCTATATAATAGCTAGACCTTGGGAGCAACCTAGATGTCCATCAATGAATGAATGGATAAAAAAACCCTCTGGTACATATATATATACAATGGAATACTACACAGCTGTAAAAAGAAATACAGAAGAATCATTCCTAATGAGGTGGCTGAATTTAGAACCTATCATAAAAAATGAAGTCAGTCAAAAAAGAGAAGGAAAGTACAATATACTAACACATATATATGGAATCTAGTAGGATGGTAATGATAACACACACAGTGAAACGATGGAAAAACAGACATGGACAGTAGACATATGGACATTGTGGGGAATGAACAGTGGGTGGGAGGCATAAAGGAAGTAGCATGAAAACCTACACTGTCATATGTGAAAAAAATAGCTATTGTCATCGTGCTGTGAGAAAAGGGATCCTGCAGGGTGCTGTGCGACGGCCTCGAGGGGTGGAATGGGGGGGATATACATATGACTAATCTGGGATCATACATATCTGTAAACAACAAAACTCTGTAAAAGTAAAAAGTAAAATAAAAATTAAAAAAGAAAAACACATGGGTTTCATTGTGGTTGAGCATACATAAAATAAAATTTAAACCATTTACCCATTTTTGATGTTCGGTTCAGTGGCCTGAAATACATCCACATTGTTGGGCCGCCATCCCCCACCATCCATTCCCAGAACTTCTTCATCTTCCCAGCTGAGCCTCTGTCCCCACGAAACCCTGACTCCCTGTGGTCTCCTCTCCCTAGGTTGTGGGAATTTTTGACCTCAGATTATTTCTCCGTGTTTACTGCACACAAGGAGCGGTATCCAAGGATGATGCACCACACGATTTGGCAAGTTTCTAAACCGTCTCGCGCTGGTACAATACTGAACATGTTTTTTCTTCTTTTTTCCCCCATCTTCTCCATGCAGACACAAGTATTTCTAATCTTGTCTTTTTAATTACCTTGAAAATGCTTCCCTCAGCAGAGTTAGCACTTCTCTTACTCATAAACGTTTAGGTGTTTCCCATTTTGTTCTCTGCAAATATCCAGGCGTCTGTGTACACGGTTAAGTGTTTCCAGGATGTGCGTGCTAAATCGCTTTGGTCGTGCCCAACGCTGCAACCCTATGAACCGTAGCCCGCCAGGCTCCTCCGTCCATGGGATTCTCCAGGCAAGAGGACTGGAGTGGGCTGCCATGCCCTCCTCCAGGGGGTCTTCCCCCTCTAGGGTGTGCATTTCAGTTCAGCTCAGTCGTGTCCGACCCTTTGTGACCCCGTGGACTGCAGCAGGCCAGGTTTCCCCGTCCTTCCCCATCTCCCAGAGGAACACCATGTCCCTTGAGTTGGTGATGCTATCCAACCTTCTTCCTCTGTGGTCCTCTAGGGTGTATAAATGTGTGATAAAACAGGAAATTCTGGGTCAGGGAGAAGGTGCATCTTCATTTAAACTGAGTAGGATCCTCATGCTGGTTGTCCAGACCTCACTATTTATCTTTTTTATTATTATTATTAATTTTTTTTAAAGATTTATTTATTGATTTATTTTTGGGCCGGAGTCGGGTTGGGGAGGGAGGGGAGCAGGCGGGCCACTTCTATTGGTCTTTCATTTCTCCATTTTCATCCGTCTTCGTTCTTTGGTTCCTGTGGGCCTCCCATCGCTGTGGCGTCTGTTGTTGCAGAGCACCGGCTCTGTGCGCATGCGCTCCAGAGCTCCGGCTCGGCAATTGGACACATCGGTCCAGCCACTCCGCGGCACGTGCGATCTTCCCAGGCCAGGGATCGAACTGGCGCCCCTTGCACTGCAAGGTGGTGTCCTTACCCACTGGACCACCAGGGGAAGCCCACTCACTATTTATCTTTCAGCTCACCACCTTCCCGAGGTTTCCTGTTGGCTCAGGACAGAGTCTGAGTTCTTCTGCCTGGGCTCTGGCCTCACTTGTCACCGTACCATCAGAAGACTGAGTCTCCTGGACCCCATGACCTCAGGGCCTTTGCACCTACTCTCCTTTCTGCCCACCATGCCCTACCATCTCTTACGCATCCTTTGGGCCCTAGATCAGAGCCCGCTAGTCAGTGAATCCTGCCCATTTGTGCATGCACCCAGTCCTAACTCTCAATTATTTGAAAGTGGGACTGCCTCAAATCCATTGCATGCTGGGCCCAGATTGAGCACCTGGTGCCCACTGGAGGAGTGGAAGAGCCCGTGCCTACTATGCCTTGGGGATGGGGTGCAGCTGCACAGAGACCTGGGCTCCAACCCCAGTTCTACCACTTCCTGGCTGTGTGACCTCAGGCAAGCGTCTTAACCCCTCTGAACCCTTCACGTTCCTCTCCGGTGAAACCCTTCCCAGGGCTGCTGCAGAGATGGAAATGAGTCCCAGCGGGCCCTGACTCAGGGTAGACCCCTCTTGGTAGGAACCAAGTTCCGGCTCCACAACCTTGGACTAGGGCTTTGCTCCTTCCTGGCTTGGCAGGGCTGGGAAGCGATGCTGGGTCTCCTTGTCCCGCCAGCACATCCCTCAATTCCCAAGCCTTTAATGGGAACCATATGCGCTGGACGCCCGCCCGGTCACCCGCCCTCCCTCCTCTGCAACCTCCTCCTCCCACAGAGAGGCCTCCTGAGTCATCTGGTCCACCTCCCCGCTCCCAGCTTCTCACCGCCTCATTCTCACGCTGCCCTGGCCTGGAGTTTGTGAGTCCAGGATGTTGTGTCTTAGGTCCCTGTGCGTGCGTGCCTGTGTGTGTGTGTGTGTGTGTGTGTGTGTGTGTGTCTGTGCCGTGATGCCTGGAGGGGAGGGAATTCCTGGAGTGGCTATAGTCTCATGCTGAGAAATGCCCATGAGAAGGAAAGAAGAGGCTGAACGGTGGGGACAATCTGTGGGGAAGCCCAAGCTATAGGGCTCAACTTAGGAGCCTCTTCCAGGACACGGAAGGAGAGCTGGGGTCCATTCTGGGTGAGCCGTGGGATGGGCAGGATTGGGAGCCCTGGACTGGGCACCGCCTGGAATGATCACCATGGAGATGCACAATCTGGGGAGCGGACGAGACGGTCGGTGCTCGGCTCACCCGGGATGGACCAGGCCTTCTGGATGCCAAGGGACACCAGAGGATCTGGCCGGGATAGTCCCTGCGACTACCATCTCTTACGCATCCTTTGGGCCCTAGATCAGAGCCCGCTAGTCAGTGAATCCTGCCCATTTGTGCATGCACCCAGTCCTAACTCTCAATTATTTGAAAGTGGGACTGCCTCAAATCCATTGCATGCTGGGCCCAGATTGAGCACCTGGTGCCCACTGGAGGAGTGGAAGAGCCCGTGCCTACTATGCCTTGGGGATGGGGTGCAGCTGCACAGAGACCTGGGCTCCAACCCCAGTTCTACCACTTCCTGGCTGTGTGACCTCAGGCAAGCGTCTTAACCCCTCTGAACCCTTCACGTTCCTCTCCGGTGAAACCCTTCCCAGGGCTGCTGCAGAGATGGAAATGAGTCCCAGCGGGCCCTGACTCAGGGTAGACCCCTCTTGGTAGGAACCAAGTTCCGGCTCCACAACCTTGGACTAGGGCTTTGCTCCTTCCTGGCTTGGCAGGGCTGGGAAGCGATGCTGGGTCTCCTTGTCCCGCCAGCACATCCCTCAATTCCCAAGCCTTTAATGGGAACCATATGCGCTGGACGCCCGCCCGGTCACCCGCCCTCCCTCCTCTGCAACCTCCTCCTCCCACAGAGAGGCCTCCTGAGTCATCTGGTCCACCTCCCCGCTCCCAGCTTCTCACCGCCTCATTCTCACGCTGCCCTGGCCTGGAGTTTGTGAGTCCAGGATGTTGTGTCTTAGGTCCCTGTGCGTGCGTGCCTGTGTGTGTGTGTGTGTGTGTGTGTGTGTGTCTGTGCCGTGATGCCTGGAGGGGAGGGAATTCCTGGAGTGGCTATAGTCTCATGCTGAGAAATGCCCATGAGAAGGAAAGAAGAGGCTGAACGGTGGGGACAATCTGTGGGGAAGCCCAAGCTATAGGGCTCAACTTAGGAGCCTCTTCCAGGACACGGAAGGAGAGCTGGGGTCCATTCTGGGTGAGCCGTGGGATGGGCAGGATTGGGAGCCCTGGACTGGGCACCGCCTGGAATGATCACCATGGAGATGCACAATCTGGGGAGCGGACGAGACGGTGCTCGGCTCACCCGGGATGGACCAGGCCTTCTGGATGCCAAGGGACACCAGAGGATCTGGCCGGGATAGTCCCTGCGACTACTGCACAAGGAGGCTTGTGGATTTCCTTGCTGGCCCAGTGGTTAAGAATCTGCCTGCTGATACAGAGGACACGAGTTCAATCCCTGATCTGGGAAGATCCCACCTGCTGCGAGGCAACAACTATTGAAGCCCACATGCCCTAGAGCCCGTGCTCCGCCCCAAGAGAAGCCACCACAGGAAAGCCTGTGCATCACAACAAAGAGGAGTCCCCCGCTCTCTGCAACTGAAGAAAGTCCGCGTGCAGCAATGAAGATCCATGCAGCTGAAAATAAATAAGTACAATTTTTTAAAAAGAGCCTCGTGTCTGGAATTCCACGTGAATCAAATCATAGGCTTAAACTCTGCTGTACACCCTTCTCTGTGGCCCTGTTCCAGTGTCTGAAGTTCTCTGAGCCTCAGTTTCTCTGTCTGAAAAATGGGACTGAGGCAGATGATGCCGGTGCCCTGCCTGGATCCCCCTGGCCCTCACGGGTTTCTGTGCCTGCTTTAGCCTCAGGGTTGTCTCAGTTCATCCACTGGCCAGACCAGAAATGCCGAGGAGCTGACACCCCTGGGAGCAGCCCTTCCTCAGGGACGCGTGGGACTTGGCGACTGAACACCCACCTCTCTCACTCTCTGGTGGGACGATTGAGAAAGGGTGCATCTACACTCTCTCCCCGGGGTCTCCAGGAGCGCTGACCCTCAGTTGTCTACTTAGAATGGATAAGAAAGGGAAAATGTAGAATAACCCGAAACAACGCTGTGGAGGTCAATAAGTTGGCTTTGAGTCAGACAAAACTGGGCTTGAATCCTGTGTCTGTTATTTATCGCTGGGCAGCCTTGGCCAAGTTACCTAACCTCTCTGAGCCTCAGACTTTTTCAGTCTTAAATTGGGGATGATAATTCCTGCCACATAGGTTTATTGGAAAAATTCAAGAAGTAATTCATGGAAAATGCTTTACTTGAGGGTGAGTCCTTAGTGGAAGCTTGATGAGTGGGGAGCGTTGTTATTAAAGCAATGTAGGAAATTCCCTGCTGGTTCATTGACTAAGACTCCCCACTTCCACCACAGGGGACACAGGGTGAGTCTCTGGTCAGGGGCCCACAGGCTGTGAGGAAGGCCAAAAATTAAAACAAAAGAGAGATATGTAGACTTGAGCCGGTAGTCTTTCCCAGCTTGAGGTACGAGGGCTTTGTGACTGATGAGGTTTTCTCCATACAAATAAGGGGAATGAGTGTTTCAAGCACAAGTTAACCAGGGATTAGCTATGGGAAATAAGGACCCAAATCAGGGAACTTTGTGTTTCCGGGAGCTTCTGCCTCAATTATTCACAGGAAGGTGGAGAATAACACATTGGAAACTGCTGACTTCAAGAGCACACCATGATGCATAGAGAAAACCTGGTCCAGTCATACAAAGGGAATATTGTGTGATAAGTTGCTTCACTTGTGTCCAACTCTTCACGACCCTATGGACTGGAATCTACCAGGAGGACCAGTCCATGGAATTCTCCAGGCAAGAATATTGGAGTGGGTTGCCATGCTCTCCTTCAGGGGATCTTCCTGACCCAAGGACCGAATCCACATCCCTTTTGTCTCCTGTACTGGCTGGTGGGTTCTTTACCACTGCTGCCACCTGGGAAGCCCACAGTGGAATATTATTCAGCCATAAAAAGGGAATAAAGTTCTCATGCATGCTATACCATGGATAAACCTCCAAAACATTATGCTCAGTGAAAGAGGCCAGACACAAAAGGAAAAATACTATATGATTCTATTTATATGGAATATATAAAATATTGAAGAGATGAAAAAGTTCTGAAAATAGTGTTGCAGAGGAGGGATAAGCTGAGAGATAGGGATTGATATCTACACATTACTACATATAAAATAGGTAACTAATAAAGACCTCCTGTACAGCACGGGAAACTACTCAATACTCAGTAATGATCTCTGAAGAGAATAGAGTCTAAGAAAGAGTGGATATGTGTATCTGTTTAATTGATTCACTTTCCTGTACACCTGAAACTAACATAACATTAATTCCTGCCACATAGGTTTATTGGAAAAATTCAAGAAGTAATTCATGGAAAATGCTTTACTTGAGGTTGAGTCCTTAGTGGAAGCTTGATGAGTGGGGAGCGTTGTTATTAAAGCGATGTAGGAAATTCCCCGCTGGTTCATTGACTAAGACTCCCCACTTCCACCACAGGGGACACAGGGTGAGTCTCTGGTCAGGAGCCCACAGGCTGTGAGGAAGGCCAAAAATTAAAACAAAAGAGAGAAATGTAGACTTGAGCCGGTAGTCTTTCCCAGCTTGAGGTACGAGGGCTTTGTGACTGATGAGGTTTTCTCCATACAAATAAGGGGAATGAGTGTTTCAAGCACAAGTTAACCAGGGATTAGCTATGGGAAATAAGGACCCAAATCAGGGAACTTTGTGTTTCCGGGAGCTTCTGCCTCAATTATTCACAGGAAGGTGGAGAATAACACATTGGAAACTGCTGACTTCAAGAGCACACCATGATGCATAGAGAAAACCTGGTCCAGTCATACAAAGGGAATATTGTGTGATAAGTTGCTTCACTTGTGTCCAACTCTTCACGACCCTATGGACTGGAATCTACCAGGAGGACCAGTCCATGGAATTCTCCAGGCAAGAATACTGGAGTGGGTTGCCATGCTCTCCTTCAGGGGATCTTCCTGACCCAAGGACCGAATCCACATCCCTTTGTCTCCTGTATTGGCTGGTGGGTTCTTTACCACTGCTGCCACCTGGGAAGCCCACAGTGGAATATTATTCAGCCATAAAAAGGGAATAAAGTTCTCATGCATGCTATACCATGGATAAACCTCCAAAACATTATGCTCAGTGAAAGAGGCCAGACACAAAAGGAAAAATACTATATGATTCTATTTATATGGAATATATAAAATATTGAAGAGATGAAAAAGTTCTGAAAATAGTGTTGCAGAGGAGGGATAAGCTGAGAGATAGGGATTGATATCTACACATTACTACATATAAAATAGGTAACTAATAAAGACCTCCTGTACAGCACGGGAAACTACTCAATACTCAGTAATGATCTCTGAAGAGAATAGAGTCTAAGAAAGAGTGGATATGTGTATCTGTTTAATTGATTCACTTTCCTGTACACCTGAAACTAACATAACATTGTAAATCAACTATGCTCCAATAAAAATGAATTGAAAATAAATAAATAAAAACTAAAAATGGAAAAGAAATAGTGATGATGGTTTCACAATACTACAGAGATGACTAATACCACTGAACTGTCCTTAAAGATGGTTGAAATGGCACATTTTATGACACATATCTTTTACTACAACTTAAAAAGTTAATAATGTAATATACTGAACCCCACTGAATTGTACACTTTAAAGGGAAAACTGTACCTTTCAAAGGGTGAATTGTACACTTTAAAGGGTAAATTGTGTCTCAATAAATATATATATGTACATATATATATATATATTTAGAGAGAGAGAGAGAGAGGGAGGAGAGAACTGCAACTTAGAGATCTGGAAGCTTCCATCCTTGTCACTTGCAACTCACTCTCAGCAAAAGCAAGTGACACTGGTGAGCGTAGACAGGAGCATGCCCTGCAGGAAAACCCAGGGTGTCTACAGCTGGGCTAGCTAGACACCGCTGTAGCACAATAGAAGGATGACCCCCACCTACTTTCACTCACTTCTCCCACCCATATCTCGTGCTTGTAATGGATAGACATTCATTAACATACAGAAAGCTAACTGCAAGGGAGTCAGGAAAAGACAGCTTTTAGCTTTGCAGTTTTTATAGTGTAGGAATGCACACTAGGAGTTTGAGATGGTGCTGAGACTCAATCCATTGTCTCTTGGTTTTGCTTACACAGAGTTTTTTCCCTCTTTCAGTGATAACAGTTTCAAATTCTCTACCTCTACCTCCTAATTTTCTATCCAGTGTAGGTTGAATGACGACCCCTTCTGATTGCAGAGGTGTCTATGAACCAGGCTCAGCCTACCATTGAAGAGATGAAAAAGTTCTGAAAATAGTGTTGCAGAGGAGGGATAAGCTGAGAGATAGGGATTGATATCTACACATTACTACATATAAAATAGGTAACTAATAAAGACCTCCTGTACAGCACGGGAAACTACTCAATACTCAGTAATGATCTCTGAAGAGAATAGAGTCTAAGAAAGAGTGGATATGTGTATCTGTTTAATTGATTCACTTTCCTGTACACCTGAAACTAACATAACATTGTAAATCAACTATGCTCCAATAAAAATGAATTGAAAATAAATAAATAAAAACTAAAAATGGAAAAGAAATAGTGATGATGGTTTCACAATACTACAGAGATGACTAATACCACTGAACTGTCCTTAAAGATGGTTGAAATGGCACATTTTATGACACATATCTTTTACTACAACTTAAAAAGTTAATAATGTAATATACTGAACCCCACTGAATTGTACACTTTAAAGGGAAAACTGTACCTTTCAAAGGGTGAATTGTACACTTTAAAGGGTAAATTGTGTCTCAATAAATATATATATGTACATATATATATATATATTTAGAGAGAGAGAGAGAGAGGGAGGGAGGGAGAGAACTGCAACTTAGAGATCTGGAAGCTTCCATCCTTGTCACTTGCAACTCGCTCTCAGCAAAAGCAAGTGACACTGGTGAGCGTAGACAGGAGCATGCCCTGCAGGAAAACCCAGGGTGTCTACAGCTGGGCTAGCTAGACACCGTTGTAGCACAATAGAAGGATAACCCCCACCTACTTTCACTCACTTCTCCCACCCATATCTCGTGCTTGTAATGGATAGACATTCATTACCATACAGAAAGCTAACTGCAAGGGAGTCAGGAAAAGACAGTTTTTAGCTTTGCAGCTTATATAGTGTAGGAATGCACACTAGGAGTTTGAGATGGTGCTGAGACTCAATCCATTGTCTCTTGGTTTTGCTTACACAGAGTTTTTTCCCTCTTTCAGTGATAACAGTTTCAAATTCTCTACCTCTACCTCCTAATTTTCTATCCAGTGTAGGTTGAATGACGCTAACTCCTCCTTCTGATTGCAGAGGGGTGATCTATGAACCAGGCTCAGACCATACAATCAATTCCTCTGACACATGATTTGCTCATAGATGGGCACATGACTTGAGATGGACCAATGAGAGTCATTGTTTTGCTAACTCTCTTTTTGCTAAAGTTGCTGAGCTTGGAAGATAAAAGCTTCTGGAGAGTGTCTCCATCACCTCCTGGCTTAAAGGGATCCTTCATAAAGAACAGTAGAGATGATAAAGGGAAAGAGACAGAATTCTGATGATATAATAGAAACCCTGGATCCAGCCAGGCCTGAACTCCATTACCTCTGGATTTTTTTCAGTTATGTGAGCTCATAGAGAGTGTTTTTTGTTTAAGACAGTTCAAGTTACCTTTCTGCTACTTGCCTTGAGTAATACATGGAGAGATCAGCAAGAGCAAAGGCTTAGATTCATTTACTCATTAAATTACTCTTGATCACCTTCTCCATGTCAGGCTCTGTGTAGAGTACAGGAAAACCCAGGCCTGGACTCTTCTTTCCTCTGGCTGGACATATGGAGGGGTCATAGGTGACTAAAGCCAATGGATGCCCTAGCACCAAGTAAGAAGACCCAGTGGCACTATTAGGGGAAGCATTCGACTGAAACGACCCACCCTGGCCCTAGGAACCATAGGCACTATGGTAACCATTTTCGAAAGATATTTTATGATAGCAGGTCCTAGAAAGGAACATGGAACTAATATGCCAGCATCAACCAGAAGAGTTCAGGAAAGGTCAAAAGGAGACACCATGTGTCCGACCACCTCTCAGAACCCTTCTTGCTGGTATCCATCTTGGCTGAGCAATGCATGCGCCACCAGGAAGGACTCTTGAGCTAGAATGATTGGCCAACGAATCCCATCGCCATAAAACCCGAGGCTGTGAGTCAGGAGGCAGAGCACTTCTCCTGGGTTTCCTCACCCTCCTGCTCTCCCCCCCCGGGCACCCCGTCTCAGTAGTTTCTTTCTTTATTTTTTTTTTTAAACTTTAATTTTTTTTTTTTAAAGATTTATTTATTTATTTACTTTGGGCGGGGGTCGGGTTGGGGAGGGAGGGAAGCGGGTGGGCCACTTCTATTGGTCTTTCATTTCTCTATTGTCATCCTGTGGGCCTCCCATCGCGGCGGCCTCTGTTGTCGCAGAGCACCGGCTCTGGGCGCATGCGCTCCAGAGCTCCGGCTCGGTCATTGGACACATCGGTCCAGCAGCTCCGCGGCACGTGGGATCTTCCCAGGCCAGGGATTGAACTGGCGCCCCTTGCACTGCAAGGCGGTGTCCTTACCCACTGGACCACCAGGGGAAGCCCCTTTTTAATTTTTATTTCTTTATTTTTGACTGTTCTGGGTTTTCACTGCTGCCATAGTGTTTTGTGCAGGGGTCGGGGGCTACTTTCTAGTTGAGGTGAGCAGGCTTCTTGTTGCAGTGACATTCTTGTGGGACTCGGGCTCTAGGGCTCACGGGCTTCAGTAGTTACGGCACATGGGCTCCATAGTTGCGGCTCTGAGGCTCTAGAGCACAGGTTCCATAGTTGTGGCTCACGGGCATAGTTGCTCTGTAACACGTGGGATCTTCCTGGATCAGGGATCAAACCCGTGACTCTTGCATTGGCAGGGAAACTCTTTACCACTGAGCTACCAGGAAAGCCCCTCAGTAATTTCTTGCCTGGTCAGCACATGTGTCTCCGCAGACAATTCATTTCCGAGTGTTAGGCAGAGCCCACTTTTGGGCCCTCGAAGGGGTCCCTCTTCTTGCAACAGCACCTGAGGAGAGTTAGCAGGGATCCACTGCCCTACTACCCTGCCTCCACACACTGTGGACAGCAGACTACCAGTGCCAGACCCCCAGCCACCTCTCAGAACCCTTCTTGCTGGTATCCATCTTGGCTGAGCAATGCATGCGCCACCAGGAAGGACTCTTGAGCTAGAATGATTGGCCAACGAATCCCATCGCCATAAAACCCGAGGCTGTGAGTCAGGAGGCAGAGCACTTCTCCTGGGTTTCCTCACCCTCCTGCTCTCCCCCCCCGGGCACCCCGTCTCAGTAGTTTCTTTCTTTTTTTTTTTTTAAACTTTAATTTTTTTTTTTAAGGTTTTATTTATTTATTTACTTTGGGCGGGGGTCGGGTTGGGGAGGGAGGGAAGCGGGTGGGCCACTTCTATTGGTCTTTCATTTCTCTATTGTCATCCTGTGGGCCTCCCATCGCGGCGGCCTCTGTTGTCGCAGAGCACCGGCTCTGGGCGCATGCGCTCCAGAGCTCCGGCTCGGTCATTGGACACATCGGTCCAGCAGCTCCGCGGCACGTGGGATCTTCCCAGGCCAGGGATTGAACTGGCGCCCCTTGCACTGCAAGGCGGTGTCCTTACCCACTGGACCACCAGGGGAAGCCCCTTTTTAATTTTTATTTCTTTATTTTTGACTGTTCTGGGTTTTCACTGCTGCCATAGTGTTTTGTGCAGGGGTCGGGGGCTACTTTCTAGTTGAGGTGAGCAGGCTTCTTGTTGCAGTGACATTCTTGTGGGACTCGGGCTCTAGGGCTCACGGGCTTCAGTAGTTACGGCACATGGGCTCCATAGTTGCGGCTCTGAGGCTCTAGAGCACAGGTTCCATAGTTGTGGCTCACGGGCATAGTTGCTCTGTAACACGTGGGATCTTCCTGGATCAGGGATCAAACCCGTGACTCTTGCATTGGCAGGGAAACTCTTTACCACTGAGCTACCAGGAAAGCCCCTCAGTAATTTCTTGCCTGGTCAGCACATGTGTCTCCGCAGACAATTCATTTCCGAGTGTTAGGCAGAGCCCACTTTTGGGCCCTCGAAGGGGTCCCTCTTCTTGCAACAGCACCTGAGGAGAGTTAGCAGGGATCCACTGCCCTACTACCCTGCCTCCACACACTGTGGACAGCAGACTACCAGTGCCAGACCCCCAGCCACCTGACCCATCCGTTTTGTTTCACAAGGTCCTTGAGAAGCTGATCTCTCTTCAAGGGTGGTGCTCTAACCACCACTAACTACACTTACCACAGGGGAAGGCAGACACCATGCTTCTCACAGCATTGACCACAGTGCTGATCTCCTAGCGGACCACTGTGCACCAGGACCCTGAGTATGACCCTGGCCACAGGACATCCTGATCGTGATGTTGACCACGGCCCCGACACCGTCCAAAGCTAGGTCAGAACACTGATCATGGCATGGTCAGGACGGTGATTGTGACTCAGGCACAACATAGCCAGGAAGCTGACCCCCACACTGACCCAGAACAATTGAATGACCAGTAGAGACCACCGTACTAGCCACACTGCTGACCCCAAGTAGAACCGGGAGGTGCCTGTCAGCACAGGTCACAGTTCAATAGGATTTTGGCTCCACCATGATCAGGGCACTGAAACTGGCCACTGACCACAGCTGCTGAATGTATTCCTCAGGGTCCAGTCAGGAAAACAGAGCGCACACGGGGCAGTTCAATTGCAAGGACATCCTATGGAGATTTAGTCATAAAGGTGGTAGTTAAGCTTTCGCATAAATAAGAGAAGGTCGATTTACTCTGGAGTAGCAAGCGGCCACCTTCCAAGGGCGGAAGCAGTGCAAGGAGAAGTTACAGGTAACCAGGGTGACGGCCACCTGGCAGGAGCTGAAAGAACTGTGGTGAGGACTCCGAACACTGCTGCTCTCCAAGCTGACCACTGCACAGCCACGACACTGGCTATGACCCTGACCCCAGCACGCCCAGATCCTAATTTTTATATACACATATTTTTTTACATTGTAGCCACGCCCTCTGCAGATTGAGCGCTGGCTAGGTGCTAGCTTTACTCACACGTCAACGTCCCCAACAACTCAAGAGGAAACAGGTCTCCTAAGAGAAGGAAACCTCTTTGCCTCGGCCACGTGGCTGCGAAGGGACAGAGCCAGGGTGGAGCCCAGGCCTTACTGTAGGACAGGCTCTTTCTCCTTGCTTGGATGAGACCATCCATAGCTGATTATCTGCTGGGCGCACCAGTGTGTGGGTTAGTCTCTCGTCATGTCCAATTCTTCACCACCCCACGACTGTGGTCCACCAGGCTCTTCTGGCCACGGAATGCTCCAGGCAAGAATACTGGCCTGGAGCAAGAACACTGTCATTTCCTTCTCCAGGGGATCTTCCCCACCAGGGATTCAAACCTAGGTCTCCCACATCGCAGGCAGACTCTACCTTCTGAGCCAGCACATAGTAGTATGGGAAAAATTCCGTGCTTCCCCATCCCCCATATTTATGACTGATTCCTCTATAACCTGACTTGCTTGCTCCCTCCCTCACCTGCTGCCCCCCAGAAAAAGCCCAAGCGGAACTTTGGGGAGGGAGGACGACTGGGGAGGCTAGCGAAGGGGGAGAGCCAGAGAAAGACCGGAGGCAGGACGAGGACGCCCTTCATATGCAAATAGCTTCAAGTGGAGGCGGCGTTAATATTGTGATTCTCTCCGGATCTAATCTCCCATCTTGGGCCCTGGAAGTGGGAGCTAGAGACGGTCGCAGGTGCGGTGGGGGAAGGGAGACTGCGCCCCAGGGCCTCTGGGGGAGGAGGGGCGATGAAAAGGAGAGGCCCACCTGTTGGCCACCCCCTGCGACCTCGTCTAGCGGTCTCCAGCCCCCTGTATCTGTCTCTCGCTTTCGGTCTCCATCCCCACCCGCTCCCCCATGTCCGACGGTGACCCCCTTCTCGTAAAGTCCAGTTCCACAGGCTCTGCCTCAGTTTCTCTGCTTGCTCCTGATCTCTTGAAACTAGAGGCCTCTGCACGTCTCGCCTTGGCTCCCCGACCCTCCTCCTGTTCCTTCCGCCCCTTGATCCCCCTCCCAGCCCCATTTACGACGGAGGAAATGTCCAGGGAGGAGGGGGAAATTGACAGCCACGTGACGGACTCCCCGTCTCGAGGACCCGCCCCTCCAAGGGGCCGTGGGTTTCTGGGTCGCGTCTCCAGCCCCCGCCCCGTGCCCGCGTGCGCCCCGGTTCCCCACGCCCAGACCCCGACAGCGAGCTGGGGGCGGGGCTGGGGGCGGAGCCCGCCACAAAGGCTCGGGGCGAGCGCGGGGGGCGGGGCGGGCGGGATCCCGGCCGCCGGCGAGGCGGGGAGGCCGCGGCGGAGGGTCGCCCCGGCCGCACGGGCGGGGGGCGCCGGGTGGCGGTCCCCGGGCCGAGGCGCCGGGCCGGGGGCACGTCATGAGGCCGCTCACGGTCCCGCCGCCGCCGCCGCCGCCGCCGCTGCCGCTGCTGCTGCTGCTGCTGCTGCTGTGCTCAGGCCTCGCCGGACAGGTAGGGGCCCGGCGGGCAGGTGCCGGCGCAGGGGGCTGCCGGAGGGGAGGCGCTCGGGGGGTCCCGCAGAAACGGGGTGGGGGGCCCCACGAGCCCCCGGGGGGCTGTGAGGAAGGGGGGTCCTAGCGGGGGAGGGGCTGGGACGCCCACCCCGACTTCAGGAATAAGAAAGGGAGCTTCCGATAGAGCCTCTCCTAGGTGTGGGGGACCACCTGCCCTCGGTTTTGGGGTTCTCAACCTCTCGGTGACCCGGAGCCCACACCTTCCATCTCGCTCGAGCCAAGCAGGGTTGGGAGGGGATCCTCCAAGGGGGGTTGGGCATTGCTTATCCTTCGCTCCCCCATCGCAGCCCCCCACTCGTCGCCCGCACCCCCAGTGTGGGCAGGGGGGCGGGACTCACGTGTGTGTGTGACGGACGGGGACGGGTGTGAGGTGCTGGACGGGTGCCGGGTAAACGCGGGTGCCTTTGTGTCGCGCTTGGGTGTGCCTGAGAGTTTGTGCGTGTGTCTGTGCAGGTGTGGGGCCCGCCGTGCGTGAGTTGGGGCGTGACTGGGAGAGGGCGTGTGTGTACGTGAGGCCGCGCCTGAGTGTGATCGCAGGAAGCTGATGTGACGGTGCGAGGCTGGTGAGCCTGCCGCCGGGAGCTCTGTATTTGTGGGTGACAGCAAGCGAGGACGTGTGCATCCCCGCGGTGTTTGGGCAGCTGTGACCGGGTATGAGGGACTGTGGGTGCCAGTGTCCCCGCGACTCTGCCCATCGGCCTGGGTGTTGTGCAAAATGTGTGTGACCAGGCGTGTGGCCGTGTGGGAGCTTTGGGTAGCCGTGTGCCATTCTGCGCCCAAAGTCACTCTCCAGGGGGGTACGTGGGCAAGGACTGTGTGTGCAAACATGTGCATCTGTGTGTGTGTGTGCACATGCGAACATGACATCCACACACATCCATGTGTGTGTGTGTTTGCGTTGCACACTCCATGCTTTCACAGAAACATATCTCCCTCTCCATGGTACTTCTTCTCTTGAGCAGGCTTGGGGGGGCTTTGCAAAATGGGGGATGGTCCCAGCCTTTTAATACTATTGGGAAACCTCTTTCCTCCTCCGTCCTTGGGGGTGGGAGGTCCGGAAGATCTCAGATCTTTAGGCGCTCAGAGGGAGGGTGGAATCCAAAATAATGAAATAATAATTATGGTAACAGCTAACACTTATTCAATGCTGATTATGTGCTGGGCAGTGTTTCAAGCACACGGAATGAATGAAGGCATTTAATTCTTAATTAGTGGATGCTCTGTTCCCTTCAGTTTACAGATGGGGAAACCAAGGTACCGGAAAGTTAGGTCACTTGCTTAAGCTCAGACAGCTAGGAAGTGGCAGAGCTAGCGCTGAACGAAGGCAGTCCCACACGTTTACTGTCTTGCTCCGCTCCCTGGGTGTGGACAGTGCCAGCGCAGACACTTGGA
The DNA here is from genome assembly GCA_022376925.1 of Tragulus kanchil. Lineage (NCBI taxonomy): Eukaryota > Metazoa > Chordata > Mammalia > Artiodactyla > Tragulidae > Tragulus > Tragulus kanchil. The sequence goes on from JAIOJX010000029.1 coordinate 9,403,056, forward strand.
GCGTTTTTAGGGAGACGCTCTGGGGAAGAGCAGTCCCGGTGCTTTCTCTTTCCTGATCAAGAGAAAAAAGAGGGACGCCCCTGGCAGTCCTGTGCTTAGGACTCCAGGACGTCACTGCCCAGGGCCCAGGTTCAATCCCTGGTCAGGGAACTAAGAGCCCACAAGATGAGCGGTGTGACAAAAAAGAGAGAAGGAAGAACTCAAACCTTTGTGTGGACTCTGATGGGCGCGTTGGGAGAGACCAGACTCGAGGCAGAAGGGTTTTCAGGCCACAGGAGACCTCACGAGGTTCCCTCCCTCGCGCCTCTGTTTCCCCATCTCAGTACCCAAGTACTGACTGGGATGGGAAGTGTGTTTCATGCTAAGCATCGGTGGCACACCCCAGGCGCTCGCTCGATATGTGAGCCCCAAAGAAATTAAGAGTGTCAGCCGACAGGGACAAGAGGCCAAAAGATGTATGTGCTCTAGACAGGGGTGGGTAAAAATATACCAGAAGGCAAGTTGAACTGGGTTTCCAAGAAGGATCCTTCATTCTTCTCCCACCCCTGCCAACCCCTGGGAAGCCCTGCATTTCCTGTCCTGTGGCCAAGACTGTCCAGGAGTTCAGGAGAGCGCAGCGAGAGATGCTATTGGGTGACCCCAGAGGAGGGAGGGGAGACGCTGGGGGCGGGGCTCATAGGAAGATACATGGAGGCGGAGCAAAACCAGGCTGTTTGGGGGCGGGACTAAACTGGGTTCCTGGAGACAGGGCTACATGGCCGATGGGGCGGAGCTAAGTGGGGGTTACCCGTTGAAGCGAGGCAGCCCCAGCTTGCCCACCCAGCCTGGCCCCCCTGGGAAGGAAGTGGTCTGGAAAATGGACAGTCTGTCCCTTCTGCGTCCCCTCCATTGCCTCCCAGAGCCCCCTCCTCCATCTTTGATGGGCCCTGGGCTCCACCAGGGGTCCTCCCTGGAAATCATACGTTAGTCTATGCAATGAACAGATATGATGAAGCTAGGGAGATAGAGCCTTGAATCAAATCTTCAAGTCCCTGTCCTCCCGCTCCTGGGTGTGGACAGTGCCAGCGCAGACACTTGAGCGTTTTAGGAGACGCCTGGGAAGAGCAGTCCCGGTGCTTTCTTTCCTGATCAAGAGAAAAAAGAGGGACGCCCCTGGCAGTCCTGTGCTTAGGACTCCAGGACGTCACTGCCCAGGGCCCAGGTTCAATCCCTGGTCAGGGAACTAAGAGCCCACAAGATGAGCGGTGTGACAAAAAAGAGAGAAGGAAGAACTCAAACCTTTGTGTGGACTCTGATGGGCGCGTTGGGAGAGACCAGACTCGAGGCAGAAGGGTTTTCAGGCCACAGGAGACCTCACGAGGTTCCCTCCCTCGCGCCTCTGTTTCCCCATCTCAGTACCCAAGTACTGACTGGGATGGGAAGTGTGTTTCATGCTAAGCATCGGTGGCACACCCCAGGCGCTCGCTCGATATGTGAGCCCCAAAGAAATTAAGAGTGTCAGCCGACAGGGACAAGAGGCCAAAAGATGTATGTGCTCTAGACAGGGGTGGGTAAAAATATACCAGAAGGCAAGTTGAACTGGGTTTCCAAGAAGGATCCTTCATTCTTCTCCCACCCCTGCCAACCCCTGGGAAGCCCTGCATTTCCTGTCCTGTGGCCAAGACTGTCCAGGAGTTCAGGAGAGCGCAGCGAGAGATGCTATTGGGTGACCCCAGAGGAGGGAGGGGAGACGCTGGGGGCGGGGCTCATAGGAAGATACATGGAGGCGGAGCAAAACCAGGCTGTTTGGGGGCGGGACTAAACTGGGTTCCTGGAGACAGGGCTACATGGCCGATGGGGCGGAGCTAAGTGGGGGTTACCCGTTGAAGCGAGGCAGCCCCAGCTTGCCCACCCAGCCTGGCCCCCCTGGGAAGGAAGTGGTCTGGAAAATGGACAGTCTGTCCCTTCTGCGTCCCCTCCATTGCCTCCCAGAGCCCCCTCCTCCATCTTTGATGGGCCCTGGGCTCCACCAGGGGTCCTCCCTGGAAATCATACGTTAGTCTATGCAATGAACAGATATGATGAAGCTAGGGAGATAGAGCCTTGAATCAAATCTTCAAGTCCCTGTCCTCCCGGAGCTGACCTTGTAAGAGAGACAGACAAAAACCGAATAAATATATAATACAATGTCAACAGCTAAATCAATATATAATAAATGCAAGCGGCATGAAGAATAATTAAACAAGGTAAAGAGGATTAAGGGCTTCCCTGGTGGCTCAGTGGTAAAGAATCCACCTGCCAAGCAAGAGACGTAGGTCCGATCCCTAGATGGGGAAGCCCCCGCCCCGTATTCTTGTCTGGAAAATCCCATGGACAGAGGAGCCTGGTGGGCTACAGTCCATGGGGTCGCAAAAGAGTTGAACCCAACTGTATGACTAAACAGCAACAGCAAAGGGGGTGAAAGGGTGATGGTGGGGGGTGGGGTGGAAGCTGTTTTAGCAGGTGTGGTAGAGATGGTGTCTTTAAGAAGGTGGTGTTTTAGGCTCCCTAACATCTCCCTGTGAGAGAACTGCATTCAAAGCAGGAACAGCAAGTGCAAAGGCCCTGAGGTGGGAACAAGCTTGGTATGTTTGAAGAGCAGTGCAGAGGCTGATGTGGCTGGACAGGAGTGAGTGAAGGGGAAAACTGCATTCAAAGCAGGAACAGCAAGTGCAAAGGCCCTGAGGTGGGGACGAGCATGGTATGTTTGAAGAGCAGTGCAGAGGCTGATGTGGCTGGACAGGAGTGAGTGAAGGGGAAACTGAGGAGGCGATAAGGCCAGGGAAGCCAAGAGGGACCAGGCCGAGTGGAAACTTGTAGGCTGTGGACAGGAACTTGGATTTGACCCAGAGAACAGGAAAGTAGCATGTGTCAGAGGAGTCATTCACCAATCCAGGGTCTGGAGCTACCAGAGAGCCTGACAACTTCAAGGCTCCCCATCTTCCCTGCGGGAAAGATGCTCCCTTCCTGACCACGGGGGCATCCTCTTTCAGAGCTAGCTGCATAGAACTTCCCAGGTGGCGCAGTGGTAATCAATCCAGCTGCCACTCCAGGAGACGTGGGTTCAATCCCTGGCCTGGGAAGATGTCGCAGGGCAACTAAGCCCATGGACCACGACTCCTGAGCCTGCGTGCCTTGGAGTCCGCGCTCTGCAATAAGAGAAGCCACTGCAACGAGAAGCCGGTGCACGGCCATTAGAGAGGAGTCCCCACTTGCTGCAACTAGAGAAAGCCCGAGCACAGCAATGCAGAACCAGCACAGCCAAAAAGAGAGAGAGATCTAGCTACATCTCTGGTACTATCTGGCTTTGTGGTTACCTCTTTCCTGGGGTTCCCACAAGCGCTAGTGTGAATCCACCTGCCAAGCAAGAGACGAGGTCCGATCCCTAGATGGGAAGCCCCGCCGTATTCTTGTCTGGAAAATCCCATGGACAGAGGAGCCTGGTGGGCTACAGTCCATGGGGTCGCAAAAGAGTTGAACCCAACTGTATGACTAAACAGCAACAGCAAAGGGGGTGAAAGGGTGATGGTGGGGGGTGGGGTGGAAGCTGTTTTAGCAGGTGTGGTAGAGATGGTGTCTTTAAGAAGGTGGTGTTTTAGGCTCCCTAACATCTCCCTGTGAGAGAACTGCATTCAAAGCAGGAACAGCAAGTGCAAAGGCCCTGAGGTGGGAACAAGCTTGGTATGTTTGAAGAGCAGTGCAGAGGCTGATGTGGCTGGACAGGAGTGAGTGAAGGGGAAAACTGCATTCAAAGCAGGAACAGCAAGTGCAAAGGCCCTGAGGTGGGAACGAGCTTGGTATGTTTGAAGAGCAGTGCAGAGGCTGATGTGGCTGGACAGGAGTGAGTGAAGGGGAAACTGAGGAGGCGATAAGGCCAGGGAAGCCAAGAGGGACCAGGCCGAGTGGAAACTTGTAGGCTGTGGACAGGAACTTGGATTTGACCCAGAGAACAGGAAAGTAGCATGTGTCAGAGGAGTCATTCACCAATCCAGGGTCTGGAGCTACCAGAGAGCCTGACAACTTCAAGGCTCCCCATCTTCCCTGCGGGAAAGATGCTCCCTTCCTGACCACGGGGGCATCCTCTTTCAGAGCTAGCTGCATAGAACTTCCCAGGTGGCGCAGTGGTAATCAATCCAGCTGCCACTCCAGGAGACGTGGGTTCAATCCCTGGCCTGGGAAGATGTCGCAGGGCAACTAAGCCCATGGACCACGACTCCTGAGCCTGCGTGCCTTGGAGTCCGCGCTCTGCAATAAGAGAAGCCACTGCAACGAGAAGCCGGTGCACGGCCATTAGAGAGGAGTCCCCACTTGCTGCAACTAGAGAAAGCCCGAGCACAGCAATGCAGAACCAGCACAGTCAAAAAAGAGAGAGAGAGATCTAGCTACATCTCTGGTACTATCTGGCTTTGGGGTTACCTCTTTCCTGGGGTTCCCACAGGATGAGACCAGAGGAATAGCTTAGCTTACACTGCATGCCCCAGGGCCTTTGCATGTGTCCTTTCCGCTGCCTGCAACCTGTGCTCCTAGGTAGCTACCCAGCTTCCTCCCGCCCCTTCTGCTTAAATGTCACCTCCTCTGAGAGCTCTATGTGTTATTTTTCTTCATAGCCTTTGTCACTACATTTCCAGGATTTGTTGATTCACTTATTGGGCTACCATGATAAAGAACCTGCCTGCCATGCAGGAGACCTGGGTTCAATCCCTGGGTTGGGACGATCCCCTGGAGAAAGATGTGGCAACCCACTCCAGCATTCTTGCCTGGGAAATCCCGTGGCCAAGGATCCTGGCGAGTTGCAGTCCATGAGATCGCCAAAGAGTCATACATGACTTAGCGACTAAAGAACAACAAAACAGCAAATTATTGTCTGTCTCTCACTAGAGGGGCAACTCATCGGGGTCCAGTGGTCTCAGTTATGCCAGGTGTTTACAGCAGAGCCTGGCATGTGCTATAGGATCTCAACAAATATCTGTTGACTAAATGGATCAATCTCCCCTCCTCCACCCACAGAGTGTCCTTCTTTCTCAAACAGTGGGACTCTTGTGCTAAGGGAGGGTGGGGGAAACTACCCTCCCCTCGGCCCATCCCTTGTGCATTTCAAGTCAGCCACCGTTTCTGGATCGCAGGCATTAGGAAAACTCATCTTCTTCATCGGTGCCTAAAAATTCTAGCACTCCAGGGCACCACCATTTAGGATTAAGACGCTGTTCCCCCAGGGCTCCTTTAGAAAATGTAAATGTCTCGCGTGGAGGGAAGTACAAGAAATCTTGAGGACTTCCAGATAATTAAGTGAATTGGACATGTTCTTCCTAAGGGGGGTTAAGGGTGGCGACAGCCTGCGTGCCTTGGAGTCCGCGCTCTGCAATAAGAGAAGCCACTGCAACGAGAAGCCGGTGCACGGCCATTAGAGAGGAGTCCCCACTTGCTGCAACTAGAGAAAGCCCGAGCACAGCAATGCAGAACCAGCACAGTCAAAAAAGAGAGAGAGAGATCTAGCTACATCTCTGGTACTATCTGGCTTTGGGGTTACCTCTTTCCTGGGGTTCCCACAGGATGAGACCAGAGGAATAGCTTAGCTTACACTGCATGCCCCAGGGCCTTTGCATGTGTCCTTTCCGCTGCCTGCAACCTGTGCTCCTAGGTAGCTACCCAGCTTCCTCCCGCCCCTTCTGCTTAAATGTCACCTCCTCTGAGAGCTCTATGTGTTATTTTTCTTCATAGCCTTTGTCACTACATTTCCAGGATTTGTTGATTCACTTATTGGGCTACCATGATAAAGAACCTGCCTGCCATGCAGGAGACCTGGGTTCAATCCCTGGGTTGGGACGATCCCCTGGAGAAAGATGTGGCAACCCACTCCAGCATTCTTGCCTGGGAAATCCCGTGGCCAAGGATCCTGGCGAGTTGCAGTCCATGAGATCGCCAAAGAGTCATACATGACTTAGCGACTAAAGAACAACAAAACAGCAAATTATTGTCTGTCTCTCACTAGAGGGGCAACTCATCGGGGTCCAGTGGTCTCAGTTATGCCAGGTGTTTACAGCAGAGCCTGGCATGTGCTATAGGATCTCAACAAATATCTGTTGACTAAATGGATCAATCTCCCCTCCTCCACCCACAGAGTGTCCTTCTTTCTCAAACAGTGGGACTCTTGTGCTAAGGGAGGGTGGGGGAAACTACCCTCCCCTCGGCCCATCCCTTGTGCATTTCAAGTCAGCCACCGTTTCTGGATCGCAGGCATTAGGAAAACTCATCTTCTTCATCGGTGCCTAAAAATTCTAGCACTCCAGGGCACCACCATTTAGGATTAAGACGCTGTTCCCCCAGGGCTCCTTTAGAAAATGTAAATGTCTCGCGTGGAGGGAAGTACAAGAAATCTTGAGGACTTCCAGATAATTAAGTGAATTGGACATGTTCTTCCTAAGGGGGTTGGTGCGCAGCTCAAGATGAAGGCGCTGGGGCGACACCTAGTGGTTGAAAGAGGTTGGTGCAGAGACTGTGTATCTCAGTGGAGATGTGTAAGAGAAGCCGGTGCGGTGAGTGTCCGTCAGGGTTCTGGCCAAGGTTGAGGCAAGTGAGGCTCTCGCCTTGGGTACCGACTTGGAGGAGGTGTGAATAGCCTCAGAAACCAAGATAATGTCTTTTTAAAGAAGCTTTAAAAAACTTTTGTCTGTGATGGGTCTTCATTGCTGCACGTGGGATTCCTCTAGTTGCCGCAAGTGGGGTCGACTCTTTGTTGCCTTGCTAGGGCTTCTCATTGCAGTGGCTTCTCTTGTTGCAGAGCACGGGCTCTAGGGCTCGTGGGCTTTAGTAGTTGCAGCCTGTGGGCTCAGTAGTTGCGGCTCAAGGGCTCTAGAGCCCAGGCTTAGTAGTTGTAGCCCATGGGCTTAGTTACTCCCTGGCATGTGGTATCTTCCTGGACCAGGGATTGAATCAGTATCCCTTGCATTGCAAGGCAGATTCTTAACCACTGGACCACCAAGGAACCCCCTAAGATAAATAATATTTTAATGCAATATTTTAAGAAAATAAAAATCAATTTAAAAAATCCACTGTGAACAAAGTAATGAAAATTTTTTAAACAAAATTTTAAATAAAGGCAGAATCCAACTCTATTTTTGCATGGCTCACCTCACTCTGAAAGTGAAAGTCATTCGGTCATGTCCGACTCTTTGTGGCCCCATGGAGGAGCAATGGAATTCTCCAGGCAAGAATGCTGGAGTGGGGAGCCTTTCCTTCCAGGGGATCGTCCCAACCCGGGGATCAAACCCAGGTCTCCCACCTTGCAGATGGATTCTTTACCATCTGAGCCACCAGAGAAGTCCAAGATTCCTGGAGTGGGTGGCCTATCCCTTCCCCAGGAACTCTTCCAGACCCAGGAATTGAACCAGGGTCTTCTGCATTGCAGGCAGATTCTTTACCAGCTGAGCTACCAGGGAACCCTCACTCTCACCCTGTCCTATTGAGGACTTCCAGATAATTAAGTGAATTGGACATGTTCTTCCTAAGGGGGTTGGTGCGCAGCTCAAGATGAAGGCGCTGGGGCGACACCTAGTGGTTGAAAGAGGTTGGTGCAGAGACTGTGTATCTCAGTGGAGATGTGTAAGAGAAGCCGGTGCGGTGAGTGTCCGTCAGGGTTCTGGCCAAGGTTGAGGCAAGTGAGGCTCTCGCCTTGGGTACCGACTTGGAGGAGGTGTGAATAGCCTCAGAAACCAAGATAATGTCTTTTTAAAGAAGCTTTAAAAATCTTTTGTCTGTGATGGGTCTTCATTGCTGCACGTGGGATTCCTCTAGTTGCCGCAAGTGGGGTCGACTCTTTGTTGCCTTGCTAGGGCTTCTCATTGCAGTGGCTTCTCTTGTTGCAGAGCACGGGCTCTAGGGCTCGTGGGCTTTAGTAGTTGCAGCCTGTGGGCTCAGTAGTTGCGGCTCAAGGGCTCTAGAGCCCAGGCTTAGTAGTTGTAGCCCATGGGCTTAGTTACTCCCTGGCATGTGGTATCTTCCTGGACCAGGGATTGAATCAGTATCCCTTGCATTGCAAGGCAGATTCTTAACCACTGGACCACCAAGGAACCCCCTAAGATAAATAATATTTTAATGCAATATTTTAAGAAAATAAAAATCAATTTAAAAAATCCACTGTGAACAAAGTAATGAAAATTTTTTAAACAAAATTTTAAATAAAGGCAGAATCCAACTCTATTTTTGCATGGCTCACCTCACTCTGAAAGTGAAAGTCATTCGGTCATGTCCGACTCTTTGTGGCCCCATGGAGGAGCAATGGAATTCTCCAGGCAAGAATGCTGGAGTGGGGAGCCTTTCCTTCCAGGGGATCGTCCCAACCCGGGGATCAAACCCAGGTCTCCCACCTTGCAGATGGATTCTTTACCATCTGAGCCACCAGAGAAGTCCAAGATTCCTGGAGTGGGTGGCCTATCCCTTCCCCAGGAACTCTTCCAGACCCAGGAATTGAACCAGGGTCTTCTGCATTGCAGGCAGATTCTTTACCAGCTGAGCTACCAGGGAACCCTCACTCTCACCCTGTCCTAATAGGAGTATATCTGTAGTGTCCATGAGCATATGTGTGCGTGTTTAGGAACCGTATACTGGCATTGGCCAAGCGGGGCATCCAGACCTGCAATGGGTCATATTCGCATCTGTGGATGTGTCGGGACAGGGACTCTTTCCATACAAGCCGACCATGTGGGCGTGTGTGGATTTCTCATGATTCTAGAAGCTGGTGCGTTAGCAATGACTTTTGTGTTCCTAGAATTCAGTGGCAGTGTCTGGGAAGCAGTAACTTGCTGTTTCATTTAGTCATGCATTCATTTAGAAAGCAGCCACTGTGAGTCTGCGTTTCGAGCCTCATATCAGACAACGAGGCTGGGTGACCGTTTGAGCTCTCAAGCAGTGGGATGGAAGATTTAACTTCTTTGAAGTTGAGCCTGGCTGTGCGGAGAAAAGGGACTTGAGGGAGGGGCGGGAGACTGCTCCCATTCTTCTGAGAACTTGGGTCTGAGAACACTGATTCATCTTGACCTCCCCCGCAGAAGCCCGGTCTGTTTCACAACCTCACCCATTCAGTGTTAGTTGCCCCATCGTGTCTGACTCTGTGCGACCCCATGGGCTGTAGCCCGCCAGGCTCCTCTGTCCGTGGGGTTTCTCAGGCAAGAATACTGGAGTGGGCTGCCATTCCCTTCTCCAGGGGAATCTTCTCACGTCAGGGATCAAACCCCGATCTCCCAGATTGCAGGTGGATTCTTAACCATCTGAGCCACCAGGGAAGCCCTCATCCATTCAGAGCTCAGCCACAAATCAAGGAGAAATCAGAAGGAGCAGAGAGGAGTCGGAATAGGTTCCGTGAAGTCTGTGCGCACAGGCTGACTTCTGTTGCTTCTGGGAAATCCAGCAGGTTCTCGGTGTGGATTTATTCTATTTTAAAAATAGATATTTATATTTTGGGGCTTCCCAGGTAGCACGAGTGGTAAAGAGCCCCCTCCCCCAGCCAGTGCAGGAGATATTAGAGACTCGGATTCAATCCCTGGGTTGGGAAGATCCCCTGGAAGAGGGAATGGCTACCCTTTCCAGTATTCTAGCCTGGAGAATCCTCATTGTTCCCCAGGAAGATACACGGTGAGCATGTGACGGGCCTGTTTCTTTCCAGTCCTAAATTCTCTGGTAATTCCTCTGTGTACTCAGGGTGCAGGGGGGTTAGACACAGTCTGTTCAAGGCCAGGTAAGGCTCTGTGTGTGTGTGTGTGTGCATGCGTGTGAAATAAAAGGTTTTTAAGGATAATTTTATTTATTTATTTCTGGCTATGCTGAGTGTTGATGCGTGGGCTTCCACCTAGTTGCGGCAAGCAGGGGCTGCTCTCTAGTTGCGGCACACAGGCTTCTCATTGCCGTGGCTTCTCTTGTCACAGAGCCTGGGCTCTAGGGAGCTCGGGCACGTGGGCTCAATAGCTGTGGCTCCAGCCTCTCGTCCTAAGGGATGTAACGTGGTTCTTCATTGTGACCTCACTTTGCATTTCGTTAAGTGATGTTGAAAAAAAAAGAGTTTGTGATGTTGAGCATCTTTTCATGTGTTTGTTTGCCTTTTGTATATCTTCTTCAGAGAAACGTCTAGTCAAGATCTTTGTTCATTTTCAAAATTGGGATGTTTGCTTTTTGGGTGTTGAAACAGAAGGTTTTAAAGCCAGGAATGAGACATGGTTGGAACTGAGTGAGAAAGAGACCCTCTGGTTGTAACTTGGAAGACGGGCTGGCGTAGGGAGAATAAAGGTAGGAAGACAGAATTACTTCAGGAGCTAGCCAAACTCCGGGAGATGGCGAAGGACAGGGAAGCCTGGCGTGCTGCTCTCCACAGGGCTGCAAAGAGTTGGACACGACTGAGCTGAACAAACCCAGGGGAAGATTGGTGGTAGCCACGGGCAGAGCAGGACTGGTACGGGGTGAGGGACAGGGGAATGAACCGCTTGATGTCTGGTATACCAGGTCCTCAGTTAGGCCTGCTGTCTCCTTCGGAGTCTCCTCTCGGAATTCTGAGTCAGGCAGGAAAGCAGAGATGGCAAGACAGAGCATTCCAGGGAGAAATGTTTCCATACCATTTCCAAACACTTGCTGTAACCAAGCAAAAAAAAAAGAAAACTATTAGAGACTCGGATTCAATCCCTGGGTTGGGAAGATCCCTGGAAGAGGAATGGCTACCCTTTCCAGTATTCTAGCCTGGAGAATCCTCATTGTTCCCCAGGAAGATACACGGTGAGCATGTGACGGGCCTGTTTCTTTCCAGTCCTAAATTCTCTGGTAATTCCTCTGTGTACTCAGGGTGCAGGGGGGTTAGACACAGTCTGTTCAAGGCCAGGTAAGGCTCTGTGTGTGTGTGTGTGTGCATGCGTGTGAAATAAAAGGTTTTTAAGGATAATTTTATTTATTTATTTCTGGCTATGCTGAGTGTTGATGCGTGGGCTTCCACCTAGTTGCGGCAAGCAGGGGCTGCTCTCTAGTTGCGGCACACAGGCTTCTCATTGCCGTGGCTTCTCTTGTCACAGAGCCTGGGCTCTAGGGAGCTCGGGCACGTGGGCTCAATAGCTGTGGCTCCAGCCTCTCGTCCTAAGGGATGTAACGTGGTTCTTCATTGTGACCTCACTTTGCATTTCGTTAAGTGATGTTGAAAAAAAAAGAGTTTGTGATGTTGAGCATCTTTTCATGTGTTTGTTTGCCTTTTGTATATCTTCTTCAGAGAAACGTCTAGTCAAGATCTTTGTTCATTTTCAAAATTGGGATGTTTGCTTTTGGGTGTTGAAACAGAAGGTTTTAAAGCCAGGAATGAGACATGGTTGGAACTGAGTGAGAAAGAGACCCTCTGGTTGTAACTTGGAAGACGGGCTGGCGTAGGGAGAATAAAGGTAGGAAGACAGAATTACTTCAGGAGCTAGCCAAACTCCGGGAGATGGCGAAGGACAGGGAAGCCTGGCGTGCTGCTCTCCACAGGGCTGCAAAGAGTTGGACACGACTGAGCTGAACAAACCCAGGGGAAGATTGGTGGTAGCCACGGGCAGAGCAGGACTGGTACGGGGTGAGGGACAGGGGAATGAACCGCTTGATGTCTGGTATACCAGGTCCTCAGTTAGGCCTGCTGTCTCCTTCGGAGTCTCCTCTCGGAATTCTGAGTCAGGCAGGAAAGCAGAGATGGCAAGACAGAGCATTCCAGGGAGAAATGTTTCCATACCATTTCCAAACACTTGCTGTAACCAAGCAAAAAAAAAAGAAAGAAAAACTCAAAGCAGGCACAGGCTAGAAGATTAACACCATATGTGTTCTGAGGAATGCAAAGGAATGCAAAGCTGCATATGTGTGGACAGAAATTCGTGCCTTTCCTCTGTGAGAACAAAATGCCTTAGGGCTACCATCGCCCCGTTGACAGAGGCCACTTGGCTTCTTGCAAAGGACCCTGAGTTTTGCTTGGTCTATGTTTTCTTGCTTTTCTAGGAGAAATTCTAGCATTTCTACCTGCTGCAAACAGAAACGACACTTAGGTTTTATACTTGGTTGTTGTTTAGTCACTGACTTTTTCTCTTGACGTAAAACATCTTCAAAGAAGAATGCAAATCATAACAGTGCTGCTTCAGAAATTGTCTTAAAGTGACATAATGTTACCAGTACCAAGTTGAGAAACAGAACTGGGCAACAGCCCAGAAGCTGGGCTTCCCTGGTGGTCCAGTGGGTAAGGACACCGCTCTGCAGTGCAAGGGGCGCCAGTTCGATCCCTGGCCTGGGAAGATCCCACGTGCCGCGGAGAAGCTGGACGGATGTGTCCAATTACCGAGCCGGAGCTCTGGAGCGCGTGCGCCCAGAGCTGGTGCTCTGCAGCGAGAGAGGCCACCGTGATGGGAGGCTCCTACAGGCCAGAGAACAAAGATGGATAAAAATAAATAAATGAAAGACCAATAGAAGTAGCCAAAAAAAAAAAAAAAGAGAGAGAGAGAGAGAGAATCCAGAAGCCCCATCATGCTCCTTGTCGTTGCCACCTTCACTTCCCTGCTCCCTACCCACCGAGAGAGACGACCGAGACCACCTCTCTCACTGTGCACTGGTGTGAGCTGCTTTTTAGCTTCATGACGTCATTAAACATGGAGTTTTGGGAGCCCAGTTTCTCTTCCTCAACATAATGCTTGTACAATTCTTACATATTATTGTTTTGTGGTAGATTGCTTGTTTCTTTTGCCTTTTGGTGTTTCACTGTGTGCCTGTATAGTGTGTGATACATCCATTCGACAGTTCCTCAGCATCTGGGTTGGTGAAGTCTGTGGCGGACGCTGACAGTCTGAAATAAGCACTCTGATGCATGTCTCTAGTGATGCTTGTTCATATTTCTGTTGGCTGTATATGTACAGTCAGTTCAGTCCAGCTCAGTCTCAGTCACGTTCGACTTGTTGAGACCCCACGGACAGCAGCATGCCAGGCTTCTCTGTCTTCCACCATCTCCCGGAGCTTGCTCAAACTCACATCCATTGAGTCAGTGATGTCATCCAACCCACTCGTCCTCTGTCATCCCCTTCTCCTCCTGCCCTCAGTCTTTCCCAGCCTCAGGGTCTTTTCCAGTGAGTCGGCTCTTCACATCAGATGGCCAAAATTACTGGAGCTTCATTCAGCATCAGTCCTTCCAGTGGATATTCAGTAGGTTTTCCTGATTTGAAGTGAAAGAGGGGTAGCTGCTCAGTCGTGTCTGACTCTCTGTGACCCCGTGGACTGTAGCCCAACAGGCTCCTCTGTCCATAGGATTCTCTAGGCAAGAATACGGTAGCGGGTAGCCAGTACCTTCTCCAGGGGATCTTTCTGATCCAGGGAACAAACTCAGGTCTCCTGCATTGCAGGTGAATTCTTTACTGTCTGAGCCACGAAGGAAGCCTCGGTGAAGAATGAGTGAATACTAATTCTGTGACTACGGAATCATCGTGGGCTTAGATTCCTGCAAGGCTCTGGTCACATTGTTTTGTTTACCACACAGTGTGCCACCCCCTTTGATAAATGTTTGTGTTTAAAACCACTTTATTTAATATATGTTGCTGATTCATTGGCATCAGACTCATGCAAACATTGAATTTAACTAATATATTTACCTGGCTGCATTGGGTCTTAGTGGAGGCCCACGGGATCTTTGTTGTGTCTTGGAGGATCTTTCCTTGCTGTGAACAAAGTTTCTCTAATTGTTTCCTGAGGGTTCCGTAGTTGCAGCACACGGGCTTAGTTACTCTGTGGCCTGTGAATTCTTAGTTCCCCAACCAGGGATTGAACCTGCATCCCCTGCGTTGCAAGGCGGTTTCTTAACCACTGGACTACCAAGGAAGTACCCAAAGGCACTCTTGAGTAAAGCTTGTTAATGAGTAGTATTTTCTCTGGAAGACGCATTACGGCCTTCTTGTACCCAGAACACTAGACAGAACTTAGCACTGTGCATGCGGTCCCCTAAAACAGCGAGATCACCAATAAACAGCATGAGGATGTGAAAATTTGGGGCACTAAGTAAACTGTGAGAGACAGCTGTTTACAGCTGTGAGGGCTGAAATAAGAAGCCCAGAGCAGGGCTTCCCCTGGTGGTCCAGTGGGTAAGGACACTGCCTTGCAGCGCAAAGGGCGCCGGTTCGATCCCTGGCCTGGGAAGATCCCACGTGCCGCGGAGCGGCTGGACTGATGTGTCCAATCACCGAGCCGGAGTTCTGGAGCGCATGCGCCCAGAGCTGGTGCTCTGCGACAACAGATGCCACCGTGATGGGAGGCCCACAGGAGCCAAAGAACAAAGAAATGAAAGACCAATAGAAGTGGCCCGCCTGCTCCCTTCCCTCCCCAACCAAACCCCCGCCCAAAATAAATAAATAAATTAAAAAAAAAAAAAAGGCCAGAGCATGGCCGTGCTGGATCTCCCTGGGGAACCTGTGTGTTCTTACTACTCTTCAGATGTCTGGGAATCCCCACCGAAGCCCCACCAGGATTGATTTTAGGGTTACAAACAACTTGTAATGAGTAGGTGAGTTTGACATTATAGACCCCACAAAGAGTGAGACTCAAGTATATATGCCTAGGTGTAGAACTGCTGAGTCGTAGAGGAGGAATATGGGCTTCTCAGGTGGTTCTGTGGTAAAAAAATTCTGCCTCCCAGTACAGGAGATGCAAGAGACATGGGTTTGATCTCTGGGTCGGGAAGATCCCCTGGAGTAAGGAATAGCAACCCACTCCAATATGTTTGCCTGGAGAATCCCGTGGACTGAAGAGCCTGGTGGATTACAGTCCATGGGGTGGCAAAGAGTCGGATACGACTTAGCAACTGAATTCACACACATATATTGAACTTTAGGAGACAAATGCCAAAGGAGCTTTGAAAGTTTCAAAGATTCTTCCGAGAGTTTACCAGGTGACAATCCTATGGGTCGTGTCTGAGCATCCAGTTGCACTATATCATCACTGACACGTGGTGCTGTCTTTCTGTTTCTCTTCAGACATTCTTAGGAGTGTATGTTGGTATCATGCTTTGTATTTAATTTATAGCTCATGATGACTAATAATATTTAAATATCTTGCTCGTGTTTATTGACCACTTGAGTATCCCCTTTTATGAAATGCCTGTTCAAGTCTTTTACCCATGTTCTATTAGGCTGTCTGCCTTTTTCTTATTAACTTGTAAGAATATGTGTTTGTATACATTCAAATTTTACATCTATATTTCTTTCTCTCATGTAAATTAAGATATCAGTTCTTTGCTGGACATAGGATTGCAGATATTTTCGCCTACTGTGTGGCTTGTCTTTTCATTCTCTTAATGATGGCTTTGATAAATAAAATTTCTTTTTTTTTTTTTTTTTTTTTAAACCTTTATTTTACTTTTAACTTTTACAGAGTTTTGTTGTTCACAGACATGCATGTTCTCAGATTAGTCACATGTATATCCCCCCCTTCCCTCCCCTCCTGACCATCACACAGCACCCCTGAAGGATCCCCTTTTCTCACAGAGCAATGACTAGAGCTATTTTCTTCACTTATGATAGTACAGGCCTTCATGCTACTTCCCTTACGCCTCTCAACCACTGTTCCTTCCCCACAATGTCCATATGTCCACTGTCCATGTCTGTCTTTCTGTCGCTTCACTGCATGTGCCATCATCACCATCCTACTAGATTCCATATATATGTGTTAATATACTGTATTTGTCCTTCTCTTTCTGACTGACTTCACTTTTTAGGATACGTTCTAGATCCAGCCACCTCATGAGGGCTGATTCTTCTGCATTTCTCTTTACAGCTGTGTAGTATTCCATTGTATATATGTACCAGAGCTTTTGGATCCATTCGTTCGTCGATGGGCATCTAGGTTCCTTCCATGTTCTAGATCCCTGGAGTAAGGAATAGCAACCCACTCCAATATGTTTGCCTGGAGAATCCCGTGGACTGAAGAGCCTGGTGGATTACAGTCCATGGGGTGGCAAAGAGTCGGATACGACTTAGCAACTGAATTCACACACATATATTGAACTTTAGGAGACAAATGCCAAAGGAGCTTTGAAAGTTTCAAAGATTCTTCCGAGAGTTTACCAGGTGACAATCCTATGGGTCGTGTCTGAGCATCCAGTTGCACTATATCATCACTGACACGTGGTGCTGTCTTTCTGTTTCTCTTCAGACATTCTTAGGAGTGTATGTTGGTATCATGCTTTGTATTTAATTTATAGCTCATGATGACTAATAATATTTAAATATCTTGCTCGTGTTTATTGACCACTTGAGTATCCCCTTTTATGAAATGCCTGTTCAAGTCTTTTACCCATGTTCTATTAGGCTGTCTGCCTTTTTCTTATTAACTTGTAAGAATATGTGTTTGTATACATTCAAATTTTACATCTATATTTCTTTCTCTCATGTAAATTAAGATATCAGTTCTTTGCTGGACATAGGATTGCAGATATTTTCGCCTACTGTGTGGCTTGTCTTTTCATTCTCTTAATGATGGCTTTGATAAATAAAATTTCTTTTTTTTTTTTTTTTTTTTTAAACCTTTATTTTACTTTTAACTTTTACAGAGTTTTGTTGTTCACAGACATGCATGTTCTCAGATTAGTCACATGTATATCCCCCCCTTCCCTCCCCTCCTGACCATCACACAGCACCCCTGAAGGATCCCCTTTTCTCACAGAGCAATGACTAGAGCTATTTTCTTCACTTATGATAGTACAGGCCTTCATGCTACTTCCCTTACGCCTCTCAACCACTGTTCCTTCCCCACAATGTCCATATGTCCACTGTCCATGTCTGTCTTTCTGTCGCTTCACTGCATGTGCCATCATCACCATCCTACTAGATTCCATATATATGTGTTAATATACTGTATTTGTCCTTCTCTTTCTGACTGACTTCACTTTTTAGGATACGTTCTAGATCCAGCCACCTCATGAGGGCTGATTCTTCTGCATTTCTCTTTACAGCTGTGTAGTATTCCATTGTATATATGTACCAGAGCTTTTGGATCCATTCGTTCGTCGATGGGCATCTAGGTTCCTTCCATGTTCTAGCTATTGTATAGAGAGCTGCAATGAACATTGGGGTACAGGTGCTTCTTTCAGTTTTGATTTCATCAGGGTATAAACCTAAGAGTGGGATTGCTGGGTCATATGGTGCTTCTATTTTTAGTTTTTTAAGAAATCTCCAGACTGTCTTCCATAGAGGCTGTATCAATTTACACTCCCACCAGCAATGCAGGAGGGTTCCCTTTTCTCCGCAGCCTCTCCAGCATTTATTGTCTGTCGATTTGTGGATGATGGCCATTCTGACGGGTGTGAGGTGACATCTCATTGTAGTTTTGATTTGCATTTCTCTAATTATTAGTGAAGTTGAGCATCGTTTCATGTGTTTTTGGGCCATCTGTATGTCATCGTTGGAGAGGTGTCTGTTTAGGTCCTTTTCCCATTTTTTGATTGGGTTGTTCGTTTTCCCTGTGCTGAGTTGTCTGAGTTGCTTGTAGATTTTGGAGATTAATTCTTTGTCTGTTGTTTCATTTGCTATGATTTTCTCCCACTCTGTGGGGTGTCTGTTGAACTTTTTTGTAATTTCTTTTGCTGTACAAAAGCTTTTAAGTTTCATTAGGTCCCACATGTTCATTTGTCTTTCTAGTTCCACTATTCTAGTAGGTGGGTCAGAGAAGATCTTGCTTTGATTGATGTCCTTGAGGGTTTTGCCTATATTCTCCTCTAAGAGTTTGATGGTTTCTGGCCTTACATTTAAGTCTTTAATCCATTTTGAGTTGATCTTTGTGTATGGTGTCAGGGTATGTTCCAATTTCATTTTCTTGCATGTAGCTGTCCAATTTTCCCAGCACCATTTGTTGAAGAGGCTGTCTTTGTCCCATTTTATATGTTCGCCTCCTTTGTCAAAAATAAGGTACCCATAGGTGCGTGGCTTTATCTCTGGGTTCTCGATCTTGTTCCATTGGTCGATATTTCTGTTTTGTGCCAGTACCATACTGTCTTGATGACTGTTGCTTTGTAGTAGAGTCTGAAGTTGGGGAGGCTGATCCCAGCTCCATTTTGGTCGATATTTCTGTTTTGTGCTGTTCTAAATCCAGCCACCTCATGAGGGCTGATTCTTCTGCATTTCTCTTTACAGCTGTGTAGTATTCCATTGTATATATGTACCAGAGCTTTTGGATCCATTCGTTCGTCGATGGGCATCTAGGTTCCTTCCATGTTCTAGCTATTGTATAGAGAGCTGCAATGAACATTGGGGTACAGGTGCTTCTTTCAGTTTTGATTTCATCAGGGTATAAACCTAAGAGTGGGATTGCTGGGTCATATGGTGCTTCTATTTTTAGTTTTTTAAGAAATCTCCAGACTGTCTTCCATAGAGGCTGTATCAATTTACACTCCCACCAGCAATGCAGGAGGGTTCCCTTTTCTCCGCAGCCTCTCCAGCATTTATTGTCTGTCGATTTGTGGATGATGGCCATTCTGACGGGTGTGAGGTGACATCTCATTGTAGTTTTGATTTGCATTTCTCTAATTATTAGTGAAGTTGAGCATCGTTTCATGTGTTTTTGGGCCATCTGTATGTCATCGTTGGAGAGGTGTCTGTTTAGGTCCTTTTCCCTTTTTTTGATTGGGTTGTTCGTTTTCCGGATGTTGAGTTGTCTGAGTTGCTTGTAGATTTTGGAGATTAATTCTTTGTCTGTTGTTTCATTTGCTATGATTTTCTCCCACTCTGTGGGGTGTCTGTTGAACTTTTTTGTAATTTCTTTTGCTGTACAAAAGCTTTTAAGTTTCATTAGGTCCCACATGTTCATTTGTCTTGTTTAGTTCCACTATTCTAGTAGGTGGGTCAGAGAAGATCTTGCTTTGATTGATGTCCTTGAGGGTTTTGCCTATATTCTCCTCTAAGAGTTTGATGGTTTCTGGCCTTACATTTAAGTCTTTAATCCATTTTGAGTTGATCTTTGTGTATGGTGTCAGGGTATGTTCCAATTTCATTTTCTTGCATGTAGCTGTCCAATTTTCCCAGCACCATTTGTTGAAGAGGCTGTCTTTGTCCCATTTTATATGTTCGCCTCCTTTGTCAAAAATAAGGTACCCATAGGTGCGTGGCTTTATCTCTGGGTTCTCGATCTTGTTCCATTGGTCGATATTTCTGTTTTTGTGCCAGTACCATACTGTCTTGATGACTGTTGCTTTGTAGTAGAGTCTGAAGTTGGGGAGGCTGATCCCCCCAGCTCCATTCTTCTTCCTGAGGATTGCTTTGGCTATTCGAGGTCTTTTGTGTTTCCATATGAACTGTGTTATTCGTTGGTCTAGTTCTGTGAAGAATGTTATTGGAAGTTTGATAGGGATCGCATTGAATCTATAGATGACATTTGGTAGTATGGTCATTTTCACAATATTGATTCTCCCCACCCAGGAACACGGAATATTTCTCCATCTGTTTAAGTCTTCTTTAATGTCTCTCATGAGTGTCTTGTAATTTTCTGTGTACAGTTCTTTTGTTTCTTTGGGTAGGTTTATTCCTAGATATTTGATTCTTTTGGTTGCGATGGTGAAGGGGATTGCCTCTTTGATTTCATTTTCTGATTTTTCATTGTTTGTGTATAGGAATGCCAGTGATTTCTGTATATTGATTTTGTATCCTGCAACTTTGCTGAATTCGCTGATTAACTCTAGTAGTTTTGTAATAGTGTCTTTGGGATTTTCTATGTATAATATCATGTCATCTGCAAATAGAGAGTTTGACTTCTTCTTTTCCAATCTGGATTCCTTTGATTTCTTTCTCTTCTCTTATTGCTATTGCTAGAACTTCCAGGACTATGTTGAATAAGAGTGGTGAAAGTGGACACCCTTGTCTTGTTCCTGATCTTAGAAGGAATGCTTTGAGTTTTTCACCATTGAGGATAATGTTTGCTGTGGGCTTCTCATATATGGCTTTCACTATGTTAAGATAAGTTCCTTCTATGCCCATTTTTTGAAGAGTTTTTATCATAAATGGATGCTGTACTTTGTCAAAGGCTTTTTCTGCATCTATTGAGATGATCATGTGTGATATTTGTGTATGGTGTCAGGGTATGTTCCAATTTCATTTTCTTGCATGTAGCTGTCCAATTTTCCCAGCACCATTTGTTGAAGAGGCTGTCTTTGTCCCATTTTATATGTTCGCCTCCTTTGTCAAAAATAAGGTACCCATAGGTGCGTGGCTTTATCTCTGGGTTCTCGATCTTGTTCCATTGGTCGATATTTCTGTTTTTGTGCCAGTACCATACTGTCTTGATGACTGTTGCTTTGTAGTAGAGTCTGAAGTTGGGGAGGCTGATCCCCCCAGCTCCATTCTTCTTCCTGAGGATTGCTTTGGCTATTCGAGGTCTTTTGTGTTTCCATATGAACTGTGTTATTCGTTGGTCTAGTTCTGTGAAGAATGTTATTGGAAGTTTGATAGGGATCGCATTGAATCTATAGATGACATTTGGTAGTATGGTCATTTTCACAATATTGATTCGCCCGACCCAGGAACACGGAATATTTCTCCATCTGTTTAAGTCTTCTTTAATGTCTCTCATGAGTGTCTTGTAATTTTCTGTGTACAGTTCTTTTGTTTCTTTGGGTAGGTTTATTCCTAGATATTTGATTCTTTTGGTTGCGATGGTGAAGGGGATTGCCTCTTTGATTTCATTTTCTGATTTTTCATTGTTTGTGTATAGGAATGCCAGTGATTTCTGTATATTGATTTTGTATCCTGCAACTTTGCTGAATTCGCTGATTAACTCTAGTAGTTTTGTAATAGTGTCTTTGGGATTTTCTATGTATAATATCATGTCATCTGCAAATAGAGAGTTTGACTTCTTCTTTTCCAATCTGGATTCCTTTGATTTCTTTCTCTTCTCTTATTGCTATTGCTAGAACTTCCAGGACTATGTTGAATAAGAGTGGTGAAAGTGGACACCCTTGTCTTGTTCCTGATCTTAGAGGGAATGCTTTGAGTTTTTCACCATTGAGGATAATGTTTGCTGTGGGCTTCTCATATATGGCTTTCACTATGTTAAGATAAGTTCCTTCTATGCCCATTTTTTGAAGAGTTTTTATCATAAATGGATGCTGTACTTTGTCAAAGGCTTTTTCTGCATCTATTGAGATGATCATGTGATTTTTGTCTTTCAATTTGTTGATATGGTGTATCACATTGATTGATTTGCGAATGTTGAAGAATCCTTGCATGCCTGGGATGAACCCAACTTGATCGTGATGAATGAGCTTTTTGATGTGTTGCTGAATTCTGTTTGCTAGGATTTTGTTGAGGATTTTGGCATCTAGATTCATCAGTGAAATTGGCCTATAATTTTCTTTTTTTGTGATGTCTTTGCCTGGCTTTGGTATCAGGGTGATGGTGGCCTCGTAGAATGTGTTTGGAAGTGTTCCTTCCTGGGCAATTTTTTGGAAGAGTTTTAGAAGGACAGGCATTAGCTCTTCTTTAAATGTTTGGTAGAATTCACTTGTGAAACCATCTGGCCCTGGGCTTTTATTTTTGGTAGATTTTTGATCACAAGGTCGATTTCTGAGCTTGTGATTGGCTTGTTCATAGTTTCTATTTCTTCCTGGTTGAGTCTTGGGAGATTAATCTTCTCTAAGAAACTGTCCATTTCTTCCAGGTTGTCCAGTTTGTTGCCATAGAGTTGTTCATAATAGTCTCTTATAATCCTTTGGATTTCTGCATTGTCCGTTGTAATCTCTCCTTTTTCATTTTTGATTTTGGTGATCTGGTTCTTCTCTCTTTTTCTTAATGAGTCTGGCCAGTGGTGTGTCGATTTTATTGACTTTTTCGAAGAACCAGCTTTTTGTTTTATTTATCTTTACTATTGTTTCTTTTGTTTCTTTTTCATTTATTTCTGCTCTGATCTTTATGATTTCCCTTCTTCTGCTGGCTTTGGGGTGTTTTTGTTCTTCTTTCTCCAGTTGTTTTAAGCGTAAGGTAAGGTCGTCTGTTTGAGATTTTCCTAGTTTCTTGAGGATAATGTTGGGGGCTTTTGGAGGGAATGCTTTGAGTTTTTCACCATTGAGGATAATGTTTGCTGTGGGCTTCTCATATATGGCTTTCACTATGTTAAGATAAGTTCCTTCTATGCCCATT
Organism: Tragulus kanchil; assembly: GCA_022376925.1. Classification (NCBI taxonomy): domain Eukaryota; kingdom Metazoa; phylum Chordata; class Mammalia; order Artiodactyla; family Tragulidae; genus Tragulus; species Tragulus kanchil. Next base: position 9,425,210 of record JAIOJX010000029.1, read on the forward strand.
TTTTGAAGAGTTTTTATCATAAATGGATGCTGTACTTTGTCAAAGGGCTGTTCTGCATCTACTGAGATGATCATGTGATTTTTGTCTTTCAATTTGTTGATATGGTGTATCACATTGATTGATTTGCGAATGTTGAAGAATCCTTGCATGCCTGGGATGAACCCAACTTGATCGTGATGAATGAATGTGTTGCTGAATTCTGTTTGCTAGGATTTTGTTGAGGATTTTGGCATCTAGATTCATCAGTGAAATTGGCCTATAATTTTCTTTTTTTGTGATGTCTTTGCCTGGCTTTGGTATCAGGGTGATGGTGGCCTCGTAGAATGTGTTTGGAAGTGTTCCTTCCTGGGCAATTTTTTGGAAGAGTTTTAGAAGGACAGGCATTAGCTCTTCTTTAAATGTTTGGTAGAATTCACTTGTGAAACCATCTGGCCCTGGGCTTTTATTTTTGGTAGATTTTTGATCACAAGGTCGATTTCTGAGCTTGTGATTGGCTTGTTCATAGTTTCTATTTCTTCCTGGTTGAGTCTTGGGAGATTAATCTTCTCTAAGAAACTGTCCATTTCTTCCAGGTTGTCCAGTTTGTTGCCATAGAGTTGTTCATAATAGTCTCTTATAATCCTTTGGATTTCTGCATTGTCCGTTGTAATCTCTCCTTTTTCATTTTTGATTTTGGTGATCTGGTTCTTCTCTCTCTTTTTCTTAATGAGTCTGGCCAGTGGTGTGTCGATTTTATTGACTTTTTCGAAGAACCAGCTTTTTGTTTTATTTATCTTTACTATTGTTTCTTTTGTTTCTTTTTTATTTATTTCTGCTCTGATCTTTATGATTTCCCTTCTTCTGCTGGCTTTGGGGTGTTTTTGTTCTTCTTTCTCCAGTTGTTTTAAGCGTAAGGTAAGGTCGTCTGTTTGAGATTTTCCTAGTTTCTTGAGGTGGGATTGTAATGCTATAAACTTCCCTCTTAGAACTGCTTTTGCAGTATCCCATAGGTTTTGCACTGTCGTGTGTTCATTGTCATTTTCTTCTAGGAATTTTTTTATTTCTCCTTTGATTTCCTCAATGATCAGTTGGTTTTTTAGGTATGTGTTGTTTAATCTCCATGTGTTTGTGTTCTTAGCGGTTTTTTTCCTGTAGTTGATCTCTAGTCTCACTGCATTGTGGTCCGAGAAGATGGTTGATAGAATTTCAGTTTTCTTGAATTGACTGAGCATTGATTTGTGGCCCAAGATGTGGTCTATCCTGGAGAATGTTCCGTGAGCACTTGAGAAGAAAGTGTATTCTTCTGCTTTTGGATGGAAAGTCCTAAAGATATCAATGAGGTCCATTTCTTCTAGTGTGGCATTTAAGGCTTGTGTTTCTTTATTAATTTTCTGTTTGGATGATCTGTCCATTGGTGTGAGAGGAGTGTTAAAGTCTCCTACTATGATTGTGTTGCTGTCAATGTCTTCTTTTATGTCTGAAAGTGTTTGTCTTATGTATTGGGGTGCTCCTGTGTTGGGAGCATAGATATTTATGATTGTTATGTCTTCTTCTTGGATGGATCCCTTAATCATGATGTAGTGACCTGCCTTGTCTCTTAGAATCTTCTTTACTTTAAAATCTATTTTATCTGATATGAGGATTGCTACTCCAGCTTTCTTTTGATTTTCATTTGCATGGAATATCTTTTTCCAGCCTCTCACTTTTTCTTGATGAGTCTGGCCAGTGGTGTGTCGATTTTATTGACTTTTTCGAAGAACCAGCTTTTTGTTTTATTTATCTTTACTATTGTTTCTTTTGTTTCTTTTTCATTTATTTCTGCTCTGATCTTTATGATTTCCCTTCTTCTGCTGGCTTTGGGGTGTTTTTGTTCTTCTTTCTCCAGTTGTTTTAAGCGTAAGGTAAGGTCGTCTGTTTGAGATTTTCCTAGTTTCTTGAGGTGGGATTGTAATGCTATAAACTTCCCTCTTAGAACTGCTTTTGCAGTATCCCATAGGTTTTGCACTGTCGTGTGTTCATTGTCATTTTCTTCTAGGAATTTTTTTATTTCTCCTTTGATTTCCTCAATGATCAGTTGGTTTTTTAGGTATGTGTTGTTTAATCTCCATGTGTTTGTGTTCTTAGCGGTTTTTTTCCTGTAGTTGATCTCTAGTCTCACTGCATTGTGGTCCGAGAAGATGGTTGATAGAATTTCAGTTTTCTTGAATTGACTGAGCATTGATTTGTGGCCCAAGATGTGGTCTATCCTGGAGAATGTTCCGTGAGCACTTGAGAAGAAAGTGTATTCTTCTGCTTTTGGATGGAAAGTCCTAAAGATATCAATGAGGTCCATTTCTTCTAGTGTGGCATTTAAGGCTTGTGTTTCTTTATTAATTTTCTGTTTGGATGATCTGTCCATTGGTGTGAGAGGAGTGTTAAAGTCTCCTACTATGATTGTGTTGCTGTCAATGTCTTCTTTTATGTCTGAAAGTGTTTGTCTTATGTATTGGGGTGCTCCTGTGTTGGGAGCATAGATATTTATGATTGTTATGTCTTCTTCTTGGATGGATCCCTTAATCATGATGTAGTGACCTGCCTTGTCTCTTAGAATCTTCTTTACTTTAAAATCTATTTTATCTGATATGAGGATTGCTACTCCAGCTTTCTTTTGATTTTCATTTGCATGGAATATCTTTTTCCAGCCTCTCACTTTCAGTCTATGAGTGTCTCTAGGTCTGAAATGAGTTTCCTGGAGGCAGCATATGTATGGGTCGTGTTTTTGGATCCATTCAGCCACTCTGTGTCTTTTGGTTGGGGCGTTTAGTCCATTGACATTCAAAGTAATTATTGATACAAATGATCCTATTGTCATCTTCTTAGATGTTATGATGGGTTTGTTTCGTGGATCTTCTCCTTTTATACTTGTTGTCTATATAAGTCCCTTTAACATTTGTTGTAAGGCTGGTTTGGTGTGACTAAATTCTTTTAATTTTTGCTTGTCTGTAAAGCTTTTGATTTCTCCATCAATTTTGAAGGAGATCTTGGCAGGGTAGAGGATTCTTGGTTGCAGATTATTCTCTTTCAGCCGTTTAAATGTGTCCTGCCATTCCTTCTGGCCTGCAGAGTTTCTGTTGAAAGATCAGCTGTTAAACGGATGGGCTTTCCCTGGTATGTCACTAGTTGCTTTTCCCTTGCTGCTTTGAGAATTCTATCTTTGTGTTTAATTTGTGTTAACTTCATTAATATGTGTCTTGGTGTGTTTCTTCTCGGATTGATTCTGTTAGGTACTCTTTGTGCTTCTTGGACTTGATTGACTATTTCTTTTCCCATGTTGGGGAAATTTTCAACTATAATTTCTTCAAAAATTTTCTCATAGCCTTTCTTTTTTTCTTCTTCTTCTGGAACCCCTATAATTCGAATATTGGTGCGTTTGATATTATCCCAGAGGTCTCTGAGGCTGTCCTCTGCTCTTTTCATTCTTTGAGCTAGAGTCTGTTTTTCAGCAGTTACTTCCACCATTTTAGTCACTGTGAGAGGAGTGTTAAAGTCTCCTACTATGATTGTGTTGCTGTCAATGTCTTCTTTTATGTCTGAAAGTGTTTGTCTTATGTATTGGGGTGCTCCTGTGTTGGGAGCATAGATATTTATGATTGTTATGTCTTCTTCTTGGATGGATCCCTTAATCATGATGTAGTGACCTGCCTTGTCTCTTAGAATCTTCTTTACTTTAAAATCTATTTTATCTGATATGAGGATTGCTACTCCAGCTTTCTTTTGATTTTCATTTGCATGGAATATCTTTTTCCAGCCTCTCACTTTCAGTCTATGAGTGTCTCTAGGTCTGAAATGAGTTTCCTGGAGGCAGCATATGTATGGGTCGTGTTTTTGGATCCATTCAGCCACTCTGTGTCTTTTGGTTGGGGCGTTTAGTCCATTGACATTCAAAGTAATTATTGATACAAATGATCCTATTGTCATCTTCTTAGATGTTATGATGGGTTTGTTTCGTGGATCTTCTCCTTTTATACTTGTTGTCTATATAAGTCCCTTTAACATTTGTTGTAAGGCTGGTTTGGTGTGACTAAATTCTTTTAATTTTTGCTTGTCTGTAAAGCTTTTGATTTCTCCATCAATTTTGAAGGAGATCTTGGCAGGGTAGAGGATTCTTGGTTGCAGATTATTCTCTTTCAGCCGTTTAAATGTGTCCTGCCATTCCCTTCTGGCCTGCAGAGTTTCTGTTGAAAGATCAGCTGTTAAACGGATGGGCTTTCTCTTGTATGTCACTAGTTGCTTTTCCCTTGCTGCTTTGAGAATTCTATCTTTGTGTTTAATTTGTGTTAACTTCATTAATATGTGTCTTGGTGTGTTTCTTCTCGGATTGATTCTGTTAGGTACTCTTTGTGCTTCTTGGACTTGATTGACTATTTCTTTTCCCATGTTGGGGAAATTTTCAACTATAATTTCTTCAAAAATTTTCTCATAGCCTTTCTTTTTTTCTTCTTCTTCTGGAACCCCTATAATTCGAATATTGGTGCGTTTGATATTATCCCAGAGGTCTCTGAGGCTGTCCTCTGCTCTTTTCATTCTTTGAGCTAGAGTCTGTTTTCAGCAGTTACTTCCACCATTTTATCTTCCAGCTCACTTATCCGGTCTTCTGTCTCAGATACTCTGCTCTTGATTCCTTCTACAGTGTTTTCAGTTCAGCAATTGAGTTGTTTGTCTCTGTTACTTTTTTGGTAAGTTCTTGTATTTCTTTATTCAGTGTGTTAGTTGTATCTTGCAATTTCTCTGAAATTCTGTTTTCAGTGTCTTTGATCATCTTTACTATCATTCTTCTGAAATCACTTTCAGAAAGTTTGTCCAAATTCTCTTCATTAATTTGATCTTGTGTGTTTGTTGATTGTTCCTTCGCTTGTGTGGTATTTCTCTGCCGTTTCATTGTTATTATTAATTTTTTAAAACTGATTCTGTTTGGGATTTCCTTTTCCCAGACTTTGAGTTACGTCTGTTGGTGTTTGTTGTTTGGATGGGGCTTCTTATTCTGGGTGATGCTGGTGATTGGGTGATGTCAGGACTTGTATACAAGTGATTACCTTTGCTGGCGTTCTCACTTGTATACTGCTCTTTAGTGTTATGCGTTCTCTAGTATTGTAGTTTTGGAGTCAGTGCAGACGCAGAAGCCCGTGGCTTGTTGCCTGACCAGGGAATGAAGATTTCACGGCTGGTTTGTTATGGCATTAAATGGTATTAAAACATATATATGCAAATGAGAAACAGAAGGTATACCTTTGACAAATGGCAATTTAAAAATTATGCAAGTACTATCTAGCGTATTGAATTATACACATGAACATATACAGCTATAACATAACCCAAGCATTCCAATCAAAAATACAGTACAATACGTTAGCACGGCGAATAGAGAAATCCAAGAATGATATCCACAAGTTAATAAGCAAACTAAGTAGAGTACCAATTGGAGAATAATGCTAGAGCAGGATCCCCGTTGGGGATAAGGCAATGAGGACAGAACAGACTAAGAAATATAGTGGGGAAAGGGAAAAAGAGAAAGGGAGGATAGAAGAGAAATATAGAATAATATTGCAAAGTTAAATATAGGGAGATAAAGATTTGTATGTATTAGAATTTAGTGCTATAGGAAAGGAGCTTCAGAGAAAGCAAAGAATTATAGAGGAGGTAGTAGTACAAATGAAAAAATTATTAAAAATTAAAAGATCTAAATTTTATAGAAAATATAGAAAAACAAAGCAAAAATAATAAAAACAAACAAAACCCCCACAGAACCTTAAAAGGCCAATGGGGAACCAGAAGTTTATACCAAAATAAAATGTGTGGTTTAAAAGGAAAAAGAAAAAAAAAAAAAAAATTATGTAAACTTGAATATATTCAGTCTTACTGATAAGATTAGTAGCTTCAATAGAATTCAGTGAAGGAAATGAACACACCCACTCTCTCTCTCACATACACCCCCAAGAAAAGAGAAAAAAAAAAAAAAGCGGTGGGTGCACTGAGTGGGTTTGGAAAAAAGAGAAGAAAAAAAAAATTGAAACAAAGTAATACAATACAAAAAATGAAATTTTAAAGTCCAGCAGTAACTCCAGCTTCAGACAAAACGTGAAAATAGTGTTTATGTTCTTCTGTCTCTTGCTGACTGTTCAGGAATTATCAGTCTTTTTCTTGCCTCTGGCAGTGGTTGGATCTGAAGACCTCTTTGACTGCTTGTTTTGGCCTATTCCAGAATTAAAGGCCCGCCCAGGCTGGCCCTGGGAGTTTCTTAATCCAAATCCCTTTTCTTGCTGGGTGGAGCTAAGTTCCCTCCCTGTAGCTTGACCAGCAGCCCTGCAGTTTGACCAGCAGCCAAACTACAGTAGGGATTATGGCATCTTTCTCACAAAGGATTTATTCCCCCACGCTCTATGGGAAGCACTTCCACAGTGCCCCCGACCCTGCTGCAGGCCACCGTCGACCCCCGCCACCACGGGAGACGTCAGGTTACTCAGAGGTGAGTCTGGCTCAGTCTCATGCGGGATCGCTATTCCTCTCTCCCGGATCACAGTGCGCAGAGACTTTCCAGTCCTCTTCGGCGACTCTGTGATCGGGTTAATGGTAACCTCCTCCAAAGGGAACTGAGTGCCGCCCTTCCGAGGCCTGCTCAAGGGCACTTCTAGCTCAAGGGGCACCTGGACCCTCCAAAGCAGGTCTGGCTCAGTCCCTTGTGGGTGTTAGTGCTCCTCACCGGGTTTTGATCTGCAACAGGCTTTGCGGCTTTGGCCCGCCCAGCCTCTCCGGCGGGTATGAGGTTTGACTTTTAAAAGTGCGATTGCACCCCTCCTACCGTCTTGATGCGGCTTCTCCTTTGTTCTTCAATGTGGGGTGTCCTCTCTGTGATCAGATCCAACCTCCTTTCGTCGATGGTTTCCCAGGAACTCGTCGCAATTCAGGCGATTTTGCAGGAGAGATGAGTGCACGTCCTTCTACGCCGCCATCTTAGCTCCACCCCCAAAATTTCTTAATTTAAATGTAGTTTAAATAATTGTTTTTCTTTCAGGGTTAGTGCTTGTTAGCGTCCTGTTCTAGAAATCTTTCCTTTTCCCAGAGGAATGAAGATATTCTTCTATTTTTACTTCAAAAAGATTTGTTGTTTATCTCTCACATTTAGAGGTAAAATCGACCTGGAAGTGACTTTTGTATATGGTGTGAGTAAGGATCAACATCTACTCTTTCCCCTTTGGATGGGGCCAGATGATCCAGGAACAGGCCCCAGATTGTGAAGCCTGTCTGGGATAGATTCCCGGGAGCCTTGGAAAAGTTTCTTAGCATCTCTGTGCCACTATTTGCTTATTTTAAAAATTGGGCACTTCCCTGGTGGTCCAGTGGGTAGAGAGTCCGCCTTGCAGTGCAAGGGGGCACGGGTTCGATCCCTGGCCCGGGAAGATCCCATGTGCTGTGGAGCGGCTGGGCCGGTTGTCCAATTAGGAGCCAGCATTCTGGAGCACATGCGCCCAGAGCCAGTGCTCTGCAATGAGAGAGACCACTGCGATGGGAGGCCCACACAGGCCAAAGAATGAAGCTGGATGAAAATAAATTAAAAGAACAATAAAAGAGGCCAACATTTAAAAAAAAAAATTGGAATTGTAACCTTGTCTGCTTCACAGTGGCATTCTGGGGGGCAAATGAGTTATTACATGTAAATTTCTGGAAATGGTGCCTAGCTTATGATGCTATTGTTGTTGTTCAGTTGCTAAGTCATATCTGACTCTTTGTGACTCCAAGGATGGCAGCACACCAGGCTCCCATGTCCTTCACTATCTCCTGGAGTTTGCTCAAATTCATGTCAACTGAGCCCATGATGCTATCTAACCATCTATCCTCTTCTGCCCGCTTCTCCTTTTGCTTTCTATTATTCCCAGCATCAGGGGCTTTTCTAATGAGTCGGCGCTTCGCATCAGGTAGTCAAAGTATTGGAGCTTCATCTTCAGCATCATTCCTTTCAATGCATATTCAGGGTTGATTTCCCTTAGGATCAACTGGTTTGCTCCCCTTGCAGTCCAAAGGACTCTCAAGAGTCTTCTCCAGCACCACTGTTTGAAAGCATCAATTCGTCAGCGCTCAGCCTTCTTTATGGTCCAACTCCCACATTTGTACACGATTACCAGAACAACCATAGCTGTGACTACATGGACCGTTGTTGGCAAAGTGATGTCTCTGCTTTTTAATATGCTGTCTAGGTTTGTCATAGCTTTCCTTCCACAGGAAGCGCATGATAAGTACTCAGTAAACCTTAGTAGTTATCGTTGCTGTTTCTGACAGTTCAGAACTTTTTTCCTCTTGATAATTTTCAGGTCAGGGCAAAAAGACTTCTTCTCATGGCTCCTGGTGGGTTCAGGTTGCAATAATAGAATGACACGTGGCTTTTCTCGAGTTACAATGAGCGGGAGCTACTTTTTGTTGCCCTCCTGGGGCTTCTCATTGTGGGGGCTTCCCCTGTGGCAGAGCATGGGCCCCAGAGCGCAGGCTCAGTAGCCGTGACGCACAGGCTTAGCTGTTGTGGCATGTGGGATCTTCCCCAGACCAGGGATCAAACCCGTGTCCCCTGAATTGGCAGGTGGATTCTTAACCACTGGAGCTTCAGAGAAATCTGCAACATTTATGTTTCTACTAGCTAGAGGTTTTGATTTCTTCACATCATCGCCAGTATTTGCTTATGCCTGTCTTTTTTTTTTTGGCCACTTCTATTGATCTTTCATTTATTTCCATCTTTGTTCTCTGGCCTGTGCGGGCCTCCCACCGCAGTGGCCTCTGTTGTCGCAGAGCACCAACTCTGGGCACCTGCGCTCCAGAGCTCCGGCTTGGTTGTTGGACACATCAGTCCAGGTGCTCCGCAGCACGATCCCAGGCCAGGGATCAAACCGGCATCCCTTGCACTGCAAGGCAGTGGGTGTCCTTCCCCACTAGACACCACTGTCTTTTTTATTAAGTTTTTTTTTTCCGGTGGATGTCATGTGTGAGTGAAGTGAAAGCCGCTCAGTCGTGTCTGACTCTTTGCGACCCTATGGATGAGCCATGGAATTCTCCAGGCAAGAATACTGGAGTGGGTAGCCGCTCCCTTCTCCAGAAGATCTTCTCAACTCAGGGAATGAACCTAGGTCTTCTCCTTGCACGCGGATTCTTTACCTTCTGAGTCACTATTCTTAATGGTCTGTGATTAATTCTGTGGAAGACGCAGGTGGAGATGTCCAAGAAGCAGATGGGCATAGGAGTTTGGGCTCTAAGTGGAGATATGGGCTGTAGACATACCTTTGGGAGCCTCGGCTGTAGATTCATTTAGTCAGTCAATAATTTCTTGAGCAACCACGGTATGTCAAGCACGACTCTAAACTGCAAGGATGCAGGATGCAGCTGTGGAAAACACAGACACGTAGGAGCCCTTGTGAAATTGATAGTGAAGGAGACAGATCAGAAACAAATAAAAGCACCGTATAATGTTACACGGTGATAAATATTGTTCAGAAGAGCAGAGTCAGGGACAGAGCGTGGTGGTGGCGGGAGGCGGGAGCAGGGGTGCTACTGGAGATGAGGTGGCCAGGGGAGGTCTTTTAGAATATGATGATCAGATCACTCAGAGTGAAGTCGGGGAAACAGACCACTCTAGGTATTTCAAAGAGAAAAAGAGTTCATATAGAGAAGTGGTCAAGTGCAAGATGGAAGAATTGAGAAGCCCGACTGGGGGGATGATCAGGGAATCCAGGAATAAGCCACAACACAGAGCTGCTGGAGCAACATGACAAAAAGCAGGGTGATGAGGAAGAGGCTCGTGTGCGAGAGCTGGGATCACGGAGCCGGGATAGTCACTGTCAGAATACACGCTCCCACGTACGCAGAAAGAACCAGAAGAAATACGCTGGCCTCTCCCTTCCTCCCCACCCTCCAATCTCCCTCCGGTGCCTCTCATTGGAAGAGCCTAACAGGAAGCCAGGGTGCCAGGGAACTTGGGAAGTGTAGTTTTCTGGAGAAGGGTAGGGTTTGGTTCTGACCTGCTCAACGACTGTGCCCAGACTGTGCAGAAGTATAAATGAAGTAAAGGAATAAGCCATGGGGACTCCCTTGGCAATTCAGTGGTTAAAACTCTATGCTTCCGGGCTTCCCTGGTGGTCCAGTGGGTAAGGACACCGCCTTGCAGTGCAGGGGGCGCCGGTTCGATCCCTGGCCTGGGAAGATCCCACGTGCCGTGGAGCAGCTGGACAGATGTGTCCAACTACCAAGCCAGTGCTCTGCAGCGAGAGAGGCCACTGCTATGGGAGGCCCATATAGGCCAAAGAACAAAGATAAATAAATGAAAGATCAATAGAAGTGGTCAAAAAGGAAAAAATAAAATAAAACACAACACTCTATGCTTCCACTGTAGAGGATGCAGGTTCAATCCCTGGTCAGGGAACAAAGATCCTTCGTGCCAGGTGCCTTGGCTAAATAAATAAATATAGTTAGGGACTTCCCCAAAGATCCAGTGGCTACAAGACTCTATCTTCCAATCAGAGGGCCCGGCTGCAATCCCTGGTTGGGGAACTAAGGTCCCACATGCCATGGAGTACAGCCAAAACTTAAAAAAATAATAATAATATGGTTTTAAAAATGAACAAACTACGTGTGTATCTGTGGTATTCTGGCTAGAGCAGACAGCAAGGGTCCTGAGGTGGAAGTGTGCCACGTGAAACTAAAACCCTAGAAGTAAGTGTGGTGGATGAAAGTCCAGGCACAGAATACAGAACGACAGGGGCTAGGGACCTAGGACCAAGCCTGGGAGACCTTTAGAGAGAAGGTGGGAGACGGTGATGTTGCAGCCTTGAAGTTAAAGGACAGATGACTTTCAAGAAGGAGGGAATGATCCATGAAGACTTACCTGTGGGAGCGGCTAAAATGAGGGCTCGTGTGAGGCTGTGGGACCAACAAATTGTAGGGTCACTGGGGCCTTTAATGAGAGGGATTTGGGAAGCATACGGGAGGTGGGGAGGTGAGGATAGACCACTCGTTGGAGGAGCTTGGCTGGGAGGGGCTAGCGCCATTTCCTACATCACTGATAGTGAGAGAATGAGAGTATCATCAATTCTGAATTCTGTAAGCCAGGAGGGCTTGGAGCCCAGTGGTTTGGGGGTCTGAAATCAGACCCACTTAGGTTCAAACCCTGAGCTCTCTTTTGCCTCCTGGCTCCTCTCTGAGCCTCGTTTCGTCTCTTGTAAATAGGGAAGGCGCTGTACCTTTTCACGGGACGTTGCGCCCAGAACTCAGCAAGTCTATTTGCAAAGTGTTCAGTGCTCCTAAATGCAAGCTGTAGCACAAGTAGGCAAGGAGGCATCTCATTTTTCTAAAGCTCATTATCAGCTGCAAATAATAACAGTGTCAGCTACCATTTATGAAACACGATGTCCCAGACTCTGGGCAAAGTGCTTTACAAGCTCCATCTCTCCCCAGCTTGCTCTGCTGAGCCTGCATGCTGGCCTACCTCCTGTCCCTGGAGCACATTCTTCTGCCTCAGGGCCTTTGCACTTGCTGCATTTCCCGCCTGGAGCTCTTCTTCCAGATATCCAAATAAGTCCCTCCTTGACTTTCTTCAGGTCTCTGCTCAAATGTCACTGTCCCCAGTCACCTAGATTAAAGTTTTCCTCCCTTACTTAGTCCATATACCCCTTCCACATACCCGATATGGTATGTATTTTGCCCCCCTCCCCAGTTTGTTGTCTGCCTTATTCCACAGAATGTTCATCTTCGCAAAGGCAGGCCTTTTAAAATGTGTTGTTCACAGGTGCTTGGGACACAGCAGATGCTCATAAATCTTATGCTTAATTCTCAGGACACAGGAGCCGTTTGAATGGGTTAGGTCCGCGGGTCCTTACAACCCCATTTTGCAGATGAGGAAACTGAGGCAGAGAGAGGTCATTGTTAGAGGTCACATGGAGCAGAATCTGCCTCTCCGGATCGTTAAGCTCAGGGAAAAGGACAGTTCAAGAGCCCCCCGCCCTCTCTAGGCCCATGCTCAATGCTTCTCCAGAGGCGAGCCCTCTGCGAGCGGCCACTGCCCAGAAAAGACCTGAGTCATCGCCGCCTCCAGACGGCGGCGGCCGCGGGCTGAGGGCGACGGTGGCGGCGGCCGCGCGAGGTGATGCGGGGACGCCAGGAGGGGGCGTGAGTGCAGGGAAAACAGAGGAAATTAAAACCCGCCGCGCTCGCCTGGCGGCCTCGCCCCACCCACCCCCCGCCCCAGCCGCCGGCAGGGCGTGGGTGGCAAGTGGGGGGCACGGCCCTCCCCCTCTCTCCTTAGAAGGGGGCGGGCCCGGGAGCTGGTCCCTGGGGTCTCGAGGAGGGTCGCAAGTGTCAGCTATCCGCCCCCAGCCCAGGTTCGAGTTGTGAGTGGAGACCCGCCTGGGACTTTGCAAAAGGCCGGCTCCTGGCTCAGCCGTCCAGGGTTGCCCCCTGGAGTCACGGGCTGCGGGGAAGCGGGCCCTCCTGCTGCAGAAGTGACCCCACCCCGGAACCTTCACCCGAGCCATCGCTGAAGGCTGGTTTCGCACCTGCCACTCTGGGCTTCCCTCGTCCCTAAACGACCAGGCGGTCCCCAGCGTGGCCCTGGCACCGGGGAGCCCCTCCCCCAGCAAAGGGAGACCCTTGGCCACTCCCCTTCCAGGGAGCGCACCGGAGCCCCCCTCCGCACCTGCTCTCCTGAGTTTTAGGGGGCCGGGGTCGTGTCCCAGCAGTAGGGAGGCGGGGACGGGCGACCCCGGCTCCCCGCCCGCGTTGGGGGGTCCGGCTGGGGGTGCTGCCCACGTACCTCGGGCCAAACGCCCGGGGCTCCAAGAGGGCTGGCGTGGAGGGTGGCCCGGGACTCCCTCGCTGTGGGGCTGGCGACGAAGCAGGCCTTTTAAAATGTGTTGGTCACAGGTGCTTGGGACACAGCAGATGCTCATAAATCTTATGCTTAATTCTCAGGACACAGGAGCCGTTTGAATGGGTTAGGTCCGCGGGTCCTTACAACCCCATTTTGCAGATGAGGAAACTGAGGCAGAGAGAGGTCATTGTTAGAGGTCACATGGAGCAGAATCTGCCTCTCCGGATCGTTAAGCTCAGGGAAAAGGACAGTTCAAGAGCCCCCCGCCCTCTCTAGGCCCATGCTCAATGCTTCTCCAGAGGCGAGCCCTCTGCGAGCGGCCACTGCCCAGAAAAGACCTGAGTCATCGCCGCCTCCAGACGGCGGCGGCCGCGGGCTGAGGGCGACGGTGGCGGCGGCCGCGCGAGGTGATGCGGGGACGCCAGGAGGGGGCGTGAGTGCAGGGAAAACAGAGGAAATTAAAACCCGCCGCGCTCGCCTGGCGGCCTCGCCCAACCCACCCCCCGCCCCAGCCGCCGGCAGGGCGTGGGTGGCAAGTGGGGGGCACGGCCCTCCCCCTCTCTCCTTAGAAGGGGGCGGGCCCGGGAGCTGGTCCCTGGGGTCTCGAGGAGGGTCGCAAGTGTCAGCTATCCGCCCCCAGCCCAGGTTCGAGTTGTGAGTGGAGACCCGCCTGGGACTTTGCAAAAGGCCGGCTCCTGGCTCAGCCGTCCAGGGTTGCCCCCTGGAGTCACGGGCTGCGGGGAAGCGGGCCCTCCTGCTGCAGAAGTGACCCCACCCCGGAACCTTCACCCGAGCCATCGCTGAAGGCTGGTTTCGCACCTGCCACTCTGGGCTTCCCTCGTCCCTAAACGACCAGGCGGTCCCCAGCGTGGCCCTGGCACCGGGGAGCCCCTCCCCCAGCAAAGGGAGACCCTTGGCCACTCCCCTTCCAGGGAGCGCACCGGAGCCCCCCTCCGCACCTGCTCTCCTGAGTTTTAGGGGGCCGGGGTCGTGTCCCAGCAGTAGGGAGGCGGGGACGGGCGACCCCGGCTCCCCGCCCGCGTTGGGGGGTCCGGCTGGGGGTGCTGCCCACGTACCCTCGGGCCAAACGCCCGGGGCTCCAAGAGGGGCTGGCGTGGAGGGTGGCCCGGGACTCCCTCGCTGGGGTGGGGGTTGGGGGGAGCCGGGGCGGAACGCCGCTGGGGGCGGGGCCGGGGATGCCGCGGCGGGGTGGGGTGGGGCGGGAGGGGCGTGCCGCGCGCGGGGGCGGGGGGGCGGGCCGGCCGGGCGCCCCCGCCCCCTGCCGGGCTCCGGGCCGGAGCCGTGACGTCACGGCGGCTGGAAGTGCCCGGCGCGGAGGCGCGGGAGGGGGCGGGGGCCGCGGCGGCGCTTTATAAGCGGAGCCCGCCGGGCGCGCCGAGCCGCAGCCCGCGTCCCCGAGCCCCCGGCCGGCCCGGCCCCGGCCCGGCCCCCGGCTGGCGCTCGCGTCCCCTGGGCGGCTGGGCGGCGAGGGAGCGAGCGGCGGGCGGCCGCGGGGCATGCGGCGGGGGCGCGATGTCGGTGCCGCTGCTCAAGATCGGGGCCGTGCTGAGCACCATGGCCATGGTCACCAACTGGATGTCGCAGACGCTGCCCTCGCTCGTGGGGCTCAACGGCACCGTGTCCCGCGCGGGCGCCTCCGAGAAAATCGTGAGTGGCCGCCGCGCAGGGGGCGCTCCCGGGGGGCGTGGTGCCCGCGCCGCCGCCGCCGCCACAGCCCCCCGCCCTCCCGCGCGCCGGGCCGGGGCGCCCCCCGGGGGCTGGGGCCAGACGCCGAGGCGGAGGCGCCCTGGGACCCCCGGCCCGCTCCGCGCCGAGTGTGCCTGCGGTGATGATCGTGGCTTGTGGGTCCCGGGCAGCGTCCGAGGGGCCACGACGGACTGGACCGGCCCCGGCCCCGGGGCGCCGGCGGCGAGGGCTGCGGAACGGAGCCCGGTCCGGGCTGCGAGGGGCGAAGCGGGAGGGTCGATTCCGGGAGCGCTGGGAGAAACCCAGCCTCTGCATGGGGACGTCTCAGGGTCTCCGAGGGTCTCCGCTTTCAGGATCTCTCCCTGGTTGGGTCTCAGGGTCTCTGAGTCGGTCTGTCTCTCCTTCTCTCTGTCTCTCCCCGCCTGGAGTCTCTCTGCGTCTCTCTGTCTTCTTCTCCCTCTAGTTTGTTTCTCTCTTCCTGTCTCTGACTTAGGATCTCTTTTTGCCTGTCTCTCCTTTCCCCTCCCCTGCGCAGCCCCCCACCCTCAGCATCTGCCGCCTCATTACCTGTCTCACCACGTGCTGACACCGACAGGGGGCAATGAGGGTCTCAGACCAGGGCGGGCGCAAGGGCTGGGCATCCTGCTGCACACAAACTCCAGATGGCCGCCTTGCCTGCTGGCCCCATCCTATCCTCCTCTATCACCTCCATCCTCTAGCTTCCCAAGCCGCCGAGTTGGGAGGGGTGCGAGGGCAGGATGGGTGAGTGACTGGGAAGGGCTCCCTCAGGGTTAGTGGTGATCTTGGTGTCCTGGGGAGACATCTTTCTTGACAAACGTCCCTCAGCCTCCTCGGGGTATGCCCCAGACCCCTCATTCCTTCCCCTCTTCAATCGGATTTCAGGACGTCTCCCAATACCAGATTGGGAGGCACTGGGATTCATTGGGAGCTCCCTGTCCTGCTTGAAAGCCCCCCAGCTCCATCAGCTCCCCTAGGAGCCTCCAGTGGCCACACTCTGAAAGGACAGAGGTCTCTGCTCCCAAGGGTTGCAGGCAAATAGAGACAAGGGTGCCTCGTCTGGGGCTCAGGCTTTCTCGGCCCCTGGAGGGAACTGTCGCTGGCTTTGCCCAGGTGACAGCTTTTGGTCTGAATTCTCAGAATTGACGCCCGTGTGTGAAACAGTGTCTTTCTGTGTGTCCGTCACATCCAGCAATACCTGAGTGCGTCCTGGTGTGTCTTATCTGTGTGTGGGTTTTGGGGGTGGGGGGTGGGTGTGAATGGAGCTTATGAGAAAGTTCACGCACTTTGCTGGTGTGAGGGCACAGGTGTGTCTGCCTGTGGGGGAGGGTGCGTCCCTGAATGAGGGGGTGTGCCCCTGGGTAGGCACGGTGTCCGGGTGTGGATGTGTCACTGCATCTGCAGTGATGTGCCCGTGACTAAGGGTTTGCATGTATGTAAATGCATGTGTGCATATGTCTGTACACACGACCGAGACAGACTTCTTGCTGTGGCCTTCTGGGGGCTAGGGCAGATTGCATCTCACTGAAGGCGGAAGCCAGATTATTCCCCTCCTTTACCATCTAAAAAATGTGAATCAACGTAAATGGGTGTATGTATTATGTACAGCATATGGCTAATTGGGAGAATACGTATCTAGAGGATGTATGCATAAGTGTGTAAGAGCATATCTTATATACTTATCTGTGAACATGCCTTTGCAAATATGTACATGTGCATGCTTTGTGCGTATGCATATGGTCATGTGTGTTTTAGAAGTGTGTGCATGTGTGTTCAAGTGTGTGTCCGTGGATGGTGGGTGTGCCTGGTTTGTGTGCATGGGGGTGATTCCCGTGTGTATTAGTTTTTTGGTAAGTGTGAGTGTGGGGGGGTCTGACCTGGTCTCCACTCTAGCTCGTCTGTAGCTAACAGGACCTCGATCCGATGCGTCCATGAAATCACCTACTAACAGCTCAGCGTTCTCCCTCCCTGATCCCCACACCCTCGCTCAGCCTTGCCAGAACAGCTCTGTGGAATGAGATGCCAGGGACTCAGGGTAGGACCTGCGAGGTGGCTGTGACATGAGGGTACTCCAGGAAGGGCCTTGGGAGTCTGATAGACGTAGGTTAACGCAGGCATCCCCTGCCTTGCTCTAAGAGTTGCACATCTCCGCCACTCTAGGCCGAAGGTTTCTCTTCTATAAAATGGGAATGATAGTTTCTACCTCTCAGAACTGCTGAGGGTAAGAGGTCTGCCATCCAGCTCCTTATCCATCCATCCTTCCGTCTGTCTGTCCATCCCACAGTCTTTACACTCATCTTTCATCTGCCTATCCATCCAGCCGATCACCTGTCTGGTCATCCCTCCAGCCTTCTCTTTATTCTTCCAGCCATCTCTCCGTCCACCTCTCCGCCCATCTATCTTTCCATCCATCCACTATTCATCATCTGCCTTTTCATCGATTCCTCCCTGCCTCCATCCTTCCATCTATCCATCTCCATTTGGTTTATTTAATAAAATTGGATCTTCTTTACATGTGTGGGCACGGTGTCCGTGTGGATGTGTCACTGCATCTGCAGTGATGTGCCCGTGACTAAGGGTTTGCATGTATGTAAATGCATGTGTGCATATGTCTGTACACACGACCGAGACAGACTTCTTGCTGTGGCCTTCTGGGGGCTAGGGCAGATTGCATCTCACTGAAGGCGGAAGCCAGATTATTCCCCTCCTTTACCATCTAAAAAATGTGAATCAACGTAAATGGGTGTATGTATTATGTACAGCATATGGCTAATTGGGAGAATACGTATCTAGAGGATGTATGCATAAGTGTGTAAGAGCATATCTTATATACTTATCTGTGAACATGCCTTTGCAAATATGTACATGTGCATGCTTTGTGCGTATGCATATGGTCATGTGTGTTTTAGAAGTGTGTGCATGTGTGTTCAAGTGTGTGTCCGTGGATGGTGGGTGTGCCTGGTTTGTGTGCATGGGGGTGATTCCCGTGTGTATTAGTTTTTTGGTAAGTGTGAGTGTGGGGGGGTCTGACCTGGTCTCCACTCTAGCTCGTCTGTAGCTAACAGGACCTCGATCCGATGCGTCCATGAAATCACCTACTAACAGCTCAGCGTTCTCCCTCCCTGATCCCCACACCCTCGCTCAGCCTTGCCAGAACAGCTCTGTGGAATGAGATGCCAGGGACTCAGGGTAGGACCTGCGAGGTGGCTGTGACATGAGGGTACTCCAGGAAGGGCCTTGGGAGTCTGATAGACGTAGGTTAACGCAGGCATCCCCTGCCTTGCTCTAAGAGTTGCACATCTCCGCCACTCTAGGCCGAAGGTTTCTCTTCTATAAAATGGGAATGATAGTTTCTACCTCTCAGAACTGCTGAGGGTAAGAGGTCTGCCATCCAGCTCCTTATCCATCCATCCTTCCGTCTGTCTGTCCATCCCACAGTCTTTACACTCATCTTTCATCTGCCTATCCATCCAGCCGATCACCTGTCTGGTCATCCCTCCAGCCTTCTCTTTATTCTTCCAGCCATCTCTCCGTCCACCTCTCCGCCCATCTATCTTTCCATCCATCCACTATTCATCATCTGCCTTTTCATCGATTCCTCCCTGCCTCCATCCTTCCATCTATCCATCTCTCTATCCATCCAACCATTTGGTTTATTTAATAAAATTATTGAGTATCTTCTTTATGTCAGGGGTGTGTATGTTTGAAAGTCCCAGTTCAGTGCCTGACATAGTAGGTGCTCAGTCACCGACAGGGCCCTGGGTTTGAATTCTAGTCCTAAAATTTACTCGTCATATGATCTTTGGGGAAATTATTTCATATAAGTTCTAATATCCTCATTTGTCAAAGAGAGTCCTCATTAAATCACAGGATCCATGAAGACATCTGTGTTTTACTCACTACTGAAACCTAAGACCTGCTGTAGAGTAAGTCTACAGTATTTGTCAAGTGGATGAGTCAACAATCACATCTTCATAAAGATTCCACCTTCAAATAGAAACAAATGGCCAGGTGCTCAGTAAGGACAGGTTGCTCCATTTTCCCTGACAGCCAAACACATAATAGACATGGAATAAATATTTGTTGCGGGTCCATATCAGTAATCCACCTTCCTAAGGATTGAGGAGAACAAACGGAAAGCACAGAGCAGGTGTTTAATAAGGAGGGGTTGTAAGAAGGAACATCACACCAACTAAGCTGAGGGGTTCAGGAACCCCGGTAGTGAGAATTCCTGGTCATGAGGCAGACAGTGGGCTGCTGGTGCTTGACTTTTAGAAGGGTCTCCTCGAGGTGAGGGTGAGCCCAGAGCCGCTGGTCATCCTTGTCTCTGGCCATTCTTCTCTGCCTCCCGGGTCTGTCCCAAGAAACAGCTTAGCTTTCTAAGAGATCCTGAGAGATGCTGCTACAAACCATCTCTGAAAGGGAGGAGGAAGGGAAGCTGCCTCTGGTACTACCTTTGGCCACCTCCCAGCCATAAACCATTCCTGTGGGATGGGCACCTTCAGCAGAATGACTTCTCACCTGGGGGTCATAAATTCAGAACCAGACTAAGAGTTGTCAGCCCCCTTGCCAGCAGCCGCCGTCATTATGGGGCCCAAAGTGAGGCGCCTGCATCTTTTATGTTACACCCTTTCCCATCCCTTCCTCCTTGAGGGGTGGAGGGAAGAAGGGGAAATGGAGGAGAGAAAATCCTTTGGGGAGGACCCTTTTTCTTCTGGGAGGAACAGGGCAGGTCTGGGCAGCTATTCGCAAGAGGCTCTTTGAGGACTTCCCAGTAAGAACCAAAGATCAGAATCCATGTCTTTTTTGACAGTTTTGTTGGGAGAAGGACCCTAATGTGCAGTCTAGAGAGGCAAGGTAACACTGCATGCCGAGTGGCCTCACGGTTTGGTGGTTTAACACGGCGTGGGCTCATTCTGTGCTTGCCCGTGCATCCGTGTGGCTAGTGAGCTCTGTCCATGGTACTCAGGAACGTGGGACAAGGGAGCCTCCATGGTGACAGGATCATTTAAACAGGGAATGAAAGGCACAGCATCCCCGCTCCACCGCCTCCTTACGTTCCCCCTCGAAGCCCCCTGTGACTTCTGATCATGTTTCCTTGGCTAAGCCATGTCATGCTTCCCACCTCAGAGGGTGAGACATGCCTTCCTACTATGACCTGGACAGAGAGGAGTGGCCAGAGAGTTATCGACAGCCCTCAACATTGATGTACACTGTTGATCCCACCTCCTTTTATTCTGTAACAAGAATTCTCTTGGCAGAGGACTCCATTCATTCATTCAACAAATAGTTATTGAGCACCTACTATGTGCCAGCCGCTCTTCCAAGTGCCAGGGATAGGACAGTGGACAAAACAGATATCCTTGTCCTTGTGGAATTGACAGTTGAGGGAAGGGCGGGGGAGGAAAAAAGGGGACACAGATACATTGACAATATACACACGGTGATACATGTACTATGAAGCAGCACAGAGCAGTATAAGGGCAGTGGAGAGGGGTGGGGAGGCTATTTGAGATTGAGTCCGCGTCTCTGAGAAGGCGACATCTGAGCAGAGATCTGAAGGAAGCGAATAGAGGAAGCAGCAAGTGCAAAGGCCCTGAGGTGGGACTATGCCTGACATTGTGGAGAGACAGTGAGGAAACCAGTGTGGCTGAAGCAGAGAGAGTGAGTGGCAGGAGGGAAGGGCAGGGAGGGAGTGGGAACCACGTTATGTTTGGGGAAGAGAGACTTGCAAGGATTTTAGATTTAACTTGCAACACCTTGTGCATTATCTGCTCTCCTTTCAGGCTTTCCTTTTTTCAACATTGCATTTTTCAAAAAAGATTTCTTTGTGAATTTTTGGCGATGCTGGGTCTTCATTGCTGCACTCCGGCTTTCTGTAGTTGCGGCCATCGGGGCTCCTCTTTGTTGCAGCACTTGGGATTCTCTTGTTGCAGAGCACAGGCTCTAGGCACACGGGCTTCCTTGGCTGTCACATGCAGTGTTTGTTGTTCTGCTGCATGATCTTCCCAGACCAGGGATCAAACCCTTGTCCTCTGCACTGGCAGACAGATTCTTAACCACTGGACCACCAGGGAAGCCCTCAGCATTGCACAGTAACCTTCTATTACTCAGAGTGTGATTGGTTTATTTAGTTTGTGGTCCGATCCTGCTCCCCTGTGCTGACAGCTCTATCCCGCTCCACCGCCTCCTTACGTTCCCCCTCGAAGCCCCCTGTGACTTCTGATCATGTTTCCTTGGCTAAGCCATGTCATGCTTCCCACCTCAGAGGGTGAGACATGCCTTCCTACTATGACCTGGACAGAGGAGTGGCCAGAGAGTTATCGACAGCCCTCAACATTGATGTACACTGTTGATCCCACCTCCTTTTATTCTGTAACAAGAATTCTCTTGGCAGAGGACTCCATTCATTCATTCAACAAATAGTTATTGAGCACCTACTATGTGCCAGCCGCTCTTCCAAGTGCCAGGGATAGGACAGTGGACAAAACAGATATCCTTGTCCTTGTGGAATTGACAGTTGAGGGAAGGGCGGGGGAGGAAAAAAGGGGACACAGATACATTGACAATATACACACGGTGATACATGTACTATGAAGCAGCACAGAGCAGTATAAGGGCAGTGGAGAGGGGTGGGGAGGCTATTTGAGATTGAGTCCGCGTCTCTGAGAAGGCGACATCTGAGCAGAGATCTGAAGGAAGCGAATAGAGGAAGCAGCAAGTGCAAAGGCCCTGAGGTGGGACTATGCCTGACATTGTGGAGAGACAGTGAGGAAACCAGTGTGGCTGAAGCAGAGAGAGTGAGTGGCAGGAGGGAAGGGCAGGGAGGGAGTGGGAACCACGTTATGTTTGGGGAAGAGAGACTTGCAAGGATTTTAGATTTAACTTGCAACACCTTGTGCATTATCTGCTCTCCTTTCAGGCTTTCCTTTTTTCAACATTGCATTTTTCAAAAAAGATTTCTTTGTGAATTTTTGGCGATGCTGGGTCTTCATTGCTGCACTCCGGCTTTCTGTAGTTGCGGCCATCGGGGCTCCTCTTTGTTGCAGCACTTGGGATTCTCTTGTTGCAGAGCACAGGCTCTAGGCACACGGGCTTCCTTGGCTGTCACATGCAGTGTTTGTTGTTCTGCTGCATGATCTTCCCAGACCAGGGATCAAACCCTTGTCCTCTGCACTGGCAGACAGATTCTTAACCACTGGACCACCAGGGAAGCCCTCAGCATTGCACAGTAACCTTCTATTACTCAGAGTGTGATTGGTTTATTTAGTTTGTGGTCCGATCCTGCTCCCCTGTGCTGACAGCTCTATGAGGACAGAGATTTTTTTTTTTAATCCATTTGGGTTGACCGCTGTAGCTCCCATGCTTTCGCACTGGGTGTGGCACATGGTGTTTAATAATTAGTTGTTAAGTGAATCAATGGGATGCCAGGAGGAGTGCAGAGCACAAGAGGGATGGTGACTCAGGTGTCCACAGTTTTTCTCTGGCTCCTGTGGGGAAGACAGATGAGCGGAGGTGAGGACAGGAGCCAGGAGGCTTGGGAGGAGGCCACAGCTCTGGCCCAGGTGAGTGAGAACAAGGGCTGGACCAGGGTAGGAGCCACGAAGGGCAAGTGTTGTGGATTTCACCCACACCTGCTATTCACCCACTCCTAATGGTGGACTTAGGCTTTTGCTCAAATGACTCAATATGTCAGGAAATACTTACTCAGCATGTACTTTGTCCTGGGGAGGCCCTGGACTATGGAAGATAGAGAATTTCAGTGACTTTGACCAGATCACTATCTCATCCACAGTACTTGTGTACGTCATGGTATGTTGGAGACAGGGCTATTTCTGGAGTGTTATGGGGGCACAGGAGAGGGGTACTGAAATCAGCCGGGGTGCGATGGAGGCGTCCTGGAGGTGGTGATGACCCACTGAGTCTTCCCGTGGGGGCGGAACTGGCCAGGTGGGAACAGAGCAGGGGCACTTCAGGCAGAGGGAACAGCATGGACAAAAGCTCAGAGGGGAGGAACATCTTGTTGAGCACAGAGGAATGCGATCAGTTCAGAGTTGCTGAGGACCATGTGCAAGGTTGGGAAGAGAGTGGAAGGGGCCTGAGTGGCCGGCGTGGAGGGCGGTCCATGTCACAGTGGAATTCGGCCTGAGGTGCTTCTGAAATGAAAGTGAACTGGAGGGCTTCCCCTGGTGGTCCAGTGGATAAGGACACCGCCTTGCAGTGCAAGGGGCGCCGGTTCGAGCCCTGGCCTGGACGGGGCAATCACGGAGCCGGGGCTCTGAGCTCATGGGGTTGTCCTCTGCACTGGCAGACAGATTCTTAACCACTGGACCACCAGGGAAGCCCTCAGCATTGCACAGTAACCTTCTATTACTCAGAGTGTGATTGGTTTATTTAGTTTGTGGTCCGATCCTGCTCCCCTGTGCTGACAGCTCTATGAGGACAGAGATTTTTTTTTTTAATCCATTTGGGTTGACCGCTGTAGCTCCCATGCTTTCGCACTGGGTGTGGCACATGGTGTTTAATAATTAGTTGTTAAGTGAATCAATGGGATGCCAGGAGGAGTGCAGAGCACAAGAGGGATGGTGACTCAGGTGTCCACAGTTTTTCTCTGGCTCCTGTGGGGAAGACAGATGAGCGGAGGTGAGGACAGGAGCCAGGAGGCTTGGGAGGAGGCCACAGCTCTGGCCCAGGTGAGTGAGAACAAGGGCTGGACCAGGGTAGGAGCCACGAAGGGCAAGTGTTGTGGATTTCACCCACACCTGCTATTCACCCACTCCTAATGGTGGACTTAGGCTTTTGCTCAAATGACTCAATATGTCAGGAAATACTTACTCAGCATGTACTTTGTCCTGGGGAGGCCCTGGACTATGGAAGATAGAGAATTTCAGTGACTTTGACCAGATCACTATCTCATCCACAGTACTTGTGTACGTCATGGTATGTTGGAGACAGGGCTATTTCTGGAGTGTTATGGGGGCACAGGAGAGGGGTACTGAAATCAGCCGGGGTGCGATGGAGGCGTCCTGGAGGTGGTGATGACCCACTGAGTCTTCCCGTGGGGGCGGAACTGGCCAGGTGGGAACAGAGCAGGGGCACTTCAGGCAGAGGGAACAGCATGGACAAAAGCTCAGAGGGGAGGAACATCTTGTTGAGCACAGAGGAATGCGATCAGTTCAGAGTTGCTGAGGACCATGTGCAAGGTTGGGAAGAGAGTGGAAGGGGCCTGAGTGGCCGGCGTGGAGGGCGGTCCATGTCACAGTGGAATTCGGCCTGAGGTGCTTCTGAAATGAAAGTGAACTGGAGGGCTTCCCCTGGTGGTCCAGTGGATAAGGACACCGCCTTGCAGTGCAAGGGGCGCCGGTTCGAGCCCTGGCCTGGGAAGATCCCACGTGCCGCGGAGCGGCTGGACTGATGTGTCCAATCACGGAGCCGGGGCTCTGGAGCTCATGCGCCCAGAGCTGGCGCTCTGCGACAACAGATGCCACCGCGATGGGAGGCCCGCAGGAGCCAAAGAACAAAGACCAATGAAAACAGAGAAATGAAAGACCAATGGAAGTGGCCCGCCCGCCCCCTCCCTCCCCAACCCAACCCCTGCCCAAAATAAATAAATAAATCTTTAAAAAAAAAAAAAAAAGAAAGTGAACTGGAAGTCACTCCATCGTGTCCGACTCTGTGACCCTGTGAATGGTAGCCCACCAGGTTCCTCTGTCCATGGAATTCTCCAGGCAAGAATGCTGGAGTGGGTAGCCATTCTCTTCTCCAGGGGGTATTCCTAGTCCAGGGATGGAACCCAGGTCTCTTGCAGGGCAGGTGGATTCTTTACCAGCTGAGCTACCAGGGAAACCTGAGGGACCTCTATTTCATTCTTTTTTAAAAAGTATTTATGGATTTATTTTTAGTGTTGGCTGCTCTGGGTCTTCCTTGTTGTGCGAGGGCTTTCTCTAGTTGCGGTGAGTGGGTGCTGCTCTGCTGTGGTTCGAAGGCTTCTCACCGCAGTGGCTCCTCTTGTTTTGGAGCCCAGGCTCTAGGCTCATGGGCTTCAGTAGTGGCAGCAATGTGGGCTCTAGAACTCAGGCTGTGGCGTTGTGGTCTACAGGCTTCGTTGCTCTGCCACGTGTGTGATCTTTCCCAACCGGGAATTGAACCCAAGTCCTATGCATCGACAGGTGGATTCTTATCCACTGCCCCACCAGGGACGTCCACCTCTGCTTCATTCTGAGTATCAAAGAATGGGAGATTTGGAGGGCTTTTGGAGCAGGAAAAGAAAATGAGGCTGCCTGTTGCATTTTTCTAGAGACCTAAGTGTTAGCAAATGCTTCTAGAATGTGAGTGTGAACTTGGTCTCATTTTAACCTTTTCCCCTCTCACTCGCACCAAACCTAACCTCCTTACACCAGTCCAGTTCAGTAAACCTCAGTTTCTTCGTCCATAAAATGGGGACAATAATAGACCATACCATAGAACGTGTGTGCCGTGGATGTGGACATTGCCTGTGAAGGTTGGTTATTACTATGGTCACAAGTCCTTACCTGCTTGAGTATCATATCTTGGACTGCTCTCCTATCTCTTACTAATTATCTTGTTCCTGCCTCTGGCTCTTTTCACGTGTCCTCCTCCTCTGGGAGCATCCTTCCTCCAAGTCCTTGCCCTAGCCAGCTCCTTCCCCACCATCTGGTCCCAGCTCAAACATCACCTCTTCAGAGAGAGCTCCCCTGATGGTCCCCACGCTATTGTTTGAACTTGTTCTGCTATCTTCTCAGTACTTCTACTGATCAGAAATCATCTCAGTCACTGTTTTCCACCCACACAATGGTAGTGTCATGTGAGCAAAAATGTTGGCCCCCTTGTTTATGACTGGGGTTTTCTCATTTGGAGCAGTAGGCATGTCCTGAATGGCCTCAGTTCTTCCCACATGAGACCACTGCCCCTTCTTTCCACTAGTGACCCTTCTGAGCCTTAGTTGAGTATTTCTGTGACTCCATGAGTTTGAGCAGCTTCCAGGAGATGCTGAAGGA
This sequence comes from Tragulus kanchil, assembly GCA_022376925.1. NCBI lineage: Eukaryota > Metazoa > Chordata > Mammalia > Artiodactyla > Tragulidae > Tragulus > Tragulus kanchil. The sequence goes on from JAIOJX010000029.1 coordinate 9,450,809, forward strand.
CAGGAAAGTCTGGCACGCTGCAGTCCATGGGTCCCAAAGAGGCAGACACAACTTAGTGACTGAACAACAGCAAAAGCAACTGAGTCCCCCCACCCTGCCCCCCAGAACCACCCATTTCTTTTTCTTTTTAACTAATTTATTTATTTGGGACTGGGCTTGTAGGTTCCTAGTTCCCTGATCAGGGATTGAACCCTCAGCGTCAGCAGTGAACGCACAGAGTCCTAACCACTGGACTGCTAGAGAATTCCTCGGAAGTGTCTGTTTCTTCAACCTCTTTTTCTTCTGCCTTTGTTTCTCAACCCTTCTCTGTTTGACTGGATGTCCCACCAGCAGGCACATTGCCAGCTTGCCATATAAAGGTATGAAGTGATCTTGCCACCAGAAAGCAGAATCGTCATCTCCAACCAGCAACCACCGAGCTCTTCTGTGCCAAGTCCTGTACCAGAGGCTGGAGATGCAGCAGGGAACAAGAGACACTTGGCCTCTTCCCTTTTTGGGCCCCAAGTGGCTATTTGCACTCTTCTGGTACCAGAGTGGGGACAATAATAGACCATACCATAGAACGTGTGTGCCGTGGATGTGGACATTGCCTGTGAAGGTTGGTTATTACTATGGTCACAAGTCCTTACCTGCTTGAGTATCATATCTTGGACTGCTCTCCTATCTCTTACTAATTATCTTGTTCCTGCCTCTGGCTCTTTTCACGTGTCCTCCTCCTCTGGGAGCATCCTTCCTCCAAGTCCTTGCCCTAGCCAGCTCCTTCCCCACCATCTGGTCCCAGCTCAAACATCACCTCTTCAGAGAGAGCTCCCCTGATGGTCCCCACGCTATTGTTTGAACTTGTTCTGCTATCTTCTCAGTACTTCTACTGATCAGAAATCATCTCAGTCACTGTTTTCCACCCACACAATGGTAGTGTCATGTGAGCAAAAATGTTGGCCCCCTTGTTTATGACTGGGGTTTTCTCATTTGGAGCAGTAGGCATGTCCTGAATGGCCTCAGTTCTTCCCACATGAGACCACTGCCCCTTCTTTCCACTAGTGACCCTTCTGAGCCTTAGTTGAGTATTTCTGTGACTCCATGAGTTTGAGCAGCTTCCAGGAGATGCTGAAGGACAGGAAAGTCTGGCACGCTGCAGTCCATGGGTCCCAAAGAGGCAGACACAACTTAGTGACTGAACAACAGCAAAAGCAACTGAGTCCCCCCACCCTGCCCCCCAGAACCACCCATTTCTTTTTCTTTTTAACTAATTTATTTATTTGGGACTGGGCTTGTAGGTTCCTAGTTCCCTGATCAGGGATTGAACCCTCAGCGTCAGCAGTGAACGCACAGAGTCCTAACCACTGGACTGCTAGAGAATTCCTCGGAAGTGTCTGTTTCTTCAACCTCTTTTTCTTCTGCCTTTGTTTCTCAACCCTTCTCTGTTTGACTGGATGTCCCACCAGCAGGCACATTGCCAGCTTGCCATATAAAGGTATGAAGTGATCTTGCCACCAGAAAGCAGAATCGTCATCTCCAACCAGCAACCACCGAGCTCTTCTGTGCCAAGTCCTGTACCAGAGGCTGGAGATGCAGCAGGGAACAAGAGACACTTGGCCTCTTCCCTCACACATTTTTGTAGGGAGACACACAAGTGGCTATTTGCACTCTTCTAGATAATTAAAGATTGGTGGGAGCTGTGAAGCAAAAGATGTGGGGCTAGGAGAGAAAGAAGTTGGGAGGGCTTGGTTAAGGAAGGCTTCCCAGAGGAGGTGATGTTTACCCTGAGACATGAAGGATGAGTAAGAGCTGGGTAAAGACACAGCTGGTGACCTGGAGGGAGAGAGACCAAGAGAACAGGGTGTGTAAAGGTGTCGGGATGGAATGGCAGGTGTTCTGTCTGGGGATTAGCCATTGAGTGCTGCTGAAGCACCCCAGCTTGAAGCAGCTACACCTGGAAATGGCTTGAAACGGGCTTGGCCGGTTCCGTCCGCACCACGAACAGCACCATGGACAGCTCCCCGGAGAGGCGGTCTGGACCTCGGCGCTGCTTAAGTGCTGTTAAAACTCCTCTTCCAGAGAGAGGGAAGCGCTGGTGCCTACCTCCGGGCGGCTCCAGGCCCCCAGCATCCTCCTCACCTCTGGCCCTGGGCGGTGGATGCCTCTTTGTGCAGCTCCGGTGAGGAGCCAGCTTCGAAGCTGGGCGAGGAAGAAAAGCAGCCTTCCGGGGGAGGCTCAGAGCTTTGCGAGGGTTTGATGTGGGGCTGGATGTGTTTGTGTGTGGGAGGGAAGAAGTTGCCACTGGGAGATCTGAGGGACCAGGCTGGTTCTCAGTCCTTGTCTCTCTCTTGTCTCAGCCTGGATGCGTCTCTATTTTTAAACGCTGTCTTTTAAGTTTCCCTGTGTCTCTCTCTCTTTCTCTGGTATCTTTGTCTGATTAGCTATCTTTTTTCCTATCTTCACTGTGCATCTATATCACATAATACGCAGTCAATACACGGAGTGTTTTTTGTTTCTTTGTTTTTTTATTTGTATTTATTTTGTGGTGCCAGATCTTTATTTTTTACATATGTATTTTTTTGCGCCGAGTCTTACTTGTGGCGTGTGGGATCTTTAGTTGCAGCATGAGACTTCTTAGCTGCAGCATGCAGAATCTTGTGTCAGTAGGTGCCACATGTGAACTCTAAGCTGCGGCGTGTGGGATCTAGTTCCCTGACCAGGGATCGAACCCAGGCCCCTTGCATTGGGAGTGCAGCGTCTTAGCCTCTGGGCCACCAGGGAAGTCGCTCCATCAATGTCTGTTGAGTGACTCCGGATGGCTCTCTCTGTCTGCCTGGGTCTCATGTCTGCCTCTTTTTTGTTTGGGTCATGCTGTCTTCTCCACATCTCTCTGCTGTCTCTCTCTGACTCTAGGTCGATTTCATCCTTCCTGGGTGTCTCTTTCATCTCTGGCTCTGCCATCTCTGCTCCTTGGTGTGTCTGTCCCTCTGTCTCTTCCGCGTCTGCCTCTCACGTCATGTCATACGAGTGTGCTTCGTCGCATCTGACTCTTTTGCGACCCCATGGACTGTGTCCCGCCAGGTTCCTCTGTCCATGGAATCCTCCAGGCAATACTGGAGGGGGTTGCCATTCCCTCCTCCAGGGGAATCTTCCCAGCCCAGGGATGGAGCCCTCGACTCTTGTGTCTTCTGCATGGGCAGACGGACGCCTCACCACCGTGCCACCTGGGAAGCCCGTCTGCGTCTCGGTCTGAGTTTGGCTCTCTACGTCTCTCTCTAGGATTCTGTTTCCGTATCAACCATAGTTGCTGATTCACAGTCCAGGACCCTCCTAGAGGGTCAGGGAGAAGCTCAAAGTCACGGACCTACGAGGGCTCCTGAGACAGAATGGAACCAGCACCTGTGCTGAGGGTTGGGCAGGATTCACTGAGTGGGGTGGGATGAACCAGGCCAGCATCAGGCCTAGAAGGCCCTGGAAGGATAAAGGGGGAGGCTGAGGATGGGGGCCATGCTTTGGTGGGAGCCTGGGGTGAAGGGTAGGTGGGTGCCCAAGCTCTCAGTGAGCCTGGACCCTCCTCCGCCCACTCCCACCCCCGCGGCTGCCCAGAAGGGCATCCCTCTAGGACCCAGCCGCCAGGCCCCCGCATTGGCTCCAAGATGGAACAGCTGTCTGGGCTGCAGCTGCAGAAGCTCATTTGGAACAAGGAAGATGATTGCAGGAGGGACTAGGGGAGGGAGAGCGAAGGGGAGGATAGCCAGGGCCAGAGAGGGAAATCAGGCCTCATTGTTTGCCCGGGAGATGGGGAGACCAGGCGAGGCAGGAAAAGGCAGAGGAAGGTCTGTCGGCCCAGCCGGGGTCCATCTGTCCCCACTTCTGGTCCTCCCTGGCGTGAAGTTTCTCCGCCCGTCTCTGGCTGTCTCTCCCGCTGCCAGTGTTTCAGAGCCGCCTCTCTTGCCTCCGCTTGTGTGGCTCGGTCTCCCTATTTCTTGGTGCCGCTCCTGTGCCGTATTTCAGGTCCCCCGTCTCCCTGCCTGCATCTCTCTGTCTCTCTGCCGGCCACGCCGCCTGGATCTCTGTGTCTCCCTGAGCCTCCTCCCCCAGCCCCTCATCAGAAGCACGGCTACATCTCCAGCAGACCTCAGACCTCTGTCTCTTTTGCTGTCCTTTCTGCGATCCTCAGGGGTTGCAGACAAATAGAGATGGCAAATTCCCAGGAAATGATGGGATCGTGTCTTTCCATAAAGGGATATTTACCGAGATATCTCAATTAGGACTAATTAATTAAGCAAGTCACTTCCCCAGCCCTCTCCTCCACCCTGCGGTCGTCTGTTCTCCTGGGAGAGACCTAGCCAATGAGGGGACGGCAGTCTGGCGCTCAGACGGCATCTCGATGTTTAATTTATAACAGCCTTCTCCCTGCTGGCCTATCCATCCATCCGGAAGGGCAAGGTGGCCTCAGGCGTGTCAACTCGGGCCGGGGCTGGAGACCTGCCGGGCCCCGGAGCAGGCAAGCGCCTGGGCGCATATGTTGGAGCCCGCCCCTCATGTCAGGGCGTGTCGTGGCATGTTTGCACGTGTTGGGGCGTGTCTTCCTGGCACACGAGAGTCTGAGGGCCAGCAGATGTGTTCAAGTGCCTGGGACTCTATCAGAGCAGGCCAAGGTGCGTCTCTCGCGTGGGGGATGTCTGAGCACAAGGACCCCACCAGAGGATGTGGCACATGGCAGGGCGCGGGGTGCAGCGGGGCTCCCGTGCCATGCTGTGAAGGTCTGCACTTGTAGGTTAAGCGTCTATCCTCAAGTTCAAGGCAAAGCCCGGATAACTGAGCCATTACAATGTCTACAGCTTCCAGGAGGAACTCGTCGTCCCCCTCCCTCACCTGCCCGCCCTGCAGCTACACACTCTTGAGTTTCCCTACCCCCTTCCGCACTGGTGAGTCAGGAGGGTTAAGTTCCAACTTTTTTTTTTAACTTATCTATTTGGCCGCACTGGGTCTTCATTGCAGGCACATATGATCTTTTATCTTCGTCACAGCATTTAGAATCTTTCACTGTGGCGTGAGAACTCTTAAGCCCGTGGGATTGAGTTTCCTGACCAGGGTTCGAAGCCCAGCCCCCCGCATTGGGAGCATGGAATCTTAGCCACTGGACCAGTGGGGACATCCCTGAGTCTTGCCACGCTCTTTGCTGTCTGGAGCCTCCCTCCCCCGGGGCTTAGCATCCGCTTCCGCATTTCTGCCGTTGCTGCTCTCCCCAGCTCCCTTGGGACTGTGTCTCCCTTCCCACCCCGCGCAGTCTGTTGAGGCAGCTCTCCGCGTAGCCCCACCGTGGCACCGCCTTCCGTCTCATGACAGATCTGACGATGCCACCCTTCGCGCCGGGGTCATAAACACACCTTGAAATGTGACTTCAGTTCTGCAGACAGGCACGGGCCGGACGTTTGGTGCAGTGACAGGGAAGAGAAATGTGCTCATTCCGGTGAACGCGTTCTCTGGCGGTGCTCGGAGACCAGGATTCCCCAGGCCTGCTGGCCGAGGCTGGCTCCATTAGCCCTTGTCAGTGCCATGTGACCTCAGCAGGACACCAGGCTTATTAGTAAAACATAAATTCTGCAGGAATATTCCAGGACTGACTGCAATGCTAATGAATTGGTTGAGGAGACCTATGAGTGTAACTGACAGAACATATACAGATGTCAGTTCCTCCTGAGAGGAGTGTGGGGATGTTGGCTTTTAGAGGCAGATGGCCACCGATGGACACGGAGGGTTATATTAATATGTGGGAGGACGTGTTCTTAAATGGACACAGATGTGTAACATGCTTGTGGCTTCTGGGTAGACTTGCAGATATGCACGTAACTGTCCAGAATAGTACACAGAGGGTCATGGGTAGTTACGGGGGGAAGGGGCGTTCCCCAGTGTGATAGGCACTGTGGCAGTTTGTGGATTAGGTAGTGTGCATTTGCACATGTGGCTACAGAGTGGCCCATGGACATGAGCGCTCAGGGAAAGAGGTGTATAGACACACATGTATGCGATGTACAGCTGTTACATATAAAGATATTCTGGAGTCAGTCCTAAAGGAAATCAACCCTGAAGATTCGTTGGAAGGACTGATGCTGAAACTGAAACTCCAATACTTTGGCCACCTGACGCGAGGAGGCGACTCATAGGAAAAGACCCTGATGTTGGGGAAAATCAAAGGCAGAAGGAGAAGGGGATGACGGAGGATGAGATGGTGGCATGGCATCAGTGACTTAGCGGACATGAGTTTGAGCAAGATCGGGGAGACAGTGAAGAACAGGGAAGCCTGGCATGCCGCAGTCCATGGGGTCCCAAGAGTCGGACGTGACTGAGCAACTGAACTGACCTGAACGGAATGTTGTGTAGTCGCAAAGTCGTGCCTGACTCTTTCGGGACCCCATGGACTCACCAAGCTCCTCTGTCCATGGAATTCCCCAGGCAAAAATACTGGAGTGGGTAGTCATTCCCTTCTCCAGAGGAATCTTCCTGACCCAGGGATTGAAGCCGTGTCTACTGCTCAGCAGGTGGATTCTTTACCACTGAGCCACCGGGGAAGCCCATATAAAAAGAGTCCTTATGCAGTCAGACTGTGGGCTCACAAATTGTACATGGGAATAGAACTTTTGTGAACATGTCTAAATGAAGGGACTATTCACAGCCATGGCCAGCAGTGCAAGAGGCATGTATCCTTGGACTTGCCCACTGATGCACGCCACCGATGTCCTGGATTTATGCTCATCCGTGCACATGGCCAGTCACAGATGTGTCCAGACAGCCCATCTGTGTCTGATTGCAGATGCTCACAGGTGCCTGTGGCTGAACATGGATGACCACAGACAGACGGTCACGGAGCCCCTGGGTACCCTAGTACCCACAGGCCACTATTTGGAGATGCAAATGACTGATCCACAACCAAATTCCCCAGGGTTCCTGGCAAAGTGAGATCTTAAAGCCAAAACGGGTGACCCTGTTGGACCCTTTTAGGAGGATCCTGGAGGGGAAGTCCCGATTCCCGTGAGGGCCTGGGTGACCCGGCAATGCCCTCCCGGAATACAGAGCCCTAAGCCAGCCTCCCTCAGGCTGTGTTAGATGAGATTCTCCCCTTTTTGACACCCCACTCCCTCCAGGGCCAAGGACGGCAGCCCGTGCTCAGATACGGCTTAGCGTGGAGCCAGGCTCAGGCGGAGCCCACTGAATGTGAGGCTCCATCCCTATCATTGAGTAGAATCATCATTATGAATAGTCTTTTAAAAAATTAGTTAGTTAGCTGTTGCTGCATGAGGGATCTTTGGTTGCAACATGCCAGCTCTTAGTGGCAGTATGTGGGATCTCGTCCCCTGACCAGGGATGGAACCTGGGCCCCTTGCATTGGAAGCACAGAGTCTTAGCCACGGGCCCACCAGGGAAGTGCCCTGATATGAATCTTCTTGAAATGCAGGTCCCGATCCTCTGCCTTTCAGCCCCAGCATCACCGCAGTGTCCTCCAGCCTTCCAGCCTCATTTGTCTCTCTCCTGCTCTTGTTTGAGAATCATCCTATTTTTTCGAGTCAGCCCTTTAAAGCCACGGCTTCCTCTCCCACGGTGCTCTCTGCCCTGACATCTCTCTTCATTCTCGTTTGCCTCCAAGCATCACAGTTCCCGTCTGTCTGCCTGGGGATGGGTGGTTTTTGGAGCATCTGTTTGGAACAGAAAACCCCTGAAAATGGCCCAGTGAGGTAGGAATTTTAGATAAAGAATGCAGGGAGTCTCAGAAAACCCCATCGCTGGCGCTTCAGGGACTCGGAAAGCTGTCATTCACCCACTCATTTAGCAATTCAGTTGGAAAAGACTTATTCCTCACCTACAAGGCACCAGGTCGACAAGACAGACAGGGTGTTTGCACTCAGGGGGCTGATATTTTAGCGGGAAGAGACCCGTAACAGATGTGTCCAGACAGCCCATCTGTGTCTGATTGCAGATGCTCACAGGTGCCTGTGGCTGAACATGGATGACCACAGACAGACGGTCACGGAGCCCCTGGGTACCCTAGTACCCACAGGCCACTATTTGGAGATGCAAATGACTGATCCACAACCAAATTCCCCAGGGTTCCTGGCAAAGTGAGATCTTAAAGCCAAAACGGGTGACCCTGTTGGACCCTTTTAGGAGGATCCTGGAGGGGAAGTCCCGATTCCCGTGAGGGCCTGGGTGACCCGGCAATGCCCTCCCGGAATACAGAGCCCTAAGCCAGCCTCCCTCAGGCTGTGTTAGATGAGATTCTCCCCTTTTTGACACCCCACTCCCTCCAGGGCCAAGGACGGCAGCCCGTGCTCAGATACGGCTTAGCGTGGAGCCAGGCTCAGGCGGAGCCCACTGAATGTGAGGCTCCATCCCTATCATTGAGTAGAATCATCATTATGAATAGTCTTTTAAAAAATTAGTTAGTTAGCTGTTGCTGCATGAGGGATCTTTGGTTGCAACATGCCAGCTCTTAGTGGCAGTATGTGGGATCTCGTCCCCTGACCAGGGATGGAACCTGGGCCCCTTGCATTGGAAGCACAGAGTCTTAGCCACGGGCCCACCAGGGAAGTGCCCTGATATGAATCTTCTTGAAATGCAGGTCCCGATCCTCTGCCTTTCAGCCCCAGCATCACCGCAGTGTCCTCCAGCCTTCCAGCCTCATTTGTCTCTCTCCTGCTCTTGTTTGAGAATCATCCTATTTTTTCGAGTCAGCCCTTTAAAGCCACGGCTTCCTCTCCCACGGTGCTCTCTGCCCTGACATCTCTCTTCATTCTCGTTTGCCTCCAAGCATCACAGTTCCCGTCTGTCTGCCTGGGGATGGGTGGTTTTTGGAGCATCTGTTTGGAACAGAAAACCCCTGAAAATGGCCCAGTGAGGTAGGAATTTTAGATAAAGAATGCAGGGAGTCTCAGAAAACCCCATCGCTGGCGCTTCAGGGACTCGGAAAGCTGTCATTCACCCACTCATTTAGCAATTCAGTTGGAAAAGACTTATTCCTCACCTACAAGGCACCAGGTCGACAAGACAGACAGGGTGTTTGCACTCAGGGGGCTGATATTTTAGCGGGAAGAGACCCGTAACAGAGCTTCCCTGGCGGGGAAAGAATCCGCCTGCCCATGCAAGAGGCAAGGGTTTGATCCCTGGTTCGGGAAGATCCCACCTACTGCAGAGCAACGAAGTCCGTGCACCACAGCTATGGAGCCTGTGGTTTAGAGTCCAGGAGTCGAAATTACTGAAGCCCATGTGCCCTAGATCCTGTGCTCTGCAACAAGAGAAACCACTGAAATGAGAAGCCTGTGCATTGCTTCTAGAGAACAGCCCCTGTCGCTGGAACTAGAAAAAAGCCCACACAGCCATGAAGACCCAACACAGTCACAAATAAAAATAAATAAATAAAATCATGTATGAGAACAGAGACCAGTAACAAATGAGAAATTATCACTCAGTAACAGCACTGTGCAGACTTAAAGCAGGGCCAGGGATGTGGTGGGAGTGGGGCCCCTCTGGATTCAGGAGGAAATCCTTTTTCTGCCCTCCCCTCCGCTCTGGGGGTTTTTCAGTTCTGTACTTCTCACTCCAGCCTGCCCATGGCTCTGGGTTCTGCTGCCCCTGCTCCCCGCACACCTCAAGCTCCCGGGTACCCCTGACCCTCACATCTTTTAATTGCCTTGCCCTCCATGTTCCAATTCGATCTCCCTGGATGAGAGAATTCACCTTTTTAAGCTTGTATCAGGAATCCACTTCTGGTCCCCATGCTCCAAGGAACGTGTGGTTTGGAGGTTTCACACTCAGTAGGAATTTACAAGTAGGAGTTTTCTCTTGGAAGGGTCACTGGGAAGAGAGGCAATGCTGGACATCATCACTCATTCATTCAGGAATGCATTCACTCCGCAAACTCTGATCGAATGCCTAGAGTCTCGGGCACTGTGGTAGGCGCTGAGACAGAGCTGTGACTGTGACGGCTCTGCCTCAGTCTTGTGATGTGTGTATTATATGGAGACACAACAAACATGCAGGCAAATATATAAACAAGTTCATTTTGGAGAGATCAGTGCTGTCGTGAGAATAATAAGAAGTAAATTTTAAAAAAAGTGACTGAGGAACTTCATTTTGTCAGAACCCTAGGAAAGACTCTCTGGGAAGTGGCTTTTTTCCAGCTCTATTGAGCTATCATAGACATATAATACTGCACAACTTTAAGGTGTACAAGAAGATGACTTGATACACGTATGGATGACAAAATGATTATCATCATAGAGTTAGTTAACACTTCCATCACCTCACATCACTCCCATTTGTGTGTGTGTGAGGTGAGAACATTTAAGATTTCTCTCTTAGCAGCTTTCTAGTATGTAATGCAGTGTTGTAACTATTGGTACCATGCTGTACATTAGAGCCCCAGACCTTCTTCACTTTTTAATTAGACGTTTGAAGAGGTGGCAAGTCAACAGAGACCCAACAGATGAGAAGCCAACCGTGGAAAGAACTGGGAGAGGAGCATTCTGGGAGAGGGAAGAGCATTCTGGGAAAAAGTGTATTCTGGGATAAGGAAAGAACGGAGAGGAGAGCATTCTGGGAAAGAGAGGAGTGTTCTGGGAGAAGAGTATTCTGTGAAGGGACAGAACTGGGAGAAGAGCATTCTGGGAAAAGAGTATTCTGAGAGAGGGAAAAGTGAGAGAAGAGCGTTCTAGGAGAGGGAGCCACAGTGCACAGTCATGGGAACAAGCTTCGTGCCTTCTGGAAAGAGGGCCGGGTGACTCAAGAGGGGGAGAGGAAAAGTTCTTACAGGTTGTCAAGAGACACTGCATGCAGGGCCTAAGAGGCCAAAAGGTGTTGTTGGGTTTTATTCTACGTACAATGAGAAGCCGCTGGACAAGTTGCAATGGAGAGGGGAGCCACGATCTGATTCACGTTGTTTAAAGATCCCTCTAACTTCTGTGATGGGGAAAGGATACCAGGGAGTGAGCATGGAAGCAGCGAGATCAGGGAAAGAGCGCTGCGATGGTCCAAGCAAAAGCCCATGGTGGCTGGGCTGGCATAGAGGCACCTGGAATGGGGAGCTGTGGACAGATGGGCATATTTCTTGAAGCAGGGCCGTCAGGACTTTCTGATGAATCCAGTCGATGTCAGGGGGAAAAGAGTGAGGAATAGAGAAATGGGGTGATGTTTGGAGAGAACCAGAAACCTGGGAAGCATTTCTAAAGGTCGAAGAGAGCCGGAGCATGGGTCACCCCGCAGGTTAGTAACTAAGAAGATATAATGGCCTGAATTCCCTTATAAACTCCATGGAGGGCCATTTATTCCCCAAGATTTCTCCCCCTCCTCGGAGGGACTATTTTCTCTTGGTCATCCCTGCCTCTGACTTCCCCCTTCTACGGAATTATTCTCCACTTGGCATTCTGGACCTGTTGTCTCTGTTCTGACCTTTACCTGGACCGAGAGCTCCATCCTTGAGGTCATGGAGGTTCTCAAATGCCAGAGCATGTCACTCAAACTTGATCCAATTTAGCCAATCATTAATTTATTCAACAAAAGCCTTTGAGGACCTACTGTGTGCCCTTCTTGGGAGAGAAGACGGCCAGCCAAGCAGTGCATGGAGCTGCCTTCAAACCAAAGAGACAAGTGATGATCAAATATCCACACATAAATATAAATGGCAGCTGTGATAAGAGCTTGAAGAAAAGATTCTTGGTGTCAAAGGAGCCGCTTATAACGGGATTTGATCTGGTTGGGAAGGTCCGAGGAAGTAAGAGCTGAGATCTGAAACAGAGAGCAAAGGGTATCCCAGGCAGAAAGAATTGCTTATGCAAAGGCTCTGGGATGAGGAAACGTGTGTGGCAGACCAGAGATGGCCTTGGAGGGGAGAGACAGTGGAGGATGAAAGCAGAGAGGAAAATAAAGGGCCGACCTGCAAGGCCTCGTTCGTGGCTGTGTTAGGAGCTTTATCTGTATCCTAAGAATGAAAGAAATCGGGCTTCCCCTGCTTGTCCAGTGGGTAAGGACACCGCCTTGCAGTGCAAGGGGCGCCGGTTTGATCCCTGACCAGGGAAGATCCCACGTGCCACGGAGCAGCTGGACCAATGTGTCCAATTACCAAGCCAGAGCTCTGGAGCGCATGCGCCCAAAGCCGGCGCTCTGTGACAACAGAGGCCACCGCGATGGGAGGTGGCCAAAGAACAAAGACAGATGAAAATAGAGAAATGGAAGAACAATAGAAGTGGCCCGCCCGTCCCCCTCCTGCCCCACCCCACTCCCCCCCCCTAAAAAAGAATAAAAGAAATCTAAAAAAAAAAAAGCACTCTTAGGCCATGTTTATAAAATTTAAACTTTGTGAGGAATACTTCTATTGAAGACAGCCATGGGATTTTATGCAAGATGCAATATACCTGTGTGTTTATATTATGTATCATTGGCTGCATCTTATAGTCAGGTTAAAGTTGATTCTTATATCTGAGGTCATATCTGGAGCCCATTTCTGTGTCTCTCGATTCTTGGCACTTTTTTTCCCCCTTTTGGACCGAGAGCTCCATCCTTGAGGTCATGGAGGTTCTCAAATGCCAGAGCATGTCACTCAAACTTGATCCAATTTAGCCAATCATTAATTTATTCAACAAAAGCCTTTGAGGACCTACTGTGTGCCCTTCTTGGGAGAGAAGACGGCCAGCCAAGCAGTGCATGGAGCTGCCTTCAAACCAAAGAGACAAGTGATGATCAAATATCCACACATAAATATAAATGGCAGCTGTGATAAGAGCTTGAAGAAAAGATTCTTGGTGTCAAAGGAGCCGCTTATAACGGGATTTGATCTGGTTGGGAAGGTCCGAGGAAGTAAGAGCTGAGATCTGAAACAGAGAGCAAAGGGTATCCCAGGCAGAAAGAATTGCTTATGCAAAGGCTCTGGGATGAGGAAACGTGTGTGGCAGACCAGAGATGGCCTTGGAGGGGAGAGACAGTGGAGGATGAAAGCAGAGAGGAAAATAAAGGGCCGACCTGCAAGGCCTCGTTCGTGGCTGTGTTAGGAGCTTTATCTGTATCCTAAGAATGAAAGAAATCGGGCTTCCCCTGCTTGTCCAGTGGGTAAGGACACCGCCTTGCAGTGCAAGGGGCGCCGGTTTGATCCCTGACCAGGGAAGATCCCACGTGCCACGGAGCAGCTGGACCGATGTGTCCAATTACCAAGCCAGAGCTCTGGAGCCCATGCGCCCAAAGCCGGCGCTCTGTGACAACAGAGGCCACCGCGATGGGAGGTGGCCAAAGAACAAAGACAGATGAAAATAGAGAAATGGAAGAACAATAGAAGTGGCCCGCCCGTCCCCCTCCTTCCCCACCCCACTCCCCTAAAATGAATAAAAGAAATCTAAAAAAAAAAAAGCACTCTTAGGCCATGTTTATAAAATTTAAACTTTGTGAGGAATACTTCTATTGAAGACAGCCATGGGATTTTATGCAAGATGCAATATACCTGTGTGTTTATATTATGTATCATTGGCTGCATCTTATAGTCAGGTTAAAGTTGATTCTTATATCTGAGGTCATATCTGGAGCCCATTTCTGTGGAAATTTAAAATAATAAAAAAAGAAATCTACCAATGAGGTTTCGGTTGGGAGAATGATATCATCAGATGTGCCTTATAAAAGTCCCCTACCCTCCTCCACTGTTGGTGGGAATGTAACTTGGTGCAGCTGCTGTGGAAAACACTATGGAGTTTCCTCAAAAAACTAAAAATAGAGTTGCCATATGATCCAGCAACTCCACTCCTGGGCATATATCCAGACAAAACCATAATTCAAAAAGATACACGCACCCCTGCGCTCACAGCAGCACTATTGACAATAGCCAAGACATGGAAACAGCCTAAATATTCATCAACAGATGAATGCATAAGGAAGATGTGGTATAATATTCCACAGTGGAATATTGCTCAGCCATAAAAAAGAATGCACGATTGCCATTTGCAGCAATGTGAACGGACCTAGAGATTATCATAGTACGTGAAGTCAGTCTGAAAGAGAAATACAAATACCATATGATCTCGTATGCAGGGGTCTAAAAATATGACACAAACGAATTTCTCTGCAAAACAGAAACAGATTCACAGATGTAGAGAACAGACTTGTGGTTGCCAAAGGGGAGGGGCATGGGGGAAGGATGGACTAGGAGTTTGGGATTAGCAGATGCAAACCGTTTTGTATAGGATGGATAAACGACAAGGTCCTGCTGTATGGCACGGGGAAACTATATTCTGTATCCTGTCATAAACCATAATGGAATAAGGAATATAAAAAAATGATTTCCCGAGGCTCTCATGTGTGGAGTGAACTCGTAAGAGAAAGGGTAGATCAAGACAGACCAGATAGACTCTCTTAATTGTAAGGGTGGCTTGGACCATTGAGTGATGATAGAGAATGGAGAACCCCACGTGAGTTGTAAAAATGTCTAGAAGGGAGTGTCAACTAGACCTGGTGAGGGAGTAGACGTGGGGGTGGGGATAATGCATGGGCATCTGAACCTTTGGCTGGGGGCAGGGACGGGGTTGGAGAAGGTGGCAAAAGGAGTATTGGGTGATAACTAGGTTCAGGAGGGAAGATTGCGTTTCATTTTGAGCGTGCTGGGACTGAGATGCTTTTGAGATGTCCAAGGATGTTGGAGGAGGGGGAGGAGAATCGAGGAGTCATATATATGTATATATAAATGGATTTGGGGTTCTAAGGACGTATATGTATGCAAGTGACAATAGGAGACTTGGTAAGAGTGAGTAGCCTTAGAGAAAAAGCAAGGTCCCGAGAGGGCATCAGGCTGCATTTAGAGCACTGGTTCTCAACCTGGAGATGCTTCTGCATCCAGGGAGATATTTGGCAACGTCTGGAGACGTTCTGGTCTTCCCCGGTGGCTCAGATGGTAAAGAATCTGCCTTGCAGTGCAGGAGACCCAGGCTCAATCCCTTGGTCGGGAAGGTCCCCTAGAGGAGGGCACGGCAACCCATTCCAGTATTCTTGCCTGGAGCATCCCATAGACAGAGGAGCCTGGCAGGCGACAGTCCATGGGATCACAAAGCCTCAGACATGACTGAGCAACTAATACTTGGAGCCATTTTGTAGTCGCAACTGAAAAGGATACTACGGGTGTCTAGTGGGTAGAAGCCAGACCTGCTGCCAAACATCCTGTGAGGCACCAAATTGGTGGCTGGCCAAAATATCAACCATGAATCATGTTTAATGACCAGGTGGAGGAAGATGAGTCTGCTGAGGAGATGCCCTAGCGTGGGATGGAGCCGTGCAAACGTGTGGTGGCAGCCGGGGAGGGAACTATATAAGAAAGAGAGAAAACTGTATGGCACGGGGAAACTATATTCTGTATCCTGTCATAAACCATAATGGAATAAGGAATATAAAAAAATGATTTCCCGAGGCTCTCATGTGTGGAGTGAACTCGTAAGAGAAAGGGTAGATCAAGACAGACCAGATAGACTCTCTTAATTGTAAGGGTGGCTTGGACCATTGAGTGATGATAGAGAATGGAGAACCCCACGTGAGTTGTAAAAATGTCTAGAAGGGAGTGTCAACTAGACCTGGTGAGGGAGTAGACGTGGGGGTGGGGATAATGCATGGGCATCTGAACCTTTGGCTGGGGGCAGGGACGGGGTTGGAGAAGGTGGCAGACGGAGTATTGGGTGATAACTAGGTTCAGGAGGGAAGATTGCGTTTCATTTTGAGCGTGCTGGGACTGAGATGCTTTTGAGATGTCCAAGGATGTTGGAGGAGGGGGAGGAGAATCGAGGAGTCATATATATGTATATATAAATGGATTTGGGGTTCTAAGGACGTATATGTATGCAAGTGACAATAGGAGACTTGGTAAGAGTGAGTAGCCTTAGAAAAAAAGCAAGGTCCCGAGAGGGCATCAGGCTGCATTTAGAGCACTGGTTCTCAACCTGGAGATGCTTCTGCATCCAGGGAGATATTTGGCAACGTCTGGAGACGTTCTGGTCTTCCCCGGTGGCTCAGATGGTAAAGAATCTGCCTTGCAGTGCAGGAGACCCAGGCTCGATCCCTGGGTTGGGAAGATCCCCTAGAGGAGGGCACGGCAACCCATTCCAGTATTCTTGCCTGGAGCATCCCATAGACAGAGGAGCCTGGCAGGCGACAGTCCATGGGATCACAAAGCCTCAGACATGACTGAGCAACTAATACTTGGAGCCATTTTGTAGTCGCAACTGAAAAGGATACTACGGGTGTCTAGTGGGTAGAAGCCAGACCTGCTGCCAAACATCCTGTGAGGCACCAAATTGGTGGCTGGCCAAAATATCAACCATGAATCATGTTTAATGACCAGGTGGAGGAAGATGAGTCTGCTGAGGAGATGCCCTAGCGTGGGATGGAGCCGTGCAAACGTGTGGTGGCAGCCGGGGAGGGAACTATATAAGAAAGAGAGAAAAGTCAAGAGAGTTGAACCCCGATGAGAGGTCAAGAGAGAGAGCAGGCTGAAAAGCATCCACTGGGTTTAGAAACAGAACCCGTGGGTGGAGTTGGCACACCTATGTTGGTGGGATGATGGGGTCAGAAACTAGACAGGGGCAGTGGAGGCGCCCATTCAGGAAGTGAGCAAACAGGCCTAGGCAACTAAGTTAGTGTCGGCGACTGAGAAGAGGCGAAGGAGACAGATGGAAGGAGGAGTCAAACAGGGAGTTTTGTTTTTTCATAAGAGAGACTTGAGTTTATTTAAAAACCAATAAGAAAGTTCTTTACTTACAAAACAGAAACAGGCTCACAGACTAAGAGCACCAAGTTATGTTTGCCAGAGGGAAGAAAGGGGGGAAGATCGACACGTACGCACTTCTATATTTAAAGTGGATCACCAACAGGGACCTACGGTAGAGCACAGGAAAATCTGCTCCATGTCATGCGGCAGCCTGAATAGGAAGGGCATTGAGCAAGAATGGAGACATGTCTGCAGATGGCTGAGTCTCTTTCCTGTTCACCCGAAACTATCACAATAGTATTAATTAGCTATACTCCAAAATAAAAAGTTTAAAAATAAAACAATGAGAAAGTCCTGCTTGAGAGGGAGAGATTGAATATGTAGGATAAAGACTGGCAATCTGATAGATAAATACAGATAAAAGAGATTGTATTAGAAGGCAGAAAACAGTCCTTTGGACAGCAAGATCAAACCAGTCAATTCTAAAGGAAATCAACCCTGAATAGTCATTGGAAGGATGGATGCTAAAGCTAAAGCCCCAACACTTTGGCCTCCTGATGCGAAGAGCCGACTTATTGGAAAAGACCCTGATGCTGGGAAAGAGTGACGGCAAAAGGAGAAGAGGTTGAGATGGTTGAGGGGCATCACCAACTCAATGGACATGAATTCGAGCAAACTCTGGGAGATAGTGGAGGACAGGGAAGCCTGGTGAGCTACAGTCCATGGGGTTGCAGAGTCAGACAGAACTGAGAGACTAAAGAACAACATCAGAAGGTAGGAGAACTGGATAATCTTTGAAATGAAGGGTAACTCCTCTGTTGTAATGGGAGGGAGGGGCCAGAATGGGACAGACTTTGTAAATTATGTCAGGGAAAAGAGGGGTTCCACTTTATGGCTGTTATTTTCCCTGGGAGATTGGGGAACGTTAGAGGAAAATAGAGAATATTTTGAGCCTTCCAATTTAGCTCAATTGCCCTGTCATGGTGGGCAGGCCTTCCTCATGGTACACAGCCATGAAGAAGGCCCTCTTCAAGGTCCCCTCCTGGACTCCTGGCCCCAGATTGGGCCTCTGAGCCTAGAGAGAGATCCGATGGGGATGGGGTGTCCAACTCCAGTGTTTATGAAGTGAGACTCATGATGGATTCTTGTAAACTCCCCAACTCTTGAAGATTAATGCTGCCTGTAATAGCTTATGAAGAAAGCCTTGCAATAATCCCTGAAAGACCCATAAAATTCACCCTAGTGAATTTTAGATAATGGTACTGGAACACTAAAATCACCCTACCCTCGTTAATCATGGGACACACTAATCACTTGAAGTGGACATTCATTCAAGAGGCCTGAGCACTTGTGTGGGGAGACGTGATCCATGAGTGAAGAGATGCTCAGAAAGAGGAAACGTCAGCTGAGGATTTCCCACCAATGGTTGAATGTTGAGCTTGGGGAAGGTGGGCTGCGATGCGAAGATAGACTTGGGGGAAGCTGGATGCTGAGTCAGAACAGGCTTAGCTCAGGTTCTGAGGTTGGAGATTAATCCAAGTCTTGTAGAGCAGAGATATACCCGTAAGGTCTTAAGATGCTCTGTGGTTGACTCTAAGCGAGCCAAGCCCAAGTCCTGGATGAGCGAAGAGTGAACTTCAGTCTAGGAGAAGACCCAAGAGAAACCTGGCCCTGAGAGACCTATGAGCCCAGGAATGAACCCAAGTCCTGGGTGAATCAGGGCTGCAGGTTGAGCTTGAGATAGAGAAGGCCAAACACAGGTCCTGAGATCAACCAGAATTGAACCTAAGTCATGAGATGAACCCATGCTGACCCCATCCGCTTAGACAGACCAGAGCAGAG
Organism: Tragulus kanchil; assembly: GCA_022376925.1. Taxonomy (NCBI): domain Eukaryota; kingdom Metazoa; phylum Chordata; class Mammalia; order Artiodactyla; family Tragulidae; genus Tragulus; species Tragulus kanchil. The sequence continues at coordinate 9,469,350 of JAIOJX010000029.1, forward strand.
CTTTTGAGGCTGGAAACGGTAAAATGGGCTTCTCTTGAGGAAACTGGGGAGAACAGGCTTGCTCTTGGGAGATCTCCCTACCTATGGAGCCTGTTTGCTCAAACTGTTGAGTACCTCTTTGATTAATGTCCACGATCAATGACATAATATGTCCCAAGGCCAATGAGGGGAGGTGAATTTTAATCCCAGGTCATCCTAGGACCCGAGGTGGAGCCAGCGCAGGCCCACGAGCCCAGAAGCAGGCTTGGCAGAGCTGGCAGCTTGAGAATGCCCACGGTGGCCTCTCTCCCTCCATGCTGACTCGGGTCACTCTGCTGGAGAATAGGTGGTGCTTTCACTTCACATAGGGTCAGTTCACACTGCAGCGGACACACACACTCGTTCCTCAAACCCACACTTGTTCCTCAAACACCCAGCAACATGCTTGGCACAAACATGCCCATGGATGCAGCGGCCGTATGTAAATCTTTGCACGTGCACACACACACACACACACACACACACACACGGAGGCACAGACTGAATCACAAATACACTGCCAGCCAGCCAGGGCAGCGCGTTCACACCTAGCCTCTCACACTGTGACACCTTCCCATCTACGACAGCGGCAGGATTCTAGGGGACATGGTGTTCTCTGCGAACGGAGCCCCCTGGAAGTGTGCAGGGCCGTGCAGTGCCTGGCCGTTCACATTCACATTCATTCCTTTTCACCCCTCTGCAGAGCCTTGCACCTTCTCAGTCCCCGTTGTATGCACTCACGTACACTTGCTGATGCTCGCCCACTGGGGTCCACACCTGGCCACACACTCGTGTGTGTTCCTGGCCACCCAGACGCAGACGTGCTGCTCACCCGTCTCCCACCCCCTCAGGCTCTGTGCTAGTCAGCGCAGACGAGGCTGTGCTGCATCACACCGTCCCCACATCTCAGCGAACATGCCCGCCCAGATGAGCGATTGCTCACGCTCCATGTGGGTGAGTTCACATGGGTGAGCAGGGGTCGCTGCCTTGTCTGGCCAGATGTTGGAGGCATCTCATCCACACACACGTCCTCGGTTCCTGGGGCAAGAAGGTGGCAAAATCACGCACTGGTTGGTAGAACTCTTACCTGGAGGTCCTCTTCACCCACAGGACATTGGCTTAAGGGAAGTCCCAGGGCCACACTGGAGAAGTACAGTCTTACCACGAGCCTGAGAGAGAAGGAGAAAATGTGCAAGTAGTTCTATCAGCTGCCACAGTTTCTTACTCCTTCAAAGAGTTCGATACTCACAGATGCAGGTCTACAATGCGCCCCCTTTATTTCTTCCCTTATGGACCCGTCTTTGGGACCTGTTCCCCTCCACGGGATGAGAGAGAAGGTCTCCTCCAGAGCTCCTTTAGATGCACCCCACTTGGTACACCTACGGGGGGGTCTCCCACTCCCTCCTGAGCTGGGGGTCCCAGGGTAACAAGTTTCCAAGCAGGAGCTAGCGTCAGAGCTGAGGAAACAGCACACACGCCTCCTGGAGTGAGTGGTATTTTTCCACCGAGAATGGGAAAGAATAATAATAAGCGTCGGGAGATGTCCGTATTGGCCGAGAACCTTTCCCATCTTGCCAGCTGCATCTTGGAAGAGGAGGCCGCAGGGGAGAAGGCACCTCCAGAGAGACCCCAGTCCTCCGCACCCGTGCGTCGTCTCATCGCCACAGGGACCCTCTCCTTCCCCTCTCACGCCTGCCCCACTCCTCCTCTGACTACTTAAATATGCCGAGGCAGGAAACTCATGAATATGTATAAGGGCTTGGCAGTGAAGGAGATAAAAAAAAAAAAATTTGGAATTTATGAACCGGGATCCATCTATAAATAACAGGCCTGTGGCGGGGAGGCGCTTCCCTCACCCAGCACACGCTTCAAGCCTCAGCTCCAGCCCCAGCCGGGCCCACGTCTCACACACACGTGCACACACACAGCGTGGCTGTGGATGCATGGATCCACGTCCTCCAGTGAGCTGTCACACACACACACACACACGTTCACACACAGCTGAGCACACACATTCACACGTGCCTGGGGTCTGACTCACTGCCTCCCTTCCACACACAGGCACTCATACGCACATTCTGCCTGAGCACATCCAGGCCGCCTCATGCTGCGTCCGTGTCCAGACAGATCCAAGCGTTCAGGCTCCGAATGGCACACACACACACAGAGGGGCACACACAATCACACAACCCCCCCAAAGAGCTGCCTGTGGTCCGCTCTCTGACCCACCGACAAAGCAGGGTACCCCCCTCGGAATATGTCTGTGCCCTCATCTGTACAGGGGATGCAGAGTCCCTGCCTCATAGGATGGTTTTTTTTTCGGTCTCTCCATGCATCATGTGGGATCTTAGTTCCCTGAGCAGGGATCAAACCTGCTGTCCTTGTTCTGGAAGCGTGGAGTCTTAGCCACTGGCCCACCAGAGAAGTCCTGTTATGCATTTTTTTTTTTTTTGGACAGGAAAGAAGGGATTTATTGGTGGACACGTGTAGGTGGCTCAGCAGTAAAGAATGAGCCTGCAGGGACTTCCCTGGTGGTTTAGTGGTTACAAATCTGCCTTGCAATGCAGGGGACGTGCGTTTGATCCCTGGTCAGAGAACTAAGATCCCACATGCCTCAGAGCAACGCGAGTGAGTGGTATTTTTCCACCGAGAATGGGAAAGAATAATAATAAGCGTCGGGAGATGTCCGTATTGGCCGAGAACCTTTCCCATCTTGCCAGCTGCATCTTGGAAGAGGAGGCCGCAGGGGAGAAGGCACCTCCAGAGAGACCCCAGTCCTCCGCACCCGTGCGTCGTCTCATCGCCACAGGGACCCTCTCCTTCCCCTCTCACGCCTGCCCCACTCCTCCTCTGACTACTTAAATATGCCGAGGCAGGAAACTCATGAATATGTATAAGGGCTTGGCAGTGAAGGAGATAAAAAAAAAAAAATTTGGAATTTATGAACCGGGATCCATCTATAAATAACAGGCCTGTGGCGGGGAGGCGCTTCCCTCACCCAGCACACGCTTCAAGCCTCAGCTCCAGCCCCAGCCGGGCCCACGTCTCACACACACGTGCACACACACAGCGTGGCTGTGGATGCATGGATCCACGTCCTCCAGTGAGCTGTCACACACACACACACACACGTTCACACACAGCTGAGCACACACATTCACACGTGCCTGGGGTCTGACTCACTGCCTCCCTTCCACACACAGGCACTCATACGCACATTCTGCCTGAGCACATCCAGGCCGCCTCATGCTGCGTCCGTGTCCAGACAGATCCAAGCGTTCAGGCTCCGAATGGCACACACACACACAGAGGGGCACACACAATCACACAACCCCCCCAAAGAGCTGCCTGTGGTCCGCTCTCTGACCCACCGACAAAGCAGGGTACCCCCCTCGGAATATGTCTGTGCCCTCATCTGTACAGGGGATGCAGAGTCCCTGCCTCATAGGATGGTTTTTTTTTCGGTCTCTCCATGCATCATGTGGGATCTTAGTTCCCTGAGCAGGGATCAAACCTGCTGTCCTTGTTCTGGAAGCGTGGAGTCTTAGCCACTGGCCCACCAGAGAAGTCCTGTTATGCATTTTTTTTTTTTTTGGACAGGAAAGAAGGGATTTATTGGTGGACACGTGTAGGTGGCTCAGCAGTAAAGAATGAGCCTGCAGGGACTTCCCTGGTGGTTTAGTGGTTACAAATCTGCCTTGCAATGCAGGGGACGTGCGTTTGATCCCTGGTCAGAGAACTAAGATCCCACATGCCTCAGAGCAACGCAGTTTCCCTGCTGCAATAGAGTCCAACACAACCAGATAAATATTTAAAAAAGAAGAAGGGGCTTCCCTTGTGGCTCAGTGGATAAGAACCCGTCTGCCAATGCAGGAGACACAGGTTCGAGCCCTGATCCGGGAAGATCCCACATACCACAGAGCCGCTAAACCCACACATCAACAAAGACCCAGCACGACCAAAAATAAATAAATAAAAGTTAAAAAAAAAAAAAAAGAAGAAGAAGAAGAAGAAAAACAACCCACTTGCAACGCAGGAGAGTCAAGTTTGATTCCGAGGTTGGGAAGATCCATTGGAGGAGGACATGGCAGCCCACTCCAGTATTCTTGCCTGGGAAATTCCACGGACAGAGGAGCCTGGTGGGTTACAGTCCATAGGATCGCAAGGAGTCGGACACAACCGAGGTGACGTAGCACTCACGCATGAGTAAGGAGGGGACAGCGCCCTGGCTCTCATGAGCACAGGAACACTGTGTGCCCAGGGGGCTGTGATTAGAGATGTGTTTGACTCCACCGCCACCCGAGACGATCCGTTTTCCTGCCACCATGATTTCAAATCCATCCGCGTTCAACTTAGTAAATCCCCACTTCTTGGAGATGGGGATCTTCGGGCGGTTAGGGAACTTGAATGTGGCTCTGCGGAGGGCCTCAGCCACACGCTCCTTGTTCTGCAGCTCGGTGTGGATGGGCAGCATGACTTGGCCAACAGGAACCCTGGCCACCATGCCTCGGGGCTCTCCAAAGGCACCGCGCACACACGTCTGGAGCCTAGACTTGGGGACAGCATGCCAGTCATGCATGTCCCCTGGAAAGAGTCATCTCCAAGGTCCCTCAGGACAATCAGGAGAGGCGACAGGCCGCCGACACCACTGAGGAGGCTGCTATTTGTAGTCGTTGCACACTGGGCCGCCGGAGGGGAAGGAGCACAGTCGGCTTAATTGGCTGCCAATTTTTAAAGTAACAAATGGACACCTGTTGTGTGCAAGGGGCTATTCTAGATACCGGTGATACAGCAGTGAGCAAAAACAAGGGAAGATCCCCACTGGACATTGCAGAGAAGGATAACACACAGAATGAATGCGTAAATGATGTAGTCTGTTGGAAGCTGATAAAGCAAAGAAAGGACGGGATGGAGCTGACACATTCATTGTTCTGGCAGGGGCCGGGTGGGGGGTGTCAAGGAGCCCTCTGAAGACAGTGACTAAAGAAAGGAGCAAGGACATTCCAGGCAGGGTGCGAAACCTGATGGAGAAGAAGGGTGCTTGGGGTGTTGTAGGAACAGTGAGGAGGCCTGGGAGGCTGAAGCAGTGAGTCAAGGGGAGCATGGTGAGGGCAGAGGGGTGTCAGGAGCAGGTTAGGCAGGGCCTTGTGGGGTGCGGGAGGACTTGGGTTTTACAAGTGAGGTGGGAGCCATAGAGGCTCTGGGCAGAGGAAGACGATGATCCAGTTTGGGCTCACAGGCGCCCTCTAGCGGCTGCAGGGGGGACGCACTGTGGGCGGTGAGGGTGCGACCCAGGGGACCCACCAGAGGTGAGGGCACCAAGAGGCCCATCCAGAGAGCAGAAAGTGCATTGATCCTGATTGTAAAGAGGTAAGAGGAAAAGACAGGCTGCCCAGGTGGCGCTAGTGGTCAAGAACCTGCGTGCCCATTCAAGAGATGCAAGAGAAGCGGGTTCGATCCCTGGGTTGGGAAGATCCTCTGGAGAAGGGCGTGGCAACCCACTCCAGTCTTCCTTCCTGGAGAATCCCAAGCCTGGCGGGGTATGGTCCATAGCGTCGCACAGAATCGGACACGACTGAAGCGACTTTCCACGCATGCAAGAGTAAGAGACATTTAAAGCTGTCTCTAAATGAATGCATTTAAAGGATTCGTTCTTGAATTCCAGAAGTGTTTATGGAGCACCTACTGGGTGCCTGGCACCCTCTGGCTTGCAGACACAGCAACATACAAAGCAATAAGCATCCTTGGATGCTGCCCTTGGAAAGCTGACAGCCTCACGGGGGAAACAGACAAGAAACAAGATCAATTGTAGTGTGGGGTCAAGGGGCCGTGCATTTTATGGAATAAGATGCAACAGAGCAAGCCTCGGAAAGTGATAGGGGCTGCCCATGGTAGGTTGGGTGGACCGGGCGGAATTGGGGATGTATTTTGAAGCGATAGCTGTTTTCAGGATGAGCTGATGGACGGCGTGTGACGGTAGAGATGACAGAATCTGGCGGCTGGGTGTGAAGACGAGCTTTGAAGGGACATCCACATGAATACCGTCTGTTGGAAGCTAAAGGAAAGGGGGGCTAATTTGCTGGCGGGGCCGGTGGGGTGTCAAGGAGCCCTCTGAAGACAGTGACTAAAGAAAGGAGCAAGGACATTCCAGGCAGGGTGCGAAACCTGATGGAGAAGAAGGGTGCTTGGGGTGTTGTAGGAACAGTGAGGAGGCCTGGGAGGCTGAAGCAGTGAGTCAAGGGGAGCATGGTGAGGGCAGAGGGGTGTCAGGAGCAGGTTAGGCAGGGCCTTGTGGGGTGCGGGAGGACTTGGGTTTTACAAGTGAGGTGGGAGCCATAGAGGCTCTGGGCAGAGGAAGACGATGATCCAGTTTGGGCTCACAGGCGCCCTCTAGCGGCTGCAGGGGGGACGCACTGTGGGCGGTGAGGGTGCGACCCAGGGGACCCACCAGAGGTGAGGGCACCAAGAGGCCCATCCAGAGAGCAGAAAGTGCATTGATCCTGATTGTAAAGAGGTAAGAGGAAAAGACAGGCTGCCCAGGTGGCGCTAGTGGTCAAGAACCTGCGTGCCCATTCAAGAGATGCAAGAGAAGCGGGTTCGATCCTGGGTTGGGAAGATCCTCTGGAGAAGGGCGTGGCAACCCACTCCAGTCTTCCTTCCTGGAGAATCCCAAGCCTGGCGGGGTATGGTCCATAGCGTCGCACAGAATCGGACACGACTGAAGCGACTTTCCACGCATGCAAGAGTAAGAGACATTTAAAGCTGTCTCTAAATGAATGCATTTAAAGGATTCGTTCTTGAATTCCAGAAGTGTTTATGGAGCACCTACTGGGTGCCTGGCACCCTCTGGCTTGCAGACACAGCAACATACAAAGCAATAAGCATCCTTGGATGCTGCCCTTGGAAAGCTGACAGCCTCACGGGGGAAACAGACAAGAAACAAGATCAATTGTAGTGTGGGGTCAAGGGGCCGTGCATTTTATGGAATAAGATGCAACAGAGCAAGCCTCGGAAAGTGATAGGGGCTGCCCATGGTAGGTTGGGTGGACCGGGCGGAATTGGGGATGTATTTTGAAGCGATAGCTGTTTTCAGGATGAGCTGATGGACGGCGTGTGACGGTAGAGATGACAGAATCTGGCGGCTGGGTGTGAAGACGAGCTTTGAAGGGACATCCACATGAATACCCTCTTCTGTTGAATGTCCATCGTTTCTCCCCATCTTGGGTTGGGTTCTTAAAAAGCAGAACCCAAGACAGGGATTTGGAGCCTGGGATCAACTGTGAGGGGTGGGGGGAGGGTAAAGGGAAGCGGGACCACAAGAGGGGACTTGGGTATGTTCCAGGCTTGGGCTGATCCACAGAGACAGGGGCTTTCCCTGTAGCTCAGCTGGTAAAGAATCTGCCTGCAATGCAGGAGACTCCGATGTGATTCCTGGGTCAGGAAGATCCCCTGGAGAAGGGATAGGCTTCCCACTCCTGTATTCTTGGGTTTCCCTGGTGGCTCAGATGCTGAAGAGTGCACCTGCAAGGTGGGAGACCTGGGTTCGATCCCTGGGTTGGGACGATCCCCTGGAGAAGGGAAGGGCTACCCATTCCAGTATTCTTGCCTGAAGAATGTGATGGTTGTCCATGGGTCTCAAAGAGTCGGACATGACTGAGCAACGTTTTTACTTCCTTTTCACAGGGATGGGGGAGTTCTGGAATGTAAACAGCAGAGGGGTGGGCTTTGACATCAACCACATCATTGGCTGCTCCTGGGGGCGGTGGAAGCCTCGGAGGCATCTCTGGCATGGGGCGGCTCCCAAAAGCCAAGCGCGGGTCTCCAGGGAAGGTCAGCAACGCTAGCTGTGAGCCTCCACTCTCAGCATCTGTGGGGTGGTGTGTGCCCCATGATAAGGAGATCTGGGCCGAGCCCCAGGAACATCTCCTGCACCCCCGGCCTCCAACAGTGAGGGTCACGGGGGCACCAGGCGTTCATGCCAATCGCAGCACAGATGTCTGACATCAGAACCCGTTCTCCGCTCTCTCGGGAGGAAAACCAGGCCAACTTGGCACCGGGGCTCCCCTGACACAACTGATCAGATCAATTGTAGTGTGGGGTCAAGGGGCCGTGCATTTTATGGAATAAGATGCAACAGAGCAAGCCTCGGAAAGTGATAGGGGCTGCCCATGGTAGGTTGGGTGGACCGGGCGGAATTGGGGATGTATTTTGAAGCGATAGCTGTTTTCAGGATGAGCTGATGGACGGCGTGTGACGGTAGAGATGACAGAATCTGGCGGCTGGGTGTGAAGACGAGCTTTGAAGGGACATCCACATGAATACCCTCTTCTGTTGAATGTCCATCGTTTCTCCCCATCTTGGGTTGGGTTCTTAAAAAGCAGAACCCAAGACAGGGATTTGGAGCCTGGGATCAACTGTGAGGGGTGGGGGGAGGGTAAAGGGAAGCGGGACCACAAGAGGGGACTTGGGTATGTTCCAGGCTTGGGCTGATCCACAGAGACAGGGGCTTTCCTGTAGCTCAGCTGGTAAAGAATCTGCCTGCAATGCAGGATACCCCGGTTCGATTCCTGGGTCAGGAAGATCCCCTGGAGAAGGGATAGGCTTCCCACTCCTGTATTCTTGGGTTTCCCTGGTGGCTCAGATGCTGAAGAGTGCACCTGCAAGGTGGGAGACCTGGGTTCGATCCCTGGGTTGGGACGATCCCCTGGAGAAGGGAAGGGCTACCCATTCCAGTATTCTTGCCTGAAGAATGTGATGGTTGTCCATGGGTCTCAAAGAGTCGGACATGACTGAGCAACGTTTTTACTTCCTTTTCACAGGGATGGGGGAGTTCTGGAATGTAAACAGCAGAGGGGTGGGCTTTGACATCAACCACATCATTGGCTGCTCCTGGGGGCGGTGGAAGCCTCGGAGGCATCTCTGGCATGGGGCGGCTCCCAAAAGCCAAGCGCGGGTCTCCAGGGAAGGTCAGCAACGCTAGCTGTGAGCCTCCACTCTCAGCATCTGTGGGGTGGTGTGTGCCCCATGATAAGGAGATCTGGGCCGAGCCCCAGGAACATCTCCTGCACCCCCGGCCTCCAACAGTGAGGGTCACGGGGGCACCAGGCGTTCATGCCAATCGCAGCACAGATGTCTGACATCAGAACCCGTTCTCCGCTCTCTCGGGAGGAAAACCAGGCCAACTTGGCACCGGGGCTCCCCTGACACAACTGAGATCCTTTCTGGAGTCATTAACTGCTGGAAGCTCCGCCCCCTGCTTCCCAGGCTTGCCAGAGAATTGCAGAAGGGAGCTGCAAGGAAACTATGCAGCCCTGAGGCACATCTCTAGAGCCCGTCTCCTTCTCCCGAGGTCCTCTAGGAAGGCACCGCCATCCCGCCCATTTGGGAGATGTGGAGACAGTTGCTCAGACAGGTCAAATCTCTTGTCAAGTCACGTAGCTAGAAACTGGAGGAGCCAGGATTTGAACATACATTGTTAGAATCTGGGATCTCGTGCTTCTGAGACTTACAGCCCAGGGCCCCTTCAAGACCTGAAACCCCTGCATTCACCTGAGAGGTGACAGGAAGAAGGGAGGAAACCCCAAGAGAATAGAACAGAGAGTGTGTGGAGGGCAGGAGAGAAAGAGGTCGCCTGAAGACTCCACGTGGGTAGGAGGCATTCATGCATTGGTTCATTCACTCATTTTCCCATCCGGGCCCTGAGGATGCCTGCCTACTGTGCCCAGCATGTGTTGATATGGGGGCCCAGCAGGAAAGTGCACCCAGTTCTGCCCTGTGAGAGCTCCCTGCCGGGGAGGGCAGTCGGCCACGCACCCAGGCAAAAGACACGCTATCCCATATGAGCCGCTTGTAAGAAGGGGCGGGGAGGGACTCCGGAGGCACACACAGAGGGGACCCTGGCCTGTCTGCTGGGGTGAGGAGGCTCTTCAGAGGCGGTCCTGTTCCCCCTGGGGCTGCCCAGGGGGCTCAGTGGTAAAGACTCCGGCTGCCAATCCAGGAGCTGTGGGTTCGATCCCTGAGTCTGGACGGTCCCCGGGAGAAGGAAATGGCCACCCACTGATTCTTGCCTGGCTGGCTACAGTCCACGGGGTCGCAAGAGGCAGGCACCACTTATCGACTAAACAGTAATGTGGAGTCTGAGCCCTGAAGGATGCAGAGAGTTTGGACGGTCCCGGCACAGCTGGTAGATGGTAGAGGAGAAGCAACAGTCCCTCTCCAGCGCCACAGAGCTGGGTTCGTAATCCCAGCTCTACCACTTAAAGAGCGAGCAGCACCACTTCAGGATTAAAAAAAAAATTGTACAAATATTCTTTGTTTCTATTATGTAGAAACAAAGTCCTGTTCTAGACACGGAGGAGATGGTAGTGACAGGCTATAAAGCCCTTGTATTTGTACACTTCTGTCCTAGTGGGTCACACGGCACCAGCCAACAAGTATATATAGCATGATTTCTGCCTTGACAAGGGTCAGGCAGGGAGTTGGGGACTGAGAACATATCCTTTAAAGAAGTAATCAGGGAAGGCTTCCTTGAGGAGGTGACTTTTAAAAATTTTTTTTAAAAAAATGATTTTTCTTGTTGGATTTTCCTATTTTATTGGTACAGCATGCGGGATCTTAGTTTCCCAACCAGGGATCCGATCTGTGATCTTGGCTGTGAAAGCATGGCGTCTTAACCATTGGACCACTGAGGAATTCCCCCAAGGAGGTGACTTTTAAGCTTAGGTGAGTCTTAACCACGGATAACAAGGATCCAGCGAAAGGCATGAAATGGGACAGTTGATCACAGCAGGATTTGGAGGGAGGCAGCCTGGGCCCTGCGGCAGGTACATTTCCTTCCCTTTCTCTCCATATCAGAGTGGGGATTGAGCCCTGAAAACTACATTTCCCAGATTCCCTTGCTCAGGGGTTTCCTGTAAGACTCAGCTAACGGGAAGCCAAGGTAGGAGTTGGAGCTGGAGGAGGAAGGCAGGGGATACCTCCCCCTGTTTCTTAGCTGCAGGCAATTGTCTTGCGCCCTTTCCTTGGGTTTAGCTCCAGCAGCCCCTTTTGCCTGGCCGCACTGCTTCTTACAACTTGCTGTTTTTTTAATCGCTTCACCTTCCCCAGCTCCTTTATCCAGCCTCCTGGGTCCTTGGTACCACACTCCCCATATTAAATGTTTCCCATGGAACCATCTAGCCCGGCTTCTGTCTCCCAACAAACGGATCGTATGTCAGGTTCTGCCACTTTCCTCCCTGACCTTCAACTTAGGACACCCCTACATCTCACAGCTGTTGTGAGGTGAATGGAGGCAACCCTATCAGGGGGTGACCTTCCATAGATCTGGTTCTTCTTCTTTTTTTTTTAATATTGTTTTGTTTTTGCTGTGGTCACTTTTAGGATGATCTTTAATTTACAGCAGAGGATTTTTTCATGTCCAACTCTTTGCGACCCCAAATATTCTTTGTTTCAAAGAGAAAACGGACAGTGGTAGTAAATAAAACCCTTTTTGTACACTTCTGTCCTAGTGGGTCACACGGCACCAGCCAACAAGTATATATAGCATGATTTCTGCCTTGACAAGGGTCAGGCAGGGAGTTGGGGACTGAGAACATATCCTTTAAAGAAGTAATCAGGGAAGGCTTCCTTGAGGAGGTGACTTTTAAAAATTTTTTTTAAAAAAATGATTTTTCTTGTTGGATTTTCCTATTTTATTGGTACAGCATGCGGGATCTTAGTTTCCCAACCAGGGATCCGATCTGTGATCTTGGCTGTGAAAGCATGGCGTCTTAACCATTGGACCACTGAGGAATTCCCCCAAGGAGGTGACTTTTAAGCTTAGGTGAGTCTTAACCACGGATAACAAGGATCCAGCGAAAGGCATGAAATGGGACAGTTGATCACAGCAGGATTTGGAGGGAGGCAGCCTGGGCCCTGCGGCAGGTACATTTCCTTCCCTTTCTCTCCATATCAGAGTGGGGATTGAGCCCTGAAAACTACATTTCCCAGATTCCCTTGCTCAGGGGTTTCCTGTAAGACTCAGCTAACGGGAAGCCAAGGTAGGAGTTGGAGCTGGAGGAGGAAGGCAGGGGATACCTCCCCCTGTTTCTTAGCTGCAGGCAATTGTCTTGCGCCCTTTCCTTGGGTTTAGCTCCAGCAGCCCCTTTTGCCTGGCCGCACTGCTTCTTACAACTTGCTGTTTTTTTAATCGCTTCACCTTCCCCAGCTCCTTTATCCAGCCTCCTGGGTCCTTGGTACCACACTCCCCATATTAAATGTTTCCCATGGAACCATCTAGCCCGGCTTCTGTCTCCCAACAAACGGATCGTATGTCAGGTTCTGCCACTTTCCTCCCTGACCTTCAACTTAGGACACCCCTACATCTCACAGCTGTTGTGAGGTGAATGGAGGCAACCCTATCAGGGGGTGACCTTCCATAGATCTGGTTCTTCTTCTTTTTTTTTTAATATTGTTTTGTTTTTGCTGTGGTCACTTTTAGGATGATCTTTAATTTACAGCAGAGGATGTGTGTGTGTTCAGTCATGTCCAACTCTTTGCGACCCCAAGGACTGTCGCCTGCCAGGCTCCTCTGTCCATGGAATTTTCCAGGCAAGAATATTGGAGTGGGCTGCCATTTCCTACTCCAGGAGATCTCCTCGGCCCAGGGATGGAACCCTTGTCTCTTTCCTTTCCTGCACAGGCAGGAGGATTCTTTACCACTTCCTCACCTTGGAAGTCCCCTCCCCTCTTTTAAAAATTAATTAATTTGGCTGCATTGGACTTGGGGATCTTTCATTGCGGCACATGGAGTCTAGCTGTGGTATGTGGGCTCAGTAGTTGTGGCACACGGGCTCAGCTGCTCCGAGGTGTGCAGAATCTTAGTTCTGAGATTCGGGATTGGACCTGCATCCTCTGCATTGCAAGTGGGATGGGGAACCCCTGGACCTTGAGTGAAGTCCCTTCTACAGGTCTTACTAAGGATGGTTTGAGCTCTTTGTGCTGCTCATTGACCTCTGCCACAGTCCTCAGAGGTGACTGCTGCTCTTGACCCTGTTTTAAAGATGGGAAACTGAGGCATAGTGAGGTTCAAGTTGCTTGCCCAAGGTCGCACAGCTAAGAGGTGACACTGGGGATTTCCTCAGGCACACGCATGTGTCGTGCTTCCGAGGGGGCGCTCGTGGTGAAGAACCTGCCTGCCAATGGAAGAATGGAAGAGACTCAGGGTTGATCCTTGGGTGGGGAAGATCCCCCAGAGGAGGGCCTCGCAACTCGCTCCAGAATTCTTGCCTGGAGAATCCCATGGACAGAGGAGCCTGGCGGGCTGCAGTCTATAAGGTCGCAAAGAGTCAGACACAACTGAAGCGATATAGCACGCACGCACACACAGCACGGATGGCGCTCAGCAAGGCTGGTGGTTATGTTAGCCGGCCCCTGTGGAGCCCATCTCTGGTCAAGTGCCAAGGCTGCAGTGATGCTGAAACTCCGCTGTGATGGACGCAAGAGCTGGCGGCCACAATGCGTGCTGATTGAAGGCCCTTCCGAGACCCGCCACCTGGCGGAACAATCCCCGGGCTCCTCCTGGCTCCCGTCCCAGCCCGGGAGGAGAGGGCAAAGGGCCTCTCTCTAGCCGCTTTGGCTGGGAGCAGCTGCTCCGTGCTTAACTAGGATCGATTTCCCTTCAAATGGCCCATCCTCGCTAACAAGGGGCTCCTGTGACCCAAGTAGCCCGACCCTGCCTCCGCCCCTCCAAGCAGAGGACGAGCCTCGCAGCTGGGGCTGTTTTCTCTGAGGCCCGTTTCTTTGAAAACTCTGGAAAACTCCAAAGCATGGGCCGAGGCAGCTCCCGATGTGCCCAGCTGAATCTTGCTGGTGGATTTCTCTGCCTCTCTATCTCACCCTGGGCAGTCCATTCTCACCGGTCCTCCTGACCAGACCTTTTCGCTGCTCACACATGGTTATGGGCGGAACAGCTTCCCCCTATCCCACCAATTCATATGTATTTTGTTTTGTTTTGCTTGTGGCTGTGCGAGATCTTTGTTGCTGCATGCTGGCTTTCTCTAGTGGCGGTGCTTGGGCTTCTCATTGTGGTGGCTTCTCTTGCTGCCGAGCGTGAGCTTTAGGGTGCAGGTCCAGGAGTTACCCCTTGGCACGTGGAACCTTCCCAGACCAGGGGTCAAACCTGTGTCCTGCCCCTGGATTGGCAGGCAGATTCTTAAACCACTGGACCACCTGGGAAGTCCCACATCAGTACTCTTCTTAGCCCTATAGGACAAGTGGGGGAATGAAGACCCAGGGTGCTTAAGTCATTTGCCCAAGGTCACACAGCAAAGTTGAGATTGGAACTCAGGTAACCTGACTCCAGAGTGCCCTAAACGACCATGCTGTGTCGGCTGGGGGACTTGAATGTCTGTCTTTGAAACCCTGGAATGTGTATCCAAGGCATAACCAAATGATCAAAGCTTGGACCCCAGGGTTGCACTCGGAGCTCTCGGAAGGCAGTTTCAGGCAAAGCTGATGCTTGGCTGTGCCTGTGAGTTATTACCCAGCAGACTATCACCTCCTGACCACACTCTCCAGCCTTCAAGGCCTCCCCACCCCCCACCCCTGCCCTCCCCTGCCCGGGAACCTCATAGCGAACACCTCCATTTTCTGCCGGGGCGTCCCTGACTCCCGGCGTGAAATTCCTGAGCCAGCCGCGGAAGATCAATTTCCCCCTTGACGACCTTTTCCACGCGCCGCCGCATTGATTTCAGGAATCCAACCCAGCCAGCACGCCCATCCCCCAGCGCGGACGCTGATGGCTGCAAATTTATGCCCAGGCCAGAAATTGAATTCCTGTAAGTCGGGAGAGGTGTCGGAAAAGCTCACCCAGGCTCATTTTACTTCTGACCTTTTCTTGAAAACTCAAACCAAAGCATGGCCGAGGCAGCTCCCGATGTGCCCAGCTGAATCTTGCTGGTGGATTTCTCTGCCTCTATCTCACCCTGGGCAGTCCATTCTCACCGGTCCTCCTGACCAGACCTTTTCGCTGCTCACACATGGTTATGGGCGGAACAGCTTCCCCCTATCCCACCAATTCATATGTATTTTGTTTTGTTTTGCTTGTGGCTGTGCGAGATCTTTGTTGCTGCATGCTGGCTTTCTCTAGTGGCGGTGCTTGGGCTTCTCATTGTGGTGGCTTCTCTTGCTGCCGAGCGTGAGCTTTAGGGTGCAGGTCCAGGAGTTACCCCTTGGCACGTGGAACCTTCCCAGACCAGGGGTCAAACCTGTGTCCTGCCCCTGGATTGGCAGGCAGATTCTTAAACCACTGGACCACCTGGGAAGTCCCACATCAGTACTCTTCTTAGCCCTATAGGACAAGTGGGGGAATGAAGACCCAGGGTGCTTAAGTCATTTGCCCAAGGTCACACAGCAAAGTTGAGATTGGAACTCAGGTAACCTGACTCCAGAGTGCCCTAAACGACCATGCTGTGTCGGCTGGGGGACTTGAATGTCTGTCTTTGAAACCCTGGAATGTGTATCCAAGGCATAACCAAATGATCAAAGCTTGGACCCCAGGGTTGCACTCGGAGCTCTCGGAAGGCAGTTTCAGGCAAAGCTGATGCTTGGCTGTGCCTGTGAGTTATTACCCAGCAGACTATCACCTCCTGACCACACTCTCCAGCCTTCAAGGCCTCCCCGCCCCCCCCCCCTGCCCTCCCCTGCCCGGGAACCTCATAGCGAACACCTCCATTTTCTGCCGGGGCGTCCCTGACTCCCGGCGTGAAATTCCTGAGCCAGCCGCGGAAGATCAATTTCCCCCTTGACGACCTTTTCCACGCGCCGCCGCATTGATTTCAGGAATCCAACCCAGCCAGCACGCCCATCCCCCAGCGCGGACGCTGATGGCTGCAAATTTATGCCCAGGCCAGAAATTGAATTCCTGTAAGTCGGGAGAGGTGTCGGAAAAGCTCACCCAGGCTCATTTTTACTTCTGACAAACTTCAGGCGAGAGATTAAACCTGGCTCGGTGTCTTCCAGCGGCGGGGACCTTGGCGGCAGGAATGGGGCGGAGAATGACTGGACCAGAGCGTTTTTCTTCCATTCCCTGTGCTTCGCCTTGACCTCCCAGAGCTGAGAAATAAACAGCCACTCTCACCATGCGTGCATGGTGAAAGGACATTCCCATTTCGGACCAACTAATGTTAAAAAGAGACACGTCCTGGGTACCCGAAGGCAGGTCTCCTGGTCCCTGTGATAAATACTGCGCCATTCAGAAGGATGGGAAATAAAACTTCTAATTCATCTCTGGGTTTCCCAGGTAGTTCAGTGGTAAAGAATCCACCTGCCATGCAGAAGACATGGGTCAATCCCTGGGTCGGGAAGATTTCCCTGGAGGAAGAAACGGCTACCCACTCCAGTATTCTTGCCTGAAAAACCCAGAGGAGCCCGGTGGGCCACAGTCCACGGGGTTGCAAGAGCTGGATATGACTTTGCGACTAACCAACAACAATAACAATTCATGTCCGTCACAAACCAGGCCCCCTGCCTGCTCCAGGTCCCGAGGCTGATTCAGCCTCGGTCACTTCGTGAGGTTCTCGTTAGGCTTCCTTGAGCTGTGACAGAGAGGACGTCAAGAGGCGGATCATTCCGGAGCCCCTCACCTCCCTCCACCCCTCCGCCCCCTGCTTGCAGGCTAGAGAGGGAGGAACAGAGAAATCAAATGACAGCGTTGGCAGGGAAGAAACCGCTTCTTGCTAGAAAGATCTCTCTCTCTTGCCTTGAAAAACGAGACGTCTGATGCAAATGGAGCTGCTTCCCTTTGGTACAAACGCCCCTAAATATTAAAGAAATGAATCCTTGATGTTGACAAAAAAAGGATCAAAAAGGAGCCTTTCTGAAAAGAGACGGGCTTTTATTTCTCTCTGAACTTTTCTAGATCTAGCCTCTGGCAGGGATGCCTGTAGAACACAGAGTGCGGAGGATAAAGAAATAAATGACTGTCATTCATTGTGTGCGTTCATTCAGGAAGTGTCCGTGCAGAAGCGCCAGCAAGCCAGGCATCGGGCTGGGAGCCAGAGAAACCCTCGGGGAGATGTTAGGACCTGGTTCCGGCCCCTCAGAGCCCATGGGGCACGCTACAGAATCTCTGACTGGTAGTCCTCAGAACTGCCAAGGTCATGAAACGCGAGGAAAGATGGAGAAATGATTGCAGACCAGAGGAGATTAAGAGGGGGCAACAATTAAATGCACCGTGGGATCCTGGATGGGAACCTGGACCAGAAAACAGACCTGTGTGGACAAACTGATGTGTGTGTGCTTAGTCGTGTCTGACTCTTTGGACTCTAGCTTGTCAAGCGCCTCTGTCCATGGGATGCTCCAGGCAAGAAGCCGGCCTGGAGTGGGTAGCCATAGCCTTCTCCTGGGGATCTTCCCACCCCAAGGGCTGAATGCTGGTCTCCTGCATCGCAGGCAGATTCTTTGTTGTCTAAACCCCCAAACCAAGGAAGCCCTGGAAAAACTGGAGGACTCAGAGTCAATTCCGGAGTTTAGTAAGTGAGATGCACCAAGGCAAGTTTCTCCGTTGTGACAAAGGTCCCGTGGATGTGTCACAAACCAGGCCCCTGCCTGCTCCAGGTCCCGAGGCTGATTCAGCCTCGGTCACTTCGTGAGGTTCTCGTTAGGCTTCCTTGAGCTGTGACAGAGAGGACGTCAAGAGGCGGATCATTCCGGAGCCCCTCACCTCCCTCCACCCCTCCGCCCCCTGCTTGCAGGCTAGAGAGGGAGGAACAGAGAAATCAAATGACAGCGTTGGCAGGGAAGAAACCGCTTCTTGCTAGAAAGATCTCTCTCTCTTGCCTTGAAAAACGAGACGTCTGATGCAAATGGAGCTGCTTCCCTTTGGTACAAACGCCCTAAATATTAAAGAAATGAATCCTTGATGTTGACAAAAAAAGGATCAAAAAGGAGCCTTTCTGAAAAGAGACGGGCTTTTATTTCTCTCTGAACTTTTCTAGATCTAGCCTCTGGCAGGGATGCCTGTAGAACACAGAGTGCGGAGGATAAAGAAATAAATGACTGTCATTCATTGTGTGCGTTCATTCAGGAAGTGTCCGTGCAGAAGCGCCAGCAAGCCAGGCATCGGGCTGGGAGCCAGAGAAACCCTCGGGGAGATGTTAGGACCTGGTTCCGGCCCCTCAGAGCCCATGGGGCACGCTACAGAATCTCTGACTGGTAGTCCTCAGAACTGCCAAGGTCATGAAACGCGAGGAAAGATGGAGAAATGATTGCAGACCAGAGGAGATTAAGAGGGGGCAACAATTAAATGCACCGTGGGATCCTGGATGGGAACCTGGACCAGAAAACAGACCTGTGTGGACAAACTGATGTGTGTGTGCTTAGTCGTGTCTGACTCTTTGGACTCTAGCTTGTCAAGCGCCTCTGTCCATGGGATGCTCCAGGCAAGAAGCCGGCCTGGAGTGGGTAGCCATAGCCTTCTCCTGGGGATCTTCCCACCCCAAGGGCTGAATGCTGGTCTCCTGCATCGCAGGCAGATTCTTTGTTGTCTAAACCCCCAAACCAAGGAAGCCCTGGAAAAACTGGAGGACTCAGAGTCAATTCCGGAGTTTAGTAAGTGAGATGCACCAAGGCAAGTTTCTCCGTTGTGACAAAGGTCCCGTGGATGTGTCACAAGTGAACAACCAGGGAAATCGGGTGACTGGGGCGTAGGGAAGGTGTCTGTCCTATCTTTACAACTGTTTTGTAAATCTAAAATCCTTCCAATATAAAAAAAAAAAGTCTGCAGGAGGGACTTCCCTGGTGGTTCACTCTTCCAGTGTAGGAGGCAAGGGTTTGCTCTCTGGCCAGAGAACTAAGAGCCTACAGCCTCACAGCGTGAGTGCCTGCTACGTTGCTTCAGTTGTGTCCGGCTCTTAGTGGCCCCGTGGCCTGCAGCACGCCAGGGCTCCCTGTCCTTCACCATCCCCCCTGAGTTTGCTGACTCACGTCCATTGAGTCGGCGATGCCATCCAACCATCTCATCCTCTGTCGCCCTCTTCTCCTCCTGCCCTCCATCTTTCCCAGCATCAGGGTCTTTTCCAGTGAGTCAGCTCTTTGCATTGAGTGCAAAGAGCTTCAGCTTCAGCATCCGTCCTTCCAGTGAATATTCAGGGTTGATTTCCTTTAGGATGGACTGGTTTGATCTCCTTGCCATCCAAGGGACTCTCAAGAGTCTTCTCCAGCACCACAGTTTGAAAGTGTCTATTCCTCAGCGTTCAGCCTTCTTTATGGTCCAGCTCTCACATCCATACATGACGACTGGAAAAACCATAGCTTCGACTATGTGAAAGGAAAGATTCTGTATATGGAAGGGTAGGAGGGAAGGTTACAAGGATGTAATATGTGTAAAGCAGTTTAGAAGAGTGTCCCAATCTGCTAGGGCTTCGGTGTTTTCAGAGAGTAAGAGGCTGTGTGGGTCAGCGTGAAGAGCCTCTCAGGGCAGGAAGGATTACCTGCATTGGAAGGGAGTGAAAGAATAAATGAGTCAGGGGTTTCTCTGGTGGTAGAGAATTCACCTGCCAATGCAAGAGACACAGGTTTGATTCCTGATCTGGGAAGATGCCCCGTGTCGCAGAACTAAGCCCATGCTCTGCAATCAGAGAAGCCCTCAGATGGCAGCTAGGGAGTGGTCCCCGCTCTCTGCAGCGAGACAAAAGCCCGTGTGCAGCAACCCAGATCCAACACAGCCAAAAATAAATTTAAAAAAATTATATTAAAAAAAAGAACAAACGAATCAGAAATGTTTGCTGGTCCATTGGTTAAGACTCAGCCCTTTCACGGTCAAGGGCCAGGATTCAATCCCTGGTCAGGAAAAGAGGATTCTGAAAGCCAAGCGGTGCAACCAGAAGGAAAAAAAAAATGAATGAATGGATTCACAGCCCACCCCAGCCCAGCCCAGACCCTCCCCCGGCCACCAGCTCTCACCGCCAAGCCTCAGCTGCTCAGGCTGAGGGAAGCCCTGGTGTTCGCTCTTGGCACGGGCGAGCTGATGTCTTCTTTAAATGCTGTCAAGCTTATCACTCAGGGGGGATTTGCCCAATACCGCTAGGATTGACAGGGACTGCTTGCTATTATCTCAAGCCCTCCAGAGGGCTTAGGCCCCGTCACGGCTGAGATGCGGCAGGCAAGCATGTCTCTGTTCATTCGTCATGGCCCTGCTGCCGTCCCCAGAGTCGGGGGGCGGGGGGCACAGTCTCCTCCATGCCTGCCTCAGACGCTCCCTCCCTGGAAGAGACGGAAACCTATTTGGCGGAGGAGAGAAAATGCATGGTGGATCTGTGAGGATGTCCCACCAGTCCATCTGCATCTAGCCCTTCAGTACTGACCCTGCCAGGGCCGGGAGATCCAGCAATGACCGACGCAGATCGGACTCCCCTTCCCCATGCTGTTTTCTGTCTGAGAGCGGAGGCAGGCTTTGAGCCAACGGTCACACCCAAGAGGTCCCGTAGCCACAGTGTTCTTTTCTTAATTCCTTTTGTAAAAGCAAACAATTTTATTTATTTTTTGCTGTTCTGGGTCTTTGTTGTTTTGTTGCAGCAAGCAAGGGCTCCTGTCTCGTTGTGGCTTCTCCCTGCAGTGGCTTCTCTTGTTGTGGAACTTGGGCTCTAGGACATGCAGGCTTCAGTAGTTGCAGCCCATGGGCTCGGTAGTTGCGGCTCCTAGGCTCTAGAGCGCAGGCTTAATAGTTGTGGCTCAGGGGCTTAGTTTTTCTGTGGCGTATGGAATCTTCCCTAATCAAGGACTGAACCTGTATCTCCTGCATTGGGAGACAGATTCTTTGCTGCTGAGCCATGAGGGAAGCCCCTATTTTAAAAAATTATTTTTTAATTTCTTTGGCTGCATCGGGTCTTAGTTGTGGTGCACAGTCTTTGTTGCCCTGCGGCATGTGGGATCTTAGCTCCCCAATCAGGGATTGAAACCAAGTTCCCCGCGTTGCAAGGTGGATTCTTTTTTTTTTGGCCTCTTTTATTGATTTTTTTGTGTTTATTTTTCATCCATCTTTATTCTTCGGCCTGTGTGGGCCTCCCATTGCAGGGGTCTCTCTCCTTGCAGAGCACCGGCTCTGGGCGCATGCGCTCCAGAGCGCTGACTTGCAATTGGACACACCGGTCCAGCGGCTCCACAGCACATGGGATCTTCCTGGTCCAGGGATCGAACCGGTGCCCCTTGCAAGAGTTGCAAGGCAAACTCTTTACCCACTGGACGACCAGGGAAGCCCTTGCAAGGTGGATTCTTAACCACTGGACAGTCAGGGACATCTCCCCAGTGACTATTGTGATCAGGGCTTGAAGGCGGACAGAGGAGGTGCAGCATCATGGTGCAGGCCAAGGAGCCAGATAGCCTGTGCTCCAATCCCAGCTCTACCACTTACAGGCTGTGAAGCCCTGGGCAAGAGATTTGAGCCCTCACTTCCCTGGTTTTCTTCATCCCTCAAAGGCAGATAATGCCCAGTCCTGCCTCTTCGCGCTGTGGTGAGAGCTCTGTCCATTAAAACAAGCCGAGTGCTTAGAACAATGCTTGACATACACTAAAAAGAAACAGAAGTATTAGATGGAAAAGCACAGGATGCCTGGAGAGGAGCCTGGGGAAGGGACAGAGGAGGCTGCTCTTGGAAGAATCTTTTATGCTGGAGCCCTAGAGAGGGCAAAGAGTTAGCCCAGCCATGAGATGGAGCAAGATTAAAAAAAAAAAAAAAATTATTTCCGTTTCTTGGTCATGCTGTACGGCATGTAGGATCTCAGGCCCCCTACCCGCCGTCAGCGATCAAACCCGCACCCCTTGCAGTGGGAGCTCAGAGTCCTAACCACTGGACTGCCAGGGACTCCCAGGACAAAGTGTTTTGATGGCAGAGGGTGTAGCCAGTGCAAAGGCCTGAAGCTGGGGAAAATCATGGTGTGGTCTAAGAAGTGCAGGAAGACCAGCAGGGGTTCCCAGCCTCTGGCATCGGATGCCTGATGAGCTGAGGTGGAGCTGATGTGATAAAAATAGAAATAAAATGCACCATAAATGTAATGAGCTTGAATCATCCAGAAATCGTCCTTCCCCGCCCTGGTCTGTGAAAAACTTGTCTTCCACGAAACTGGTCCCTGGTGCCAAAAAGTTTGGGGACCGCTGACCAGAGGATGGGCCGCAGAGAACAGGGTTGTGTGAGCCTTCGTGACTACCTGTTATGCTGAAGCCGGACTCCTTAGCACCGGATTATGTCAAGGAGTTGCACTAGGACCAGAAACTAGCCACATCACGAGGCAGGTCTGCTGAGGCAGCCTCTCTCTCCATCTTGGCAGGACTTGACTCTGTCTGCCATCCGGCTGTCTGGGACTCCCCACTGGCTTGCATTCTCAGCCCCAAGCCCAGTGGACTTCCACCAGTTCTTTTTCTTTTTCGACTGCACTGGTCCTCCGGTTGCTACAAGATGGATTTCTCTAGTCGTGGTGAGCAGGGGCTACGTTCTCGCTGAGGTGCTCGGGCTTCTTACTGGGGTCGCTTCTGTGACTGTGGAGCACGGGCTCTAGGCACGCTGGCTTCAGCAGGTGCAACATGCAGGCTCAGTAGTTGTGGCGCACTGGCTTCGCTGATCCTCGTCAGGTGGGATCTTCCTGGACCAGGGATCGAACCTGTGTCCCCTTCACTGGTAAGTGGATCCTATCCACCGTTCCACCAAGTGGTTTAGTCGCTCAGTTGTGTGACTCTGCGAACCCATGGACTGCAGCCTGCCGGGCTCCTCTGTCCATGGAATTCTCCAGGGAATAATACTGGAGTGGGTTGCCATGTCCTTCTCCAGGAGAATCTTCCCAATGCAGGAATCGAACCTGGGTCTCCAGCATTGCAGGTGGATTCTTTCCTGACTGCACTAGAAGGGAAGCTGTACCACCAGAGAAGTCCCTTCTTTTAAAGATTTAAAGTTTGTATTGAATTTGTTACAATATTGCTTCTGTTTTATGTTTGTTTGTTTGTCTCATTTTGGCAGAGACATGTGGGATCTTAGCTTCCCAGCCAGGAATAGAACCTGCAGCCCCTGCTTTGGAAGGCCAAGTCTTGACCACTGAATAGCCAGGGGAATCCTAACACCGGTTCTCCCCAGTCATCTCAGTTCTGTGCCCACATCGAACTCAAACCATTCTGACTTTGGGAAGTTACCGAATTGGCTTTGGAGTGTCACAAGGATTATAATAATAATGAAAGCAAACCGTTCTGTAGCTCTTACTCTCGATACATGCTGATGATTGTCCTCAGTGATCACACATATCATCTTGACTCATTCGAGCTCATCATGCCCATTTTACAGATGAGGATGTAGAGGCACATAGAGGTTAAATCTCTCACACAGCAGGTGAGGGGCTGAGCCAGGACATAAACCCAGGCAGCCTGACCCTGAGACCCTGCTCTTGACCACCTGACTCCACTCCACCATCCATCCGAGTAAGGAGAAGGACCATCCAGAGGGAATCGATCATTTCTGCCGTAAGGATGTTGTCTGGAAAGATCCTGGTGACATCACACGGGCTCTATTTTTGGGAGGACTGTGGGAGAGATCCTTGCCTGTTCTTGGTACTAAAAATAGTTAAGTTTTCTCCTGAGCATCTGGTGTGCTTTTGTTTCAGGACACTGGGAGCCGTGTAAATGACCAGCTTTCCCTTTTTTGAGTTGGCTGTGAAGGAGCTGGGAGCCAAATTTATGGCCCGACCATATGCTGGTTGTTCAGGTTTTTAAGGGCTGGGCTTTTCTTAGCCTCCCTTCAAGCTCTCATGTCCCCACTTTTTCTCTTTCTTCCTTTTCTCCCTTTGCAAAGACAAAACTTTAAAGGGACTGAAAAAAAAAAGCACTCTTCAAGAGAACAGTACATGTTTATTGTAGAAAACTTTGGCTTCAATATACATTTGAAGATGGGGATAAAAATCTCTGCTCGTTCCCAGTTTTAATGGCTGCATAGTATTCTCCCCAGGCTTCCCTGGTAGCTCAGATGATAAAAGAATCTACCTGCAATGAGGGAGATCTTTGGTTTGATCTTTGGTCGGGAAGATCCTCTGGAGAAGGGCATGACTACCCATTCCAGGATTTTTGCCTGGAGAATTCCATGGACAAAGGAGCCTGGGGGGCTATAATCCATGGAGTCGAAAAGTGTTGGACACGACTGGTCAACTAACACACACACAGTATCCCCCTGTAGAGTCTTTATTTTATTTTATTTACTTTCGGCAGTGCTGAGTCTTCATGGCTGCACATGGGCTTCCTCTAGCTACGGAAAGCTAGGGCTACTCTCTAGTCACGCTGCATAGGCTTCTCATTGTGGTGGCGCCTCTTGTCTCCGAGCACAGGCTCTAGGCATGAGGGCTTAGCAGGTGGGCTCAGTAGTCTAGCTCTTGGGCTCTAGATCGTGGGCTCAGTAGCTGTAATGCATGGACTTAGTTGTCCCATGGCATGTGGAATCTTCCCAGACCAGGGGTCGAACCCAGGTCCCCTGCATGGGCAGGCAGATTTTTAACCACTGGGTCACCATGGAAGTCCCCCTGTAGGGTTTTTAAATCAACCCCCCAATAGGGAAAAGGCTAGAGGGGGAAAAAGATCCCCGTTGTCCAATTTTAGACAGCACTTTAATGAGCTTTCTTGTAGCCATGGAGTGCTGGTCCACATGATTTCCCTGGGCTAAATACTTAGTGGGATTGGCTGGGTTAAATACAAAAGGCAGAAACCTTAAGGCTTTGGCTGTGGACTGACAGCCTGCCCTCCAGAAATATGTCATTCTTGCTCTCCTCTTTAATTGGAGCTATCTTGCGGTGTTTTACATATCCTTGTAAACCACTTGCGGTCCTCTTCCGAACCAGGCGGGGAACAAATAAATACACGAGCCCCAAGCCACTTCTGCTTCCTGATTAAATTATCCAGCCTCACACACAGTAATATCTTTGACTCATTAAGAGGCAGTCGCTTGCTCAGTTCCTGTTGGCTAAATCCCCGATAGCCAGCGCTCAATGGTTGACTGCCCCCAGGATCCTGTAGCAATCCCTCAGCCCCCCAAAAAGAGCCAGGAATTGTTTCCTGAACCAAGATGTAGATGATGGAGTTGTAGGCTCAGCCAATGATCCCCGGACCCGACAGCTAGAAAAACTTTCCCTGCGTGTCTTGTCCTCACTTGGTCCCGGACCTACTTGGAAGACTGCTGCTTGACTGGGAACAGCAACCTGGGGGAAAGCGTTTGAAAAATTCTAGGCTGAAAAGACAGTTTGAGGAAGAGCTAGCTGAATGCCTGACTTATGCGCTTAGAGCCCATTAGCAAGATGATTAAACTTGGAACCCAGCAGCTCAGCCGACAGAGCGGCGGGTGAAGACTCTGCCAAGGGGAGACCAACCGCCAGACCGGAAGTGTCTCTACCGGAGGGCTCTCACGCCTACCGATACAAACATTTCTCTTAGCTATGTGCTCAGTCATGTCCGTTTTTTTCTCGACCCCATGAACTGTAGCCCACCAGGCTCCTCTGTCCATGGAATTTTCCAGGCAAGAATCCTGGAGTGGGTTGCCACTTCCTGCCCCAGGGATCTTCCCTACTTAGGGATCGAACCCGCATCTCTTACATTGGCAAGCGGATTCTTTACCACTAGCGCCACCTGGGAAGCCCCTTCCTTCCTAAGCCTGTGACCTCCAAGACTGTGACTTTGGTTGCAACCTCAGCCCAGTCTGGGGAACTGGCCTTCAGATTCTCACGCGTTGAGTCTGCTAAATCATTTCAGCAGTTCCCGGAGAACATGAACTCGACTGTGCCTTTGAACTCGAACCCGACGGGTGAGGCTCAGACTCTGCCAGTGCTGAGATTGAGCAGTCAAACCCCAGGCATTTAATTACGCTGCCGCAGAGCACACTCCAGCGAGGTGCGTCCAACGCACACAATTATTTTAGGCAAGCCGGGGAGGCCTTCTCTCCGCGCCACTTAAATCTTGTTTCTCTTTTACAATTCAATATTTCGTATGTTGAGAGCAAATGGCTTGTTTGCTTCAAAGGACACGCTACAGAATATAAAAAAGGGATGTTAATTATGTTGAACCAGGTTGCTTTGTCTCTACACAAACGGAAATCTTCAGGGGGTTTCCGTCTACTCTCCTTGGGGCCGGGGCCGGGGAGCTCAGAGGGAGGTGTTTGCAGGCAAGGTCCTGATTTTGTTTTTGTTTGCTAAGAACTGTTTGTGTCCTGAAAAAAAAAAAGGTGAAGCTGGTTCTGCATTCTCTCAGACCCAAGGGGGAAGGCATCCCTGGTCATTCTTCTTTTCTTTTTTTTAAGTTTTTCTTTTATACTGGAGAATAGTTGATTTACAGCATTGTGTGAGGCTCAGATGTGCAGCAAAGTAGTTCAGTCTTACACAGACATATGTGTATTTTGTGCTCAGTTGTGTCTGACTCTGTGACCGCATGGACGGTAGCCTGCCAGGCTCCTCTGTCCGTGGGCTTTTCCAGGCAAGAGCACTGGCGTGGGTTGCCATTTCCTCCTCCAGGGGATCTTCCTGACCCAGGGATCAATCCTGTCTCTTGTGTCTCCTGCATTGGCAGACAGATTCTGTACCACTAGCGTCACCTGCGAAGTCCCACATATACGTAGAACCGATTCTTTTTCAGATTCTTTTCCCGTATAGGTGGTTGTGGCTCAGTCGTCAGGTTGTGTCCAACTCTTTGTGACCCCACAGGCGGCAGCACACGTGGCCTGCCTGTCCCTCGTCATCTCCCGGAGTTTGCTCCTCTCGGTTATTGCAGCGTATTGGCCAGAGTTCCCTATGCTATACAGTAGGCCTGCGTTGATGATCTGTTTTCTGTATAGTCGTGTCTGTATGTTAATACCAAGCTCCCCGTGGATCCCTCCCCACCCCGGTCACCCCTCTTGAGACATCCTCCTTTGTTTTGTTTAAGGCCATGTGTTTGTTGTTGTTTTTGTTTTATTTATTAATGCCCGTGTGAGTATGTGAGATCTTAGTTCCCCAACCAGGGATTGAACCCCTGCATCCTGCATTAGAAGCCCGGAGTCTTAACCAGTGGACCACCAGAGAAGACCCATGGAGCGTCCTTCTTGTTTTAGGTCAGTCTCCTTCAGAAACGGAGCTGGAGGAGAGGTGAGCGTAGATATTTAGCCAGGAGGTGATCCCAGGAGGCACCAGGGAGGAGGGGAGATGAGAAGGGAAGGAAACGCAGGCAGGGCAAGCTAAGGGTGCCACTGTGGGCACCTGGGGCACAGATCCCAGTGGAATCGTCTGGGAAACTCTAGAAGCAGGCACTCCGGAGTTCTCCCACCAGAGAGGCAAGAGGGCTGGCATTTATCACTAACTCCTATGGGGACTTCCAGGTGGGAGGCGCTAATGCTTGCCCAGTGCAAAGGCGAGGTGGGCTCTGACCACTAGAGAAGGACCTTGGCAGTGGGGGATTCTGGGTGCTCTGCAGTAAGGCTGGAGTGTGAGCTCCATTTGGGGCATTTCTATTTCGTTTTTTTTGCACTGGAAAGTAGGATTTATTGGTGAGCGTGAGTAAAGAGGAGACATTGCCCAGGCTCTCATGAACGCAGGGCCCGCCATGTGTCCAGGGGGCCGTGATTAGGGATGCATTTGATCTCACCGCCATCTGGGATGAGTTGTTTCCTGCCACCATGATTTCAAATGCATCCACATTAAACTTAGTAAATCCTCACTTCTTGGAGATGGGGATCTTCTGGCGGCCAAGAAACTTGAACGTGGCCCTGCGGAGGGCATCAGTCACATGCTGCTTGTTCTGAAGCTCGGTGTGGATGGGCAGTGTGACCTGGCCACTGTGCCCTCCAAAGGCATCGTGCACACCGTCTGGAGCCTAGACTGGGGACACATGCCAGTCATGCATGTCCCCTGGAAAGAGTTGTCTCCAAAGTCCCTTAGGGCAACCAGGGGAGGCGACAGGCCGCCTACACCACCGAGGAGGCTGCTGTTTGTAATCACTGCACACTGGGCCCCATGGGGAAAGGAGCACAGTCGGCTTAATTGGCTGCAAACTATTGGGACCATTTTTTGCACAAAGAAGGTTAGGAAGGTGAGTGACTTCATTCCTCCGTAGGGGAGACGTGGACTCGTACAGAGGGGTTTCCCTCAACCTCCGAAGTGCGTAGATAGGGTGCAAAGATTGACTAAGTACAGTAGTTTCCGATGGCATTTATGAATGGCTTGTTTTTCTTATAAATTAGTGGAGGAGTCAAGCTCATCTGTACAATGATATCACTTGTTCACATTCCAATTAGCTTTAAAAAAAAGAAGGCTTTGTTGAGTGGGAGAGAAAATAGGTGGGCTAATAGCGGCGTCTCTGGGATCGCTCATGGCTCATCGTCTGGCTTTATCTCTGCCTCCGCTCATGGGAACAGCCTCTGGTGGGTGATAAGCAGCAGCTGTGAAAATCATCTGTGATCGTGGGGCCTTGTTTCCCTGGAGAACACTTGGGGTTTATCAGACTTTCTCCCCTGTCTGGAGGAACGCATTCTGGATAGGAGCAGAATCTTCTAGCTTCTTCCCATCTCTTCAGGTGCCACCCACATTGCTCACCTGGACCTCTGCCCTGGTCTGCCTCCCTCGCCACCTGCAGTCTGTGCTCCCAACAGCAGCCAGGAGGCCCTGGCAGGCGATAGTCCAAAGGGTGGCAAAGAGCAGACGTGACCGAAGCGACTTGGCATGTGTGCATATAGTTCTAGAAGCACCTGTGGGATTTCATGCTCGATGTCTGTCTCCTCCACATCCACGGGCCAGTGATTGATCTGCTTTCTTCATCTCTCTCTCCCTGGTCCCTATCGCAGACCCATGCCTCGCATACAGTAGGCACTCACTAGGTATTTTCTAGTAGGTTTGGAAGATTATGACTTTCTTGAGCTCCTTGATGCCCATGAGCATCTCAAAGGCTCTGATAAGTCCTGCATTAAAAAAAAAAAAAAAAAAAACACCTCATTTCACTCAGCAGTGCTCAAACATATTTGACTGCAGAGCACCCCTTTTACTAGCATGCCTGGTCAAGATTGCCAGGGTTCTGAGGAGCATGGTTTGGGAAACATAGCCATAATTGATAATGGAATTATCTAAGTGCCATCGACTAAGTTGAAGTTTAGTTTATGAGTCTGAAAATGATGTCTTCACACCAAAGACTTAGAGGTCGTGGTGAGGACTCTGTCCCTCTTAGGCCTTTACCTTGCCTGGGCTTCTAGGGAGCAAGGGATGGGGTAAAGGGGGAATGAAAATGATGGAGGGTTTTTAATATATATTTATTTGGCCGCATCAGGTCTTAATTGTGTTTCATTTCCATGTACGGGCTTCAGTTGTGGCACGTGGGTTTAGTTCTTCTGTCGCATGCGGGATCTTAGTTCCCTGCCCAGGGACTTGCACTGCAAGGCAGATTCTTTTTAAAAAAAAAAAAAAATTATTTATTTATTTATTTTGTGGGGGATGGGTTGGGGAGGGAGGGGGTGGGCGGGCCACTTCTATTGGTCTTTCATTTGTCTATTTTCATCCGTCTTTGTTCTTTGGCTCCTGTGGGCCTCCCATCGCGGTGGCCTCTGTTGTCGCAGAGCACCGGCTCTGGGCGCATGCGCTCCAGAGCTCCGGCTCGGTAATTGGACACATCAGTCCAACCACTCCGCGGCACATGGGATCTTCCCAGGCCAGGGATCGAACCGGCGCCCCTTGCACTGCAAGACGGTGTCCTTACCCACTGGACCACCAGGGAAGCCCCCAAGGCAGATTCTTAACACTGGTCACCAGGGAAGTCCCTGAGTCTATGTTCTCATGGTGGTCATGGAGGCAGTGTGGTGTGCGTGTGCCAATGTGTGTGAGCGAAAGAATTTCCATCTTGTGGAAGGGCTCATATCCCACAATTCCTTGCTGTGCTCCTTCACCCCACATACCTCAGTCTTGTCATCTGTCAAATGGGGCTTTGCCTGAGGAAGGAATTCGATCACACACCTCCGGCACACAGCACATGATTTGGCACGTCCCACGGGCCCAGCAAAGGGCATCTGTCATCTCCCTGGGAATCCCTTTTCTCTCTCTGGGGGGAGGAGGTGAATCCCCCTCGGAATCTGGCTCTCTGACCCTGACCTCCCCGCAGACGCTCTTCCAAAGCCCAGAGGAGGGCTGGCAGCTGTATACCTCGGCCCAGGCCCCAGACGGAAAATGCATCTGCACGGCCGTGATCCCCGCGCAGAGCACCTGCTCCCGAGACAGCCGGAGCCGGGAGCTGCGGCAGCTGATGGAGAAGGTGAGGCCTTTCCAGGCTTCCCTGAGAAAATCTCCCAGTTCCCACCCTGCCCTCTGCTTCCCACGCAGGTCAGCCGGGGCCAGACCTGAGCCGTGAGGATTATGCAGAGCTGGTAGATAACCAGGCTGCACTCTCTGTGGATGTTTTCGTCAATATCTCTTTGGTGCTTCTTCGGAGGGGAAGCGGAGCGCTGTGTGGGGACAGGGGAGGGGAACCCCAGTGGTAGCGTCTGAGTCTCTGGTGTGTGAGCTCCGGCCCCACTGTGCCCTCAGCCTCAGCAGACTCAGCTGCTAAGGGTGTCACCCTCCATCCCAAGAGACTTAGGTAAAGATTCCGTCTCCTTCTGATTGTGATCGATAGACACGGGTCCCCATTCAATTCAAGGGCTTCTCTGGTGGTTCAGATGGTAAAGAATCCACCTGCCAATGCAGGAGACATGGGTTCGATCCCTTGGAGAAGGAAATCGCCACCCACTCTAGTGTTCTTGCCTGGAAATCCCACGGACAGAGGAGCCTGGGGGGCTATAGTCCCTGGGGTCACCAAGCATCAGACACGACTGAGCGATTTTCACACACAAGCACACAAAATTTATACAGTTTTTACACAACACCAGGGTACAAATTCTATTCAAGTTCCCACAGACTACAAACCAGGAGACACTGGAACACATCCAGGGGTGTCCCCTGATTGTTTTTTTTTTTTAATATTTATTTGTTTATTTATTTGGCTGTGCTGGGTCTTAGTTGTGGAACTTGGAATCTTTTAGTTGCAGCATGTGGGATCTAGTTCCCCGACCAGGGATCGAATCCAGGCCCCCTAGATTAGGAGCACGGTGTCTTAGCCACTGGACCACCAGGCAAGTCCCTCCCCTGATTGTTGACAACGACTATAAAAGTGGTTTGTGGTGACCAAGATGGGTATCCGGCTCCTGGCTTTCTCAGAACATTCAAGTTCATGTGAACGATGGTTCTGGAAAGTCTGTGCATTTCAACAAGTATCCAGGATTGTCTCTAAATTCTCCTTGGCCAGGAGGATCTTTTTTTTTTTTTAAAGATTTATTTATTTATTTTACATTTTGGGCGAGGGTCAGGTTGGGGAGGGAGGGGAGCGGGCGGGCCACCTCCATTGGTCTTTCATTTCTCTATTTCCATCCGTCTTTGTTCTTTGGCTCCTGTGGGCCTCCCATCGCGGTGGCGTCTGTTGTTGCAGAGCGCCGGCTCTGGGTGCATGCGCTCCAGAGCTCCGGCTCGGTGATTGGACACATACGTCCAGCTGCTCTGCGGCCTGTGGGATCGTCCCAGGCCAGGGATCGAACCAGCGCCCCTTGCACTGCAAGGCGGTGTCCTTACCCACTGGACCACCAGGGGGAAGCCCGGCCAGGAGGATCTTGCCTTAGGCATGTGAAGGTGGGAGCTAGGAAACCCTCGGGCTGGATGCAGAGAGGTCAGGGCAAGGGAAGCTCAGTTCCATCATTTACCCTAAAGGTATTTATTGAGTGTCTAGTATTTATTAAGCATTCAGCTGTGGACAGGCAGAACACTGGGTCTGCCTGTGAGGACCCCACCTGAAGAAGGCAGATGAAAAAGAATGTTCTAGGTAGTAGTCAGAGCAGGAAAGAAAATATCACATCATAGGGAGAGGGGAAGTGACTGCTTGAGGCAGGGCGATCAAGGAAGGCCACTTGGAGGAGGTGATGCTGAAGATGAGACATGAAGGATGAGGAGGATCCAACCATGGGAAGATGAGGGGAACAGCGCTCCAGGAAGAGGGATCAGCAGGTGCAAAGGCCCAATGGTCATGTACGGATGTGAGAACTGGACCATAAAGAAGGCTGAGCACTGAAGAATTGATGCTTCCAAACTGTGGTGTTGGAGATGACTCTTGAGAGTCCCCTGGACAGCAAGGAGATCAAAGCAGTCCATCCTAAAGGGAATCAACCCTGAATATCCATTGGAAGGACTGACGCTGAAGCTGAAGCTCCAATGCTTTGGCCACCTGATGGAAAGAGACGACTCAATGGAAAAGACCCCGATGCTGGGAAAGATTGAAAGCAAAAGGAGAAGGGGGCGGTAGAGGATAAGATGGTGAATGTGAGTTTGAGCAAACTCAGGGAGATAGTAGAAGACAGAGGAGCCTGGTGGGGTACTGTCCATGCGGTCACAACGAGTTAGGCGTGACTTAGCAAATGAACAACAACAACAAAGGTCCTGAGAAGAGAAGGAGCTTTGAGTCTACGAGAGTGAAGTTGGGCTGGTGGTTGGAGTGGGTGAACACAGAGAGGAGACAGGTGAAGGGTCAACTCAGAGGGTCTGCAAGGGGAGATCCAATCTTGCTTTTGAACAACTCTTTAGTTAGTCGAGCAGTTCAGACTCTGCAATTCTGCTGCAGTGGGCATGGATTTGCTCCTTGGTTGGGGAACTAAGAATCCACATGCCTCTCAGTGGGGCCAAAAGGAAAAAAGAAAAACTCTGGCTGCTGTGTGGCAACTTGACTGCTGGGGACGAAGGTGGAGGCGAGGAGAGCAGAGAGGAGGGGAGAGGGGGGAGGTGGCTAGACCAGATGGATGGACTGGGCATGCCACTGGGAGCTTGCTGGTAAGGTTGGGAGGAGAAGGCTGGCTGGGTGACTGGCCTCTGGCTCCACCAGGTCTTGTCTGTGGCATTCCCAGGGGCAGGCGCTGGAGTCTGGCCCTCCCTCACCCCCCTGCTTCCTAGGTCCAGAATGTCTCCCAGTCCATGGAGGTCCTTGAGCTGCGGACGTACCGTGACCTCCAGTATGTGCGCAGCATGGAGACCCTCATGCGGAGCCTGGATGCCCGGCTCCGGGCGGCCGACGGGTCCCTCTCAGCCAAGAGCTTCCAGGTGGGTCCTTCGGGGCTCAGGTCAGAGGTCAAAGGAAAGAACTGATGGCGAGTGGACTGGGATCTAGGGTCTCGTGGGGGCCGAATGTCAAGGTCCAGGTGTGCACCAAAGACAAGGGAGGGATTGCTGGGGCGGACTCAATGGACACAAACTCTAGGCGATGGTGAAGGACAGGGACGCCTGGCGCACTACACGGGGTCGCAGAGAGTCAGACACGACTTAGCCTCTGAACAGCAGCAGCGGCTGGGCGGGAGACTCACGAGGAAGGGGATGTATGGATACATGTACATCTGGCTGATTTTGCAGAAACGAACCCAGTATGGTAAAGCGATTAGGCTCCCATAAAAATAGTACCCCCCCCCCAAAAAAATGGGTGATGCTGTGAGTTGAAGGTTGGGGCCGGGATCAGTGAGGGTCCCCTCTTGGGAACAGGAGCTGAAGGACAGGATGACGGAGCTGTTGCCCCTGAGCTCGGTCCTGGAGCAGTACAAGGCGGACACGCGGACCATCGTGCGCCTGCGCGAGGAGGTGAGGAACCTGTCCGGCAGCCTCGCCGCCATCCAGGAGGAGATGGGCGCCTACGGCTATGAGGACCTGCAGCAGCGGGTGATGGCCCTGGAGGCCCGGCTCCACGCCTGCGCCCAGAAGCTAGGTAGGCCTGGAGGCTTGACCTCGACCCCTGGCCTCCACCCCAACTCCAACCCCCTCTGTGTGCCCAGAGCATGGTCTGGACCTCTAACCGCTAAACTTTGATCCTTGACCTCCCTACCCAAGGTCAAAAGGGACTCAGAATCTGGAAGTGGCCCAGACCCTTCACTTCCTCACCCCCGACCTAACTCCGCCTTGGGACCAGATCTCTGCGTCTTCCCTCCCCCTGGTCCCAGCGCTTCCGTTTGATCACGCCCCTCATCCTTGCCCTGCCTCCCTCGGCTCTTCCCATCCTCCACCCTCATTCCCCCTGTTCCTGCCTCCCAGGCTGTGGGAAGCTGACTGGGGTCAGCAACCCCATCACCATTCGGGCCATGGGGTCCCGCTTCGGCTCCTGGATGACGGACACGATGGCCCCCAGTACGGACAGCCGGGTGAGTGACTGTGCCCACGCCTGGGGTCAGAGCCCGGGCAGTGAGACAGAGCTTGTGGCAGCCATCGGTGGCATCGCTTGGCAGCCAGCGATTCCACACTGATGATTATCTTGTCCTAGGGTTTCTAGGGCACTTGACCTCCCCTGAATCTAGTGACCACCAGGTGACCAAGAACTTTCCAGCTGTGACAAACTCTAGGCGATGGTGAAGGACAGGGACGCCTGGCGCACTACACGGGGTCGCAGAGAGTCAGACACGACTTAGCCTCTGAACAGCAGCAGCGGCTGGGCGGGAGACTCACGAGGAAGGGGATGTATGGATACATGTACATCTGGCTGATTTTGCAGAAACGAACCCAGTATGGTAAAGCGATTAGGCTCCCATAAAAATAGTACCCCCCCCCCCCAAAAAATGGGTGATGCTGTGAGTTGAAGGTTGGGGCCGGGATCAGTGAGGGTCCCCTCTTGGGAACAGGAGCTGAAGGACAGGATGACGGAGCTGTTGCCCCTGAGCTCGGTCCTGGAGCAGTACAAGGCGGACACGCGGACCATCGTGCGCCTGCGCGAGGAGGTGAGGAACCTGTCCGGCAGCCTCGCCGCCATCCAGGAGGAGATGGGCGCCTACGGCTATGAGGACCTGCAGCAGCGGGTGATGGCCCTGGAGGCCCGGCTCCACGCCTGCGCCCAGAAGCTAGGTAGGCCTGGAGGCTTGACCTCGACCCCTGGCCTCCACCCCAACTCCAACCCCCTCTGTGTGCCCAGAGCATGGTCTGGACCTCTAACCGCTAAACTTTGATCCTTGACCTCCCTACCCAAGGTCAAAAGGGACTCAGAATCTGGAAGTGGCCCAGACCCTTCACTTCCTCACCCCCGACCTAACTCCGCCTTGGGACCAGATCTCTGCGTCTTCCCTCCCCCTGGTCCCAGCGCTTCCGTTTGATCACGCCCCTCATCCTTGCCCTGCCTCCCTCGGCTCTTCCCATCCTCCACCCTCATTCCCCCTGTTCCTGCCTCCCAGGCTGTGGGAAGCTGACTGGGGTCAGCAACCCCATCACCATTCGGGCCATGGGGTCCCGCTTCGGCTCCTGGATGACGGACACGATGGCCCCCAGTACGGACAGCCGGGTGAGTGACTGTGCCCACGCCTGGGGTCAGAGCCCGGGGCAGTGAGACAGAGCTTGTGGCAGCCATCGGTGGCATCGCTTGTGGCAGCCAGCGATTCCACACTGATGATTATCTTGTCCTAGGGTTTCTAGGGCACTTGACCTCCCCCTGAATCTAGTGACCACCAGGTGACCAAGAACTTTCCAGCTGTGACCTCCAAGGACTGTAGAGACTAATGGTTACTAGGACTACTGACCAGCTCCCAATGACCAGTGACCTCAAAATAACCCCCAGTGATTGGGCCCTTCTCAAGGACTAGGACCTGTGAGCATCATGTGGTGACCTTTGAACTTCCAGTGGCCTCCATGGTCACAGCTGCCTGTTACCTCCGACCCCCAGGAACCACCCATTAACTGCTCAGTGACTATCCTAATGACGGACATCATCTCAGATCATTTAGTCGCTCAGTCGTGTCCAACTCTTGAAATCCTATGGATGGTAGCCCGCCAGTCTCCTCTTTCCATGGGATTTCCCAAGGCAAGCGTACTGGAGCGGGTTTCCATTCCATTCTCCAGGGGATCTTCCCAACCCAGGGATTGAACCTATGTCTCCTGCACTGGCAGGTGCATTCTTTACCCCTGAGCCATCCTGGAAGCCTGTGATAGCCATTTCTGCACTGGGATCATTGACCTCCCAAGGCATCATGGTGGTTCAATGAAGGGGTTAAGAGGTTGGGTTTGGGCACTTTCCTGGTGGTCCAGTGGTTAAGATTCTGTGTTCCTAATGCAGAGGGCCCAGGTTCAATCCCCAGTCAGGGAACTAGATCCTCTACATGCCACAACTAAGACCCAGTGGAGCCAAATTTAAAAAACGATTTGGTACACAAGTAAAACAATATCACAGAATTAGAGAGAGAGAGAGAGAGAGAGAGAGAGAGGCCTCTGGCTGTCCTGTGGTTAGGACTTGGTACTTTCACTGCTTGGGCCTGGGTTCGATCCCTGGTTGGGGAACTAAGATCCAGCAAGTGATGCAGTGTGGCCAAAACCAAAAAACCACCACCATTACCAACAAAACAAAAAGAGTTTAGGTTTGGGAATCGGACTTGGATTTGTACCCCACTTCGACCGATTCTTAGCTAGGAAACCTCGGGCAAGTTCCTTAATGTCTCTGAGCCTCAGTTTCTTTTTCTTCAAAGGGGTTATGATAATGTCTGCATTCCCGTTTTTAAGACACGTAAGCCAATAACCAGCACTAGGAATGGCGCTTATAAGTGGTAATTACCGTAGTGACAGCCAATGATATCGACAGAGAGGATGACGGTGCCGTGTCAGTTGCCTTGTAGTTCCGAGGACTACCCGCAGGCAATGGATTCAAGTGACCTCTTACACCCCAGGGCAGTCATGACCGCTAACCATCCCCTATCCAATGACCTGTCAATTCCTAGGCCCTGCAAGTCCCGGGGGATGACAATTTCCCCTGATCCTTGGACATCAAGCCTTGTCCTCTGAGTGTCTTAAGGCCAATGGCGTGGACCCCAGTCACTAGGGTGTTGCCTGGTCACAAATGATCACCGGACGTCCCATTACTGAGTAGTGACCGTTGACCCCTCACGACCGTGTGATTCCCGTGTGACTGCCAGGACCCCCGGGCCATTGGCGGCAGCCCACCAGTGACCCCCGGCTCTCTCGCAGGTCTGGTACATGGATGGCTATTACAAGGGCCGGCGGGTCCTGGAGTTCCGCACCCTGGGAGACTTCATCAAGGGCCAGAACTTTATCCAGCACCTGCTGCCCCAGCCGTGGGCCGGCACGGGCCACGTGGTGTACAACGGCTCCCTGTTCTACAACAAGTACCAGAGCAACGTGGTGGTCAAGTACCACTTCCGCTCGCGCTCGGTGCTGGTGCAGCGGAGCCTCCCGGGGGCCGGCTACAACAACACCTTCCCCTACTCCTGGGGCGGCTTCTCGGACATGGACTTCATGGTGGACGAGAGCGGGCTCTGGGCCGTGTACACCACCAACCAGAACGCGGGCAACATCGTGGTCAGCCGGCTGGACCCGCACACCCTGGAGGTCGTGCGCTCGTGGGACACCGGCTACCCCAAGCGCAGCGCGGGCGAGGCCTTCATGATCTGCGGCGTGCTCTATGTGACCAACTCCCACCTGGCCGGGGCCAAGGTCTACTTCGCCTACTTCACCAACACGTCCAGCTACGAGTACACGGACGTCCCCTTCCACAACCAGTACTCCCACATCTCCATGCTGGATTACAACCCCCGGGAGCGGGCCCTCTACACCTGGAACAACGGCCACCAGGTGCTCTACAACGTCACCCTCTTCCACGTCATCAGCACGGCTGGGGACCCCTAGGAGCTGCCGTCTCTCTCGAGCTGCCACACGAGGTCCACAGGGCCCCTTTCTACTCCGCCCGTGTTCCTCCCAGCTTATCTTTCTGTCTCTGTCCTCCCTCTCCCCTTCCCTCCCTCTCTCCCTTCCTGTACTGTCTTCTCTCCACCTTTGCGCCTAGCTTTCAATCTCTGCCTCTGTATTTCTATCAGTGCGTTTTCTCTGTATTGTCTCCTCTTGATGGATCTGATTTTGATACTTCTCTCCTTTCATTGATGCTTCTGTCTCTTTCCGTGGATCTGACTCTCCAGGTCTCTCTCTCTCTCTTCCTTCCCCTCCCTTCCCCCTTTGCCTCCCTCTCCTCCTCCCTCCAAATCCCTGCCTCCCGACCCAGGGAGTTGAGTGCATGGATGTTTCTTTCTCTCTCTCTTTTTTAATTATTATTATTTACACCTTTTCTTTCTGGGTTGCCGGAATAAACGGGACCTTTGACATTTGATGGTCCAATTGCTCTGTGTGTCTGGAAGGGGGCAGAGGAGGTGAGGTGGAGGGGAAGCCTGGAGGTCCATCCCAGCTGGGTCCCTCTGGCCTACGACATGAGCTTTGTGAATAAGGGGCAGGTTAAGTACAAGCCCAGCCAGGGGTAGGGGGCTTGTGCAGGGGGTGTTTGGGGCCATGGTAGGGTGTGCCCTTTGGGAAGGCAAGCGAGGAGACCCAAGCCAAAGTTGTTTCAGTTGATCTAGACAACCAATTCTATCATGACGCTTAAGACTGACCTCAAGGGAATGTTCTTTGTAATTTTATTTTTATTTCTTATTTATTTATTTGTTGGCTATTCTGGGTTTTCACTGCTGCCGCAGGCCCTTCTCTAGTTGTAGGGAGTGGGGCCACTCTCTAGTTGAGGTGAGCAGGCTTCTTGTGGCGGTGACTTCTCTTGTGGAACTCGGGCTCTAGGGCTCACGGGCTTCAGTGGTTGTGACCCATGGGCTCAACTGTTGCGGCTCCGAGGCTCTAGAGCAGACTCCATAGCTGTGGCTCACGGGCTGTTGCTCCAGAGCATGTGGGATCTTCCTGGATCAGGGATCAAACCGTGTCTCCTGCACTGGCAGGTGAATTCTTTACCACGGAGCTACCAGGGAAGCCCCTCTTTGTGATTGTTTTTTTCTAGATTTTTTTTTTTTTTGATGTGGACCATTTTTAAAGTCTTTATTTAATTTGTCACACTATTTTATGTCTTGCTTTTTTTGGCCAGGAGGCAATGCAGCTCCCCAACCAGGGTTCAAACCCATTCTCCTGCACTGGAAGGTGAGGTCTTAGTGGACTGCCAGCAGAAGTCCCACTGTCACTGTTTCGTTTTTCCCACTCACTGATCACACTGGTGCATTGCCCATCTGGCAACTTTTAAAGTGGGTTTTTAACAATTAGGCTGCTTTTAAGAATGTAGGTATGATGGAACTTCCCTGGTGGCCCAGGTTAAGACGCCACACTTCCAGGGCAGGGGGTATGGGTTCAATCCCCGGTCACCTGGTCAGGGAACTAGGATCCCACATGCTTTACAGTGTAGTCAAAAAAGAATATCAAAGCAATCAATCCTAAAGGAAATCACCCCTGAATGTTCACTGGAAGAACTACTGCTGAGGCTTTAGCTCCCAAGGGCTGACTCACTGGAACAGACGCTGATGCTGGGAAAGGCTGAGGGCAGGAGAAGCAGCAGACGACAGAGGATGAGACAGCTGGACAACTCAATGGACACGCGTCTGAGCACGCTGCGGGAGATGGTGAGGGACGGGGACGCCTGGCGTGCTGCCGTCCATGGGTCGAAAGGAGTCGGACACGACTGAGCTACTGAACGCCACCGTGAGAAGGTAGGACACAAAAGAACGTTTCCCCTTTTCCTTCTGTTTTG
Organism: Tragulus kanchil; assembly: GCA_022376925.1. NCBI lineage: Eukaryota > Metazoa > Chordata > Mammalia > Artiodactyla > Tragulidae > Tragulus > Tragulus kanchil. The sequence continues at coordinate 9,508,914 of JAIOJX010000029.1, forward strand.
GCTTTGTAATTTCAAAATCATTTTATGTAAGTTGTACCAGTTCTGAGTCAGCTAAGAACAAAAAGCACAGTCTGGAAGTGAGTGGGGATCTTCCACCGGCCCTGGCCTGGGCAGGGACAGCCCTCGCTGGGAACTCGTGGAGGGGCAGAGGGCAAAGCCCGCGAGGCTGAGACAGGAAGAGGCGTGCTGCAGGAGCCGGGAAGAGACTGAAGTCATGTCAAAGTGTCAGTCGCTCAGTCGTGTCCGATTCTCTGTGACCCCATGGTCTGTAGCCCGCCAAGTTCTCCTGTCCATGGGATGCTCCAGGCAAGAACACTGGGGTGGGTTTGCCATTTCCTTCTCTAGGGGAATCTTCCTGACCCAGGGATTGAAGCTGGGTCTCCCAGCAGAGGCCCAGTCCTCAGAAGTCTAGGGCGGGGTGTGAGGCGGTCGCAGAAGGGGAAGGACACAGTGAAGGCTTTATTTTCACCAGATCCTTGGTGGCCAGGGCGACAGGCAGCAAGGACAGGGGGAAGGAGTCACCCCTGGAGCTGTGGCCGCGAACAGACAGTGCACGCCGTTCGCCCACATTCGCCCCAATGCACGGCCCCCACTGAAATCTCCAGCGGAACCTCACGCCAACAGCCCCACCCCTCAACCCCCGCGCCTCCGGCCGAGGCCATGGCGGAGGTCAGACCTGCTCCTCCGGGAGGACCCCCCCTTCCCTCCCTGTCTCCCTGACTCTAATTAATGGCCTCCTGATTAAATCATGTCTGCTCCATGCTGGCATCTCCAGGAAGGCAGGACACTGGGGCCGTACTGCCAACGAAACCAATGAATAATAAATGCGACTGCCTAACGTACTCGTTTAAAACCAATTTTTAAAGAAATTGTCAAGAAAAGCAATTAATTTCCATTTAAATTAACAAGTTTGACATTGAAACGAATCGATTCCTGGATAAGCACTTTGAGAGGCACTTTGCTCTCTGTTTAACAGCACCTGCTGTTAAACACACACACACAAACCCCCAGTGCTGCACATCTGCACCCCACCCCTCCAGTCTGCACTGGGCACCAGAGGCCCTGGCATCAGAAGGGCCCCTTCTTTCACACACACAACACAAGGCAGCCCCCGCCCTCCCGTACTTTTGTGTTGGTGGCTTTTGTTCCAACAACCCTGAATATTCATTGGAAAGACGGATGCTGAAGCCGAAGCTCCAATACTTCGGCCACCTGATGGGAGGCGCTGACTCACCGGAAGAGACCCTGATGCTGGGGAAGACGGAGGGCGCGAGGAGAAGGGGGCGACAGAGGGGGAGATGGCTGGAGGGCATCATTGACTCAACGGACGTCAATCTGAGCAGACACCAGGAGATGGCGAAGGACAGGGAAGCCTGGCATGCTGCATTACGGGGTCGCAGAGTTGGACACAACTGAGCGACGGGACAAAGGATGGGTAGGAGAAATAACCCCCATCCCTCGGCCCTGGCCTGAGGGGCGCGTCATCCGCCGAGGTCCTAGGCTGCCTGCTGACCCTGACTTCCCCTCCCGTGGATGTGTGTCTGGCTTCATGGGGAAAGCTTTGCTGTCCATCTCATGGCAGTATCCACATTATTCCGATCTGAAGTGGCCGGCGCTAGCCCTGCTCTGTGGTCACAGAAGTCCAAGCTGGTGCACACGACAGAAGAGTGGAAACGAGCCCCCCGGGGTTACAGCTTGGGTGGGGAGGCGCCAGACCCGTGCAGGCTACACTCCCGTCATTCCGAGGGCCGGCCGGGGATTCAGGGCCCTGCGTCTGGGCAGGAGGGGGTGGGTGGGAGGGTGGAGCAGGTGACCGAAGCTGCAGCCCCTGAATCAGGGAGGCTAAGTGGGCCCTGGGGGCACGTGCATATATAAGAGCAGCAGGCCTTCCTGTTCGTCTAAGCAGGCAGGTGCTCAGGCCGGAAAGGGGGACCCCCAGGATCACACAGGACAGACACGCACCTAAGAACAGTGAGAGCCAAGGGGGCACTGGCAGGCTTGGGCAGACACACACACACACACACACCCTAAGTGACACGGAGTGCCACAAAATTTCCCTGGGAATTCCGACTGTCCAGTGGTTAGGACTCCAAGTGGGGCCCCACGTTCCATCCCTGGTCAGGAAACAGATCCAATAAGCCTGGCGGCTCAGCCAAAAAAATGTCCTTGCCAGCCCACCCAGGGAAATGCACCCCCGCCCCCTGCCTTCCCGACTGCATCTAGATGCCTGGGAGCGCAGGGAGACCTTCCCTGGCTTTTTGGTGTGGAGAAGGGGACACAGACCCATTCTCAGCATTTCCGATCCTTCCCAGGGGTGCCACTGGCGCAGGAGAGGGGCGATGGCTCCCCTGGCCCCACAGAATGGCAGTGGGGCAGCTGCCTGGCTCGCAGTCCCCACAGATGGTGGGAGAGGTTTCTGTCTGGAGGGGCGGCCCCTTCCTGGCCCTCGGAGCCAAGAGGAAGCTCATTAAACCTTCCTAATGACACGCGTGCCGGCAGGAGGCAGACAGAGAGTGATTGCTCCAGAAACCAGCCAGATGGGAGTCGGCCCAGGTGTCTATTTAGGAGCCACTCAGGCCTGTGTTACTCAGCTCTGGGGTGAGGGGGGGCGGGGGCTCTTCCTTGGGATCAGGCCAGGCAAGGTTTTATTTCACTGCGCTGCAAAGTCCTGCTAGCCCGCTGCCCCCAAGATCTGGGCTAGTCCTCTTAAAGGTACGTCGGGGGGAAGAACGGGCATCATCACCTCTCTAGCACACCCAGGAGCCCCCGACGGACCTCAGAGCCCCGGCCGTGGCCCCGAGGCAGCTGTGAGGAGGGGGCAGGGAACAGGCTGGCCACTCCCCCAGCCCTGCTGGAGAGTCCCGCCCCTCCCACACCTGCCCAGGGCCCCCCCACCGCCCCCCGCCGTGCTGCAGCAGAGGGCGCCCCTCCCCTGGAGGGCTGGGCAGGCTCCCCGCTCTGACGGGTACCTGGCAGGGCCCACTCACCTGCTGGCCCCCTGTTGCCATGGGAACAGCGTCTGCAGAGGCGCCAGGACCCAGGCACACCCTGCCGGAATGCTTATGGTGACAGGGACGCAGGCCTCGGAGCGCGAGTAACGCGCTCTGGCCTCTGTGCCGGAGTGTGGGTGGGTGGGCGGCGCGAGAGCACCAAGCACAGGGGCGCGTCCGTCTGGCTCCCGGAGGGTCCCCACTCCACCTGACCTGCTGAACCCTGCGCTGGGGGGTGGTCAGGGCCTTGACGTTCTAGAACATTCTTGAACACTCAAGTCTGAGCACCGCCGGTGCCCCCCTTCCCTGAGGGCCTGCCACTGCCAGGAGGCCCCCCAGCCCAGGAAGAGGAGCGGCTCCTCGGGGAGGAACATGGCCAGGAGGCCTCAGTGCCACGGGTGGTGGAAATGAGGCGCGGGACGGCAGAAGAGTGGTTCCAGGTTTAATGGAGGCCGGGGAGGGGCTGCGCGGCTGCTTGGAGGGCCCACAGCCGCAGGCAGCCTGCGCCCCACGCGGAGCGGCGGCTTTTCGCAACTGAACAGAGGCCCATGGCATAACCAGACACACTCGAGGCCCGGCTGCCCCCGTCCTGGACCTGGGGGTGGAGGCGGGGGAGCACAGCTAACGAGGCCTTCTCTTTGGGACAGGTCACCCCGCCCCCTGGCGCTGGCGCCGGGGAGCCTCTCCACCCCGTGTCCTTCCGAAGTCCACTCCTAGGGGGAGGGGGTCTAGCAGGGACAGCCCCAGCGGGGCGGACGGGGAGCCCCCGGTGGGGAAGGGCCCCCTCCCAGCCCTTCTGGGATCAATAAATACTGTGTGGCAGGCGCAGGGAGGGGCCCTGGCCGTAGGCCACGGGGAGCGAGGTCTGCTGCGGGCCGGCCCCCCGTCCCGCCCCACCCCTGGGGCCGGGGCCTGGCCATCCACACCCTCACTCCGTTCGCAGGATGATGTGGATGCCGGAATCCGTGAACACCGGCCCGCTCATCTCCCCGGTCCGCAACGCGAAGGAGGCGTCTTCAAATGGCTTCTGCATCTGACCTGGAGGACGAAGCAGGCGGGACGGCAGTTACGTGGGGTCGAGACCTGCAGCTGGGGCGGCAGGGCTGCTAAGGAGGCCCCGGGGAGCCGGGGGCAGCATGGGGACGAGGGCAGGGCCGCTACGCACTGAGATGCATGTCAGTGATCAGATGCCCGGGCCCTGCCACCGGTCTGTCCCGCCTGCCTCCCGGGGCGGCCCAGAGCCCCTTGCTGGCCTCTGTGCCGGGGTGTTGGTGGGTGGGCGGCGCGAGAGCACCAAGCACAGGGGCGCGTCCGTCTGGCTCCCGGGGGGTCCCCACTCCACCTGACCTGCTGAAGCCTGCGCTGGAGGGTGGTCAGGGCCTGGACGTTCTAGAACATTCTTGAACACTCAAGTCTGAGCACCCCCGGTGCCCCCCTTCCCTGAGGGCCTGCCACTGCCAGGAGGCCCCCCAGCCCAGGAAGAGGAGCGGCTCCTCGGGGAGGAACATGGCCAGGAGGCCTCAGTGCCACGGGTGGTGGAAATGAGGCGCGGGACGGCAGAAGAGTGGTTCCAGGTTTAATGGAGGCCGGGGAGGGGCTGCGCGGCTGCTTGGAGGGCCCACAGCCGCAGGCAGCCTGCGCCCCACGCGGAGCGGCGGCTTTTCGCAACTGAACAGAGGCCCATGGCATAACCAGACACACTCGAGGCCCGGCTGCCCCCGTCCTGGACCTGGGGGTGGAGGCGGGGGAGCACAGCTAACGAGGCCTTCTCTTTGGGACAGGTCACCCCGCCCCCTGGCGCTGGCGCCGGGGAGCCTCTCCACCCCGTGTCCTTCCGAAGTCCACTCCTAGGGGGAGGGGGTCTAGCAGGGACAGCCCCAGCGGGGCGGACGGGGAGCCCCCGGTGGGGAAGGGCCCCCTCCCAGCCCTTCTGGGATCAATAAATACTGTGTGGCAGGCGCAGGGAGGGGCCCTGGCCGTAGGCCACGGGGAGCGAGGTCTGCTGCGGGCCGGCCCCCCGTCCCGCCCCACCCCTGGGGCCGGGGCCTGGCCATCCACACCCTCACTCCGTTCGCAGGATGATGTGGATGCCGGAATCCGTGAACACCGGCCCGCTCATCTCCCCGGTCCGCAACGCGAAGGAGGCGTCTTCAAATGGCTTCTGCATCTGACCTGGAGGACGAAGCAGGCGGGACGGCAGTTACGTGGGGTCGAGACCTGCAGCTGGGGCGGCAGGGCTGCTAAGGAGGCCCCGGGGAGCCGGGGGCAGCATGGGGACGAGGGCAGGGCCGCTACGCACTGAGATGCATGTCAGTGATCAGATGCCCGGGCCCTGCCACCGGTCTGTCCCGCCTGCCTCCCGGGGCGGCCCAGAGCCCCTTGCTGGCCCCAGCTTTGCGCCTCCCACAGGAGGAGGGGACAGGCGCAGCGAGCACCGACCTTGGGGACAACTGAACTGAGAGACGCACGGATGGACTCTCCACCCTGCAAGAGACCCTCTGCGGGCCCTTCCCACCCCACCCCTGGGCAGCCTCCGAAGGCTGCGGAAGGGACTCTGCCGCCACCTGGTGGACCCCAGAGGCCGGTGCAACCCAGGCCACCCCTCTCACTCGCTGGGGGACTCCAGGGTGGGGGCGGGGGTCGGAGTCCCACCGGGTTTGGGGCCGCCCGTTCCTGGCGCACCTCTGCTGAAGGCACCGAGGTCTCCCCTGGCCTTGGCGGAGCTGCAGTCACTGAACTGGGAGGCCAGAGATTCAAAGTCCTCCTCTCCAGACTTGATCTTCTGGATGTAGCCTGCAAGGGGGACACAGGGAGGGCTCATCAGGGAGGGCGGCGCTCCACTCAGAACCGAGCCTGCACCCTTTCGATCGCGTGTGCAGGAGCCACGGTCACCCTGGAGGATGTGCGTGCACACTGTGACCCTGTGGCTACCTCAAGAGAAGCTGGTCTCACACCCCAGTCCTGCACGCCCACTCTGGTCCTTTCCCCGGAACACACGCAAACACACACACCCGGACACACAATGCACACCTCACGGCCTCTTCCTACCCAGCCCCCACCCCCACCTATCGTGACAGCCTCTACCTGCAGGCTCTGCTGGGGAGGACAGCAGGAGACGGGACACCGGGGCACTTCCCTGGTGGTCCAGGAGTTGAGACCCTGGGCTTCCCATGTAAGGGGCACTGAGCCCTGGTGGGGAACTAAGATACCAGAGCAGCACAGCCAAGAAAATAAACATAAAAAGGGACACTGGGACGCAGGGGTCCCCCAAGGGCCTCGGGGCAGTGGCACCCCAAGGCAGTGGTAGGAAAGTGGTAGGAAAGTTTTCTAGAGGCTTCTAGGACAAAGGCAAGAAGCCAGGGCACTAGCCCGGCTCTGCCTCGGGAGACGGCTGAGGCCTCAGCCCGTCTAAGGGCCTAAGGCATCCTGCCTGTCCTAAGTGTGAGAAAGGCCAGGGCCGCTTACTGGGGCGCCCCGAGAACCCTGGCGGCAGCCTGGGAAAGGACGTGTGTCAGACGGCACCCCAGGGGCACCCGAGGTGGCTCATCTCCCAGCTGTCCTGATGGGCTGTGCTGGCAGCGTGCCAGATTCACCTGTGCAGCCCCGACTGTCCCCACTGGGTACCGATCCTCCCGGGGGAGGCGGGGACAGGGAGGCCGGGTTGCGGGCAGGGAGGGAAGAGGACTGAGGGGAAGGCATCCCGCGAGCGGGCACCAGGGGGTAGCACGGAGCACCTGTGCGGCTCTCCTCCGGGGCTTGGGGAGAGGCGGTGGCCTTGGGGAGACGGGGTGCTGACCAGGCGCAGGTGGGGCAGGGAGGGGCCGCCAGCCGCTCTCCTGAGTCCGGGCAGGAGCCCTTGGAGCAAGAACCCACCCTATCTTTCCCAGATCACCCTGGGAACAGCCCGTCACCTTGGCTGGGCCCACGGGGCTTCCCGACAGCCACTCTCCTGGGGGCATCCTCCCCGAGGCCCTGGGGGAGCCAGGCACAACCTCCCTGCCCTCACCAGCTTAGCGATGGGGCACCAAAGCGCGGCTGGACGTGAGGGGCGCCCTGTCACACCCACCGGGGAGTGTCTGAACACGACGATGACATTGTCGCCTATTGCTCCTGTCTGACCTGAACGAGGCTGTGACATGCCTGGAACCTGTGCTGGGAGACCCCGCCCCCGGTCAGGCCACCTGCCCAGCGCTGGGCTGGTGGGAACCTCCCCCTGGCCCAGGGTCTCCGGCTCTCATCTAACCTCAACGTCACTGTCGCCCATCCGTCGGCCTGGGACGACGTGACAGCACACCTGTCACCCCGGCTCGGCCCCACCTCACGGCAGGTCACGGCAGCTGCTTCTCTGGCTGGTGCTGTGACCTCCGCCTGCCCTGCGTCCCTGTCACTCCCGTCCCATCTCGACGTCCCTGTGCCTCTGGGCTTCAACCTCTGGTCGCAGTGACACGAGGCACAGTGGGCGGCACTGAGAGACCCCCTGACAAACGGCGTCGGCTGTCGCCATTCTGCCCTCCCTTCCGCAGGGCTGCGGCCCTGCTTCTGACCTGCACCCCAAGCCCAGTCCTCGTCTGCACCGCGCGGTCCGCGCCGGCTGTCACTGTGATGCGACGCCTGGTCTGACAGGTTCTCTGATGTGACACAAGCCCCGTCCTCTGTGGCCTGCAGGCTGTGGTGGCTTCCCCCCCATGTTTTTGCTGCACTGTAAGGCTTGTAGGATCTTAGTTCCCTGACTAAGGACTGAACCCAGGCCCGCGGCAGTGAACGTCTGGAGTCCTAACCACAGAACCGAAGGAAGACCCTGCAGCGGCTCCGCCAGAACACCCCCCAGCGCCGCCAGGTGGCCCTCCCGTGCCTACAGCACCCATGGGTGATCCAGTCTGAGCTGTACGGCAGGAGGATTCCCTGCCCTGTCTCCTCCTCTCCCAGGGTTCAGGTTACGTCCTCGCCCCAACGAGGCGGCACGAGAGGCCTCCCCACGCTCCTGTCTGGACCGCAGGAAGCCCAGCCAGGGACCGCTGAGGGCAGAGCCCCCCAGTGGAGCCGCCCGCCGCCAGATGCCCTGCAGGGTGCACGGCTGCTCGGGCCCAGTCGCTGGGGAGCTGGGCCCAGCCCTGAGCCTTGCTCCGGCACCCCTGCCGCACCCTCCAGCAGCTGGGGCCACGGGCACCACCGCGGGGATCCCTGAACGAGGCAGTCTGGCCAAGGGGCACACGCACAGTGTGGGCATGCACGCGTGCGCAAGCAACAGCCGCCTAAGTGAATAAAAGCCGAGCTCTTGTCCCTACGGTTCACGGCGCCCACAGCCTCCTCTGAACAGCCTGCTCAGAAAATACCTGGGGACTGCCCGGGGGTCCAGCGGCTAGGGGTCTGCCCTGCACAACAGGGGATGCGTGTTCCATCCCTAGTCGGGGAACTAAGCACCCACCTGCCTTGGACCAACAGCCGTGCCACAACCAGACAGCCTTCACACCACAGCAGCAGATCCCGTGCGAAAAACCCCGTGTGTCAACTGAAACCTGGAATGTCACTCCCGTCCCATCTCGACGTCCCTGTGCCTCTGGGCTTCAACCTCTGGTCGCAGTGACACGAGGCACAGTGGGCGGCACTGAGAGACCCCCTGACAAACGGCGTCGGCTGTCGCCATTCTGCCCTCCCTTCCGCAGGGCTGCGGCCCTGCTTCTGACCTGCACCCCAAGCCCAGTCCTCGTCTGCACCGCGGTCCGCGCCGGCTGTCACTGTGATGCGACGCCTGGTCTGACAGGTTCTCTGATGTGACACAAGCCCCGTCCTCTGTGGCCTGCAGGCTGTGGTGGCTTCCCCCCCATGTTTTTGCTGCACTGTAAGGCTTGTAGGATCTTAGTTCCCTGACTAAGGACTGAACCCAGGCCCGCGGCAGTGAACGTCCTGGAGTCCTAACCACAGAACCGAAGGAAGACCCTGCAGCGGCTCCGCCAGAACACCCCCCAGCGCCGCCAGGTGGCCCTCCCGTGCCTACAGCACCCATGGGTGATCCAGTCTGAGCTGTACGGCAGGAGGATTCCCTGCCCTGTCTCCTCCTCTCCCAGGGTTCAGGTTACGTCCTCGCCCCAACGAGGCGGCACGAGAGGCCTCCCCACGCTCCTGTCTGGACCGCAGGAAGCCCAGCCAGGGACCGCTGAGGGCAGAGCCCCCCAGTGGAGCCGCCCGCCGCCAGATGCCCTGCAGGGTGCACGGCTGCTCGGGCCCAGTCGCTGGGGAGCTGGGCCCAGCCCTGAGCCTTGCTCCGGCACCCCTGCCGCACCCTCCAGCAGCTGGGGCCACGGGCACCACCGCGGGGATCCCTGAACGAGGCAGTCTGGCCAAGGGGCACACGCACAGTGTGGGCATGCACGCGTGCGCAAGCAACAGCCGCCTAAGTGAATAAAAGCCGAGCTCTTGTCCCTACGGTTCACGGCGCCCACAGCCTCCTCTGAACAGCCTGCTCAGAAAATACCTGGGGACTGCCCGGGGGTCCAGCGGCTAGGGGTCTGCCCTGCACAACAGGGGATGCGTGTTCCATCCCTAGTCGGGGAACTAAGCACCCACCTGCCTTGGACCAACAGCCGGCGTGCCACAACCAGACAGCCTTCACACCACAGCAGCAGATCCCGTGCGACCCAACAAAGACCCCGTGTGTCAACTGAAACCTGATGCGGCCAAATATATAAATAACTCATTCTTCTTCGTTCTACCCGTTTATTGCTACCAACCCATCTCCCTCAAAGCCCCTCATGCATGCATACTCAGTTGTGTGACCCCATGGACAGCAGCCCACCCGGCTCCTCTGTCCATGAGATTTCCCAGGCAAGAATATGGCAGTGGGTGCCCATTTCCTTCTCCACAAATAAAAATTTTTTTAAAAAGAAAATATTCTGCTTGGATGGGACCCTGATTTTTTTTCTTTCTTTCTGGCTGCACTCCACCGCAAGTTGGACCTTAGTTCCCTGACTAGGGACTGAACCTGCGCCCCTAGCATTAGAAGCATGGAGTCTTAACCAATGAACTGCAGGGGGGGGTCCCTAAAACTATTTTTTTAAAAAGAAACAATGCTTCCCTCCTGAGCTCGCCTTTTTAAAGCTGACCTTTGGAAATCTGGCCACAAGTGAAGATGCAAGGCTAGGGACTTTCCTGATGGTCCAGTGGCTAAGATCCCACATTCCCAGTGCAGGGGGCCTGGTTCAATCCCTGGTCAAGGAACTAGATCCCACCTGCATGCCGTAACTAAGACCCTACGCAACCAAACAAATAAAAACACATTTTAAAAAAAAGGAACCCCTTCCAAAGGTCTTTCTCTTTCTTTCTTCATCATATGCACTGAGGTAAGGCCACGTGAGCCCACAGAAGGTGGCTGCCTGCAAGCCAAGGAGAGAGGCCTCAGAAGAAACCAAACCCATCAACACTCTGATCTTAAGACTTTCGGCCTATAGAATGTGAGAAATAACTGTCTGTGGCCAAGCCCCCCAGCCCACGGGACTCCGCCGTGGCAGCCTGAGCTGCTGCAATGATTTCAGGAACACTGCGTGAACAAGTCAGTGCTCTCTGACTCTAAAGCGGTTTGGAACAAAACCAGGGAAAGGCCTGGACAGGACAAAAGGTGATGGAATTGAGTTTTCCTTCCCCAAGACCCAAATTCCAGGGACCTCCCTGGTGGTCCAGTCGTTAGGACTCTGTGCGCCCAATGCAGGGGCCGGGCAATCCCTGGTTGGGGAATTAGATCCCACATGCGGCAGCTGAGTGTCTGCATGCTGCAACTGAGACCTGGCAAAGCCAAGTCAAATGTTACATGTTAAAAAAACCCAAAGATCCACCCTCCAGGAGGGGGTGTCTAGAGAGACCCGAGACCCAGCCTGAAAGCAGCAGCCTGGAAGGGAGCCACCCGCCGTGTGTGGGGACCCTGGGCTGAGGCGCACCCTGACCGCAGACCCTGGGCACAGCTATGCATCGGGGACTCACTCCGGGGCCTCCCTCGGAATCCTGGGCACGCGGGGATGGAGGGCAGGGCAGCAGGCAGGGAGGGTGTCTCCGTGGCCTGGCTTCCTCACACAAGGACACGGGCAATGACAGGCAGCCGGTCCCCAGATCCCTGACGAGCCTTTGGCCGCAGCCTAACAGCTGCAGAGGAGTCGGCCCTGGGAGAGGAGCCTCGGCAGAAAACGTGGACACGCTGGTTTTCACTGCGGGCACTCTGTCCCCTCGGGACAACCGGGAACACGGGCTCTAAATGGGTATCAGAGGATGCAGGCGCGGCAGACCATGCCACCGAAGGCAGATCTCTCCAAAGCTTCTCTTTCCACCTGCATGCCGTAACTAAGACCCTACGCAACCAAACAAATAAAAACACATTTTAAAAAAAAGGAACCCCTTCCAAAGGTCTTTCTCTTTCTTTCTTCATCATATGCACTGAGGTAAGGCCACGTGAGCCCACAGAAGGTGGCTGCCTGCAAGCCAAGGAGAGAGGCCTCAGAAGAAACCAAACCCATCAACACTCTGATCTTAAGACTTTCGGCCTATAGAATGTGAGAAATAACTGTCTGTGGCCAAGCCCCCCAGCCCACGGGACTCCGCCGTGGCAGCCTGAGCTGCTGCAATGATTTCAGGAACACTGCGTGAACAAGTCAGTGCTCTCTGACTCTAAAGCGGTTTGGAACAAAACCAGGGAAAGGCCTGGACAGGACAAAAGGTGATGGAATTGAGTTTTCCTTCCCCAAGACCCAAATTCCAGGGACCTCCCTGGTGGTCCAGTCGTTAGGACTCTGTGCGCCCAATGCAGGGGGCCCGGGGCAATCCCTGGTTGGGGAATTAGATCCCACATGCGGCAGCTGAGTGTCTGCATGCTGCAACTGAGACCTGGCAAAGCCAAGTCAAATGTTACATGTTAAAAAAACCCAAAGATCCACCCTCCAGGAGGGGGTGTCTAGAGAGACCCGAGACCCAGCCTGAAAGCAGCAGCCTGGAAGGGAGCCACCCGCCGTGTGTGGGGACCCTGGGCTGAGGCGCACCCTGACCGCAGACCCTGGGCACAGCTATGCATCGGGGACTCACTCCGGGGCCTCCCTCGGAATCCTGGGCACGCGGGGATGGAGGGCAGGGCAGCAGGCAGGGAGGGTGTCTCCGTGGCCTGGCTTCCTCACACAAGGACACGGGCAATGACAGGCAGCCGGTCCCCAGATCCCTGACGAGCCTTTGGCCGCAGCCTAACAGCTGCAGAGGAGTCGGCCCTGGGAGAGGAGCCTCGGCAGAAAACGTGGACACGCTGGTTTTCACTGCGGGCACTCTGTCCCCTCGGGACAACCGGGAACACGGGCTCTAAATGGGTATCAGAGGATGCAGGCCGCGGCAGACCATGCCACCGAAAGGCAGATCTCTCCGTCACCTGGGACACGCCGGGGACGAGAAGGGGGCTTGGGAAGCAAGAGCCTCCCTCAAACAAAGAGGAAATGAGGCCCAGATGCCCAAAGCTCTCTGACCTGGCACACGGGTCTCTGGTGACGGGGTGCACTACAGCCTGGGGCACCTCACTGCACCCCAGGGCTCAACTGCAGTGCCCCAGAGGGGGCCTGTCTCAGCCCCGTCTCTGGACCCCGCGTAAGACCACACACCAAGGTCAGTGGAGGGTCTGCACGCTGAGCCCACCAGGCCTCCCACGTCTGGACCCAGGGCTCCACCCCTGGACCACGAACAAGCAGGAGGCTACGGCAGGCGAAGGCCTTGTCCTGACCCTGGTCCCCGCAGCACACGTCTACACGACTGGAGTCCCCCTGGCAGTGGAGGCTCTGCTGTGCAGACAGCAAGCGGCGGACACTGCCCGCTGCCCTGCGGAGCGTTCAGCAGCTGGCTGGCCCCGTCCCCATTCTACAGATGAGGACACTGAGGCTCTGAGAATGAAGACAGGCTCGAGGCTACACAGCTGGCACTGAGCTCCATCTCTCAGACACTCCAGGGTGGGCCACGCTGCTTCTGACCCTACCCCAGCCCAGCCCTCTAATCCATCACCCGCTCCTCCTGATTCTGCCCCCCCGTCTCTCTAGAGTCTACTCCCCCTGCCTCCGACCCAAGCCAAGTTCACAGTGTTCCTCCCTGCAGTTCCTCCCACGGCCTCCACCAGGCCCCCTGGCACAGGGAGGCGTGGCCAACTGCTGCTCATGCTTCTGAGTGTGCACCTCTGAGTGTGCACTGACTGAAGGCTAGACCCCGGGGCCCGGCTGCTTACTGGGCGCATCCACAGACACCCCTTCCCCAGACCCAAGCCGACCTCAGGACCCCCAGGCTCCCACTGCAGCGTCGGCCCCACCAGACACATTCGTCCAAGATGGGGCAAGGTGCACTACGGCCAGGCAGTCCCCTCGGCCTGACAGCTCTCCTCCAAGTGACCCTCGGATGTCCTCAGGTCCCCCCGCCATCTCTGGTCGGGACTGTCCCCAGGGTATCTCTCTCTGGCCTGCTGCTCTGCTCAGTCCAGAGCCTCTCATGGCCGCCTGGCCAAGGTCTCTTCCTCAGACCCTCAGATTTAGCGAGCTCCTCCCAGGACTGCGCCAGTGATGACGCCTCCCGGCACTCAGTCTCCCAGTGCCCGTGGCCTCCTGCTCGCTCTCACGTGGTCGAGCCTCAGAACTGAGATCACCGGAGCGAGGAGGACACAGGAGGTCATCTCATGGTGCCTGCTGGGGTTCTCGCCACGTCCTCTTCCCAAGAAGCGGCCAGACCCCACTCACCATTCACTGCTCAACTGGGGCCTCCTGGCTTCACCCTCCAGCCACTTGGCTCTTTCTTAAAAGCCAGCACCCTGGGGCCCCTCTCCCAGCCACACATGGCCCTGTGCTTCCTGCCGCCGCTCGGAAAGGACCTGAACTCTTGGCCTTGGTCTGGGCCTTCCTCCACCCGGCCGGGAGCTACCCTGATGGGTTGCATCCCTCTTCAGCCCCCTATACAGCCGTCCCCTGAGTCCTGCCTACAGCCCAGCCCCAGGCCTTCATTTCTGCCATTTCCTCTGCCAGGAATCCTTCTCGCTTCCTCTGGGTTCAGGAGACCAGTCTGTGGGCGCTCCTCTAGACCGGGCTTTGTGTCAGGTGGTGGGAATGCAGTGGGTAAAGACAGATTCAGCTCCTGCCCTCAGGGAGCCCAGGAGGTGAGCTTCCCCCCAGCCCCGGATTTGTTGTTGTTGTTGTTGTTTCTGGCTGTGCTGCGCAGAGGCAAGCAGGCTTCTCTAGCTGTGGCCACAGGCTGAGCTGCCCCAGGCATACAGGATCCAAGTTCCCTGACCAGAGACTGAACTCACATCCCCTGCACTGGACGGCAGACTCTTAACCACTGGAACACCAAGGAAGGATCAGGAATGCGCTTTTACATCTGCCTTCAATACTCTGTGCAAGACCCTGGCTCCACTCTACAAGGCTGGGAGGCAGGTGGGAAGCAGCTGCCACTTACCACAGTGAGGACAGTCTGAGGTGCACAAGTGTGGATGCAGGCGTGTGTCAGTGACATCCCACAGGCCACGTGCTGGACCAGTTATGTGGCAGCAAAACAACAGCCAGCGTGGACTAACTATGCCAGGCCTGTGCTCATATGACTCTCATCATGATGGCCGCCAGCGATTACAGAGCATTGACCAGATGCCAAGGGCTGTAACTCATGCTTTACTGCATGAGGGCTTCCCCGATGGCTCAGGGGGTAAAGAATCTGCCTGTAATGACTGAGACCTGGGTTCGATACTTGGGTCAGGAAGATGCCCTGGAGAAGGAAAGGACAACCCACTCCAGTATTCCTGACTGGGAAATCCCATGGATAGAGGAGCCTGGCAGGCTACAGTCCATGGGGTCGCAAAGAGCTGGACATGACTGAACAACTGTTTTTTTCATCCTATGTGGTGGGTCCTGTCATCTGAACACTGATTTGCCATGAAAAGGCGGAGGCTCAGAGATGTTGAGTAGCTTGCTCAAGGTCACACAGCCAGGACCTGGCAGAGCTGGGCAGGGTGGTAAGCTGATTCTCTGAGGCTGGAGGGCCCAGAAGGGGTCTGGGATCTCTGATGAGAGTGGTTGAGTGGACGGTGAAACCACACTGGTGATCCAGATCAGCCCTGGCCGACAGAGCCTCCTGCATGGATGGAAATATTCTCCCACTGTGCTGCCTTCAGTGGCAGCCGCTGGCCACGTGGGACGACCCGGCAGTGTGGCTGACGTGCCTGAGGAGCCCACCTTGAATGTGGCTTAAACGCAATTAACTTACGTGGAAATAACTGCATGCAGGTAGTAGCGGCCACACTGGACAGCTCTAGACCAGGGTGCTGCGGCCAACAGCCCTTGGGTCAAACCCTGCTGTTCTGGGAAATAAAGTCTCACTGACAGACGGCCACGTGCACTTGCTGATACATCACCTGTGCTGCTATGAACAAGCAGAGCTGATGGAGACTGTAAGGCTCGCAAAACCTAACATGCTAGCCATCTGGTCTTTTAAGAAAAAGTCTGCCGGCTGACTGCTGCCCCAGACTGTGGAGGCAGCACAGACCAGAGTGCAGAACAGGCTGTTCAGGGTAGAATTAATTCACTCACTCTGGGGAGGAAGGTGGGAGGGAAGCTCAAGAGGGAGGGGGCGTACGTATACCTATGGCTGATTCATGTTGATGGCTGGAAGGAAACAACAAAATTCTGTAAAGGAGGGCTTCCCTGGTGGTCCAGTGGGTAAGGACGCCGCCTTGCAGTGCAAGAAACGTCGGTTCGATTCCTGGTCTGGGAGGATCCCGCGTGCCGCGGAGCGGCTGGACCGATGTGTCCAACGACCAAGCCGGAGCGCTGGAGCTCATGCGCCCAGAGCCGGCGCTCTGCAGTGAGGGAGGCCACCGCGATGGGAGGCCCACACAGGCCAAAGAACAAAGATGGATGAAAATGAATAAATGAAGAAGCAATAGAAGTGGCCAAAACAAAAGAATATTCTGTAAAAGAACTATCCTTCAATTAAAAAAAATTAATTAATTAATTAAAAAAAAAAACAGTGACTCTGCCCGCTAGTTCTCACACTGCCACCTTCCCAATCTCCCTCCTGACCATCCGCGTACGTGCCCCAGACCTACTATCCCGGAGAGCGCCCACTGAACGAGGACCCACCGCATGCTATGGACTGTCTCAACCGTGTTTCCACAGTGGACCTCGAAGGCAAGGACACGACGATGCTTGTTTTCCAGAGGTGGAAACCGAGCCTCCAGAACGCGATGTGAATCTCTCAAGGTCAAGGAGCTCATAGGGGTACAGCGCTCATGTGAACCCAGGCCTGCCAGCCCCAAGCCTGCGTCCTCCCCTAGACCCTGGCTCACCCTCAGATACCAACTGGCAAGGGAAGGGAGAGGCAGCCGCGTGAGCCAGGCGCACCTATGGACAGGCACTCTCAAGCCGGCCAAGGCCACGGCTGACAGCTGAGCCGGCTGGGGTGGAGGATCGTGAATGATTTCTGCGAGGCTTGCGCTGCCTCGGGGCACAGGGACCACCCCCTCCCACCCAGGCCTCGTCCCACCCCAGCTCACCGTTGATCAGCTCCAGGGCCTCCTCCTTGCTCCGGGTGATCTTCTCCTGCCGCCAGGACGAGGGTCGCCGTGACTGGCTGTGCTTGACCAGCAGGTGCGAGCAACGAACCCTGGTGGGCTCCCCTTGTCCATTTCTGCCACTGCCACTGCTGTTGCCACTCGGCCGCTCCCACTGGCTGGCGTTAGTGATGTGATTGAAGTAATACACCCGGCCTGGAAGAGAGGGGAGCAGAAGTCAGTTGGGACCGGCTCCAAGGATGCCAGAGACAGGCTGTGAGAGGGACTGGCCAACGAGATGCTCTCATTCAGCAAGCCCACTGCTGTCCACCAGTGCCACCAGGCCTTAGGGAGCTGACCCTCTAGGTGGGGGAGCTGACAGACACCAAACGAGCAAATAAAACCACGTAATCACTTTGGTTATGAATAACTTCAAGGGGGAAGAAAACAACCCGAGGTGAGGAAGAGATGTTCAGAGCATGCACTCAGGCAACCAGACTGCCTATTCAAATCTGCCACTCACTCCCTGCATGATCGCCCATCCCTGGGTCTCAGTTTTCTGACCTGTAAAATGGAGAAAATAAGGGTTTTGGGAAGGACGGCATGAGTCCACATCTGTAATGAGCTTAGGATAGCATGAGGCATGTATTAACACATTACTGACTAAAGGGTTTTTTGCAGAAACTAACGCCTGTGGCCAGAAATGTATCAGTGACTGTTGAGATACTCTGGTCAATAACACTCGGGTAACAAAAGACATATTAACACATCTCTGGTCAAAACGTGGGCTTCTCAGGTGGCGCGGCAGTAAAGAACCATTCTACCAATGCAGGAGGTTTAGTAAGAGATGCAGGTTCAATCCTTGGGTTGGGAAGATTCCCGGGAAGAGAAAATGGCAACCCACTCCAGTACTTTTGTCTGGAAAATCCCACAGACAGATGAATCTGGGGGGCTACAGTCCCTAGGGTCATAAACAGTCAGACACAACTCAGTGCACACACATCACGTGAGGCCTCTGGTCAATACAAGTGTGACGGCTACTAGTATCTCCATTTTATAGGCTACGAAATGGAACAGCGTGTCCTGGGTATTGATTCTGCTGCAGAAACTACACCCACCTGTGTGACACACAAAAGTTCTCTCCTTTCCCCCACCCAGTGGCAGAACTGGGGGCCAGCATTATGGGGTCAGATGTGACTCTGACACTAAGAAGCATGGGGTGAGGACTGCCAACAAGAAGCCTGAAGTAGGACAACAGTATCTAAAAGAAGCTTAAAAGATAAATAAATTACAAAAAAAAAAAAAAAAAGAAGCCTGAAGTAGGACCCAGTAGAGACAGGGTGTCATTCCCGGAGTGGAGGGTCTGCCCGGGTGACACGGATGACTTGCCTTCGATGCCGTGAAGGGCTGGCTATCATCCTCAGGGAAGACTGTCAGGACTGAACTGGGAAGAAAGGATGGGAGTGGGGACGCCAAATTGGGCAGAGCACCGGCTTTACGCTGTAGGTCACAGCCATGGGTCGAGACTGCAGCAGGGTGGCCGAGAGCTGAGCCACGGACTGCCTCAAAGACCCTGGCGGTGGGCCCCAGATCCCTGAACCTCTGTCTTCCCGCCTGAAAAATGGAGAAAATAAGGGTTTTGGGAAGGACATGAGTCCACATCTGTAATGAGCTTAGGATAGCATGAGGCATGTATTAACACATTACTGACTAAAGGGTTTGCAGAAACTAAGGCCTGTGGCCAGAAATGTATCAGTGACTGTTGAGATACTCTGGTCAATAACACTCGGGTAACAAAAGACATATTAACACATCTCTGGTCAAAACGTGGGCTTCTCAGGTGGCGCGGCAGTAAAGAACCATTCTACCAATGCAGGAGGTTTAGTAAGAGATGCAGGTTCAATCCTTGGGTTGGGAAGATTCCCGGGAAGAGAAAATGGCAACCCACTCCAGTACTTTTGTCTGGAAAATCCCACAGACAGATGAATCTGGGGGGCTACAGTCCCTAGGGTCATAAACAGTCAGACACAACTCAGTGCACACACATCACGTGAGGCCTCTGGTCAATACAAGTGTGACGGCTACTAGTATCTCCATTTTATAGGCTACGAAATGGAACAGCGTGTCCTGGGTATTGATTCTGCTGCAGAAACTACACCCACCTGTGTGACACACAAAAGTTCTCTCCTTTCCCCCACCCAGTGGCAGAACTGGGGGCCAGCATTATGGGGTCAGATGTGACTCTGACACTAAGAAGCATGGGGTGAGGACTGCCAACAAGAAGCCTGAAGTAGGACAACAGTATCTAAAAGAAGCTTAAAAGATAAATAAATTACAAAAAAAAAAAAAAAAAGAAGCCTGAAGTAGGACCCAGTAGAGACAGGGTGTCATTCCCGGAGTGGAGGGTCTGCCCGGGTGACACGGATGACTTGCCTTCGATGCCGTGAAGGGCTGGCTATCATCCTCAGGGAAGACTGTCAGGACTGAACTGGGAAGAAAGGATGGGAGTGGGGACGCCAAATTGGGCAGAGCACCGGCTTTACGCTGTAGGTCACAGCCATGGGTCGAGACTGCAGCAGGGTGGCCGAGAGCTGAGCCACGGACTGCCTCAAAGACCCTGGCGGTGGGCCCCAGATCCCTGAACCTCTGTCTTCCCGCCTGAAAAATGGGGGTGAGGTCAGAGACTAAGGACATCAAACCTCATGGGGTTAATGTGGAGAGTGGATGGCGTGGTATGCAAAGGGCTCACTAGCGCGCCTGACGTTCAATAAACTGAATTATTACTGAGACTGATTCCTAGCGGTTCTGGAGGTAGCAGCCTGAAATACCTCTGGCCCTGCATCTTGGTGGTCTGCAGAAAGAAGAGCAAGGGAGCTCCGGAGTCAGACAGACTGGACGAGCCCCCAGCCCCTGAAATTAATGATCTTGGGTGGGTTTCTGGTTTTCTGGCCTCAAGTTTTCTGATCTGCAAAATGGGGTTAAAACTACCCTCTCTCCGAAAGTTATGGCCATTCAGAGAAAACACCGCCCCCCAAAACGCTTGGCACTATGCTCGGTCCTGAGATACATGCGCCCTACATTCCTGACATTATTACTGGGGAAAGGCCTTAAATCGGGTCCCGGAGCACAGGAGCTGTTCTCAGGCGCAACCATCAGCCGGATATCGCAAACTTGGAATACGATGTGGGTTGCAGGCTGCGTGTTCGCAGGAGGAGGCTGTGAACCCGAGGGCGAGGAACACACTCCTGGGGCCCCGCCCTGAGCATGGTGTCGAGGTGTCCTCTCCCAGGGGTGCCCCCTGGAGCCAAGCGGGGTGTAAAGAGGTTCCCTCCGGACGTCTGGTGCATTAGGCCGAAGGAGAGGTGTCAGCGAGATCGGCAGGGCTAGGACCACCGCCAGAGGGAGTGCCGCGGGACCGCCATTCCCCCTACCCCCCGCAGCCCTGGGCCTCTCCAGCCCGGCCCTTGCCTCAATTTCCCCAGGGCTCCCTCTCCTCAGGCTCGCAGCCCCTCGGGTGGGCCAGGGCCGTTACCTGGGACGACGCGGAGCCAGGACCCGACGAGGGGGGGCCGCGTTCGGGGAGGACTGAACTGGGAAGAAAGGATGGGAGTGGGGACGCCAAATTGGGCAGAGCACCGGCTTTACGCTGTAGGTCACAGCCATGGGTCGAGACTGCAGCAGGGTGGCCGAGAGCTGAGCCACGGACTGCCTCAAAGACCCTGGCGGTGGGCCCCAGATCCCTGAACCTCTGTCTTCCCGCCTGAAAAATGGGGGTGAGGTCAGAGACTAAGGACATCAAACCTCATGGGGTTAATGTGGAGAGTGGATGGCGTGGTATGCAAAGGGCTCACTAGCGCGCCTGACGTTCAATAAACTGAATTATTACTGAGACTGATTCCTAGCGGTTCTGGAGGTAGCAGCCTGAAATACCTCTGGCCCTGCATCTTGGTGGTCTGCAGAAAGAAGAGCAAGGGAGCTCCGGAGTCAGACAGACTGGACGAGCCCCCAGCCCCTGAAATTAATGATCTTGGGTGGGTTTCTGGTTTTCTGGCCTCAAGTTTTCTGATCTGCAAAATGGGGTTAAAACTACCTCTCTCCGAAAGTTATGGCCATTCAGAGAAAACACCGCCCCCCAAAACGCTTGGCACTATGCTCGGTCCTGAGATACATGCGCCCTACATTCCTGACATTATTACTGGGGAAAGGCCTTAAATCGGGTCCCGGAGCACAGGAGCTGTTCTCAGGCGCAACCATCAGCCGGATATCGCAAACTTGGAATACGATGTGGGTTGCAGGCTGCGTGTTCGCAGGAGGAGGCTGTGAACCCGAGGGCGAGGAACACACTCCTGGGGCCCCGCCCTGAGCATGGTGTCGAGGTGTCCTCTCCCAGGGGTGCCCCCTGGAGCCAAGCGGGGTGTAAAGAGGTTCCCTCCGGACGTCTGGTGCATTAGGCCGAAGGAGAGGTGTCAGCGAGATCGGCAGGGCTAGGACCACCGCCAGAGGGAGTGCCGCGGGACCGCCATTCCCCCTACCCCCCGCAGCCCTGGGCCTCTCCAGCCCGGCCCTTGCCTCAATTTCCCCAGGGCTCCCCTCTCCTCAGGCTCGCAGCCCCCTCGGGGTGGGCCGGGGCCGTTACCCGGGGACGACGCGGAGCCAGGACCCCACAGGCATCGAGCGGCGGGGCCGCGTTCGAGGGGCGCGCTCGAGCCCTGCTTCGGGGGGCCCTCGAGGCCCCGCCCCAGCCCCGACCCCCGCGGCACCTGAGCTGCGGCTCATGCGCTTCTCCCAGCCGGGCGGCAGCTTCTCCTCGTCCGCCATCTTCCCTCCTGCCGCAGAGCCCGCTCCGCCTCCGCCGCACCGCCTCCACCGCCTGCGCCCGCCCACCGCCGCTGCCGATTGGCTGAGTCCGCCCCGCACGGGGGCCTGGCGGCGGCGCTCATTGGGCGCGCCAACTGTCCGGACTGGCTCTCTATTGAGCCGGAGCGGGAGGAGGCCGAGCCGCGCACCTTTTCTTGGGCCCCGCCCCGGCCGGCCTCGCCCAGGCCCCGCCCTCGTCCTTTCCGCGGCCGCTAAGTGGTGGGAAAGGGACGCGAGCCCGCCCTTTCAACGCCTTTTGCTGAGCTTCCAAGAAGCCCCGCCCCCTCCTTTGCGTCCTTCGCTGCAAAGCCCTTCGCATTGGCTACTGCAGCAGCAATTCCCGCCTTCCTAACCGTAACCCCCCACGCGGAAGTGTCTAGCTTGGGTGGAGGTAACCGCAGCAGTGGAGGATTTTGGAAAAGGCGGGGCTGCCTTTGCTGTTGCCATAGCAACTCAGTTACCTTGGTGATGAACAGCCAAGACTCCAGAAGCCTAAATTTGGCTCCCCTATTTCTCCCTCTTCCCACCTGTTTCCTCCAGATGTTCAAAGCTAGCCTACCTCCTTTTAATTTTTTGTGCAAGACTCTTTCCTCACGTTACTGACCCAAACATGAAGGTTTGGTTCCTTTGGAATCTACTCTAATTCACTAATTCCATCCCAGTTTCGCTTCTCTAACTCTGTCCTGGGTGACTGGTGGGTGTTGGCATCGCCATTCCGATGGGAACATCGTGGGACGCGTGCGTAGGAGGAAGATGAGCACAGTTTGAATGCATTTATTTTTAAACTTTATTGAAATGTCGTTGAGTGAGTCCAAAATTTAAAATTTATGGCTCCCTCTCCTCAGGCTCGCAGCCCCTCGGGTGGGCCAGGGCCGTTACCTGGGACGACGCGGAGCCAGGACCCCACAGGCATCGAGCGGCGGGGCCGCGTTCGAGGCGCGCTCGAGCCCTGCTTCGGGGGGCCCTCGAGGCCCCGCCCCAGCCCCGACCCCCGCGGCACCTGAGCTGCGGCTCATGCGCTTCTCCCAGCCGGGCGGCAGCTTCTCCTCGTCCGCCATCTTCCCTCCTGCCGCAGAGCCCGCTCCGCCTCCGCCGCACCGCCTCCACCGCCTGCGCCCGCCCACCGCCGCTGCCGATTGGCTGAGTCCGCCCCGCACGGGGGCCTGGCGGCGGCGCTCATTGGGCGCGCCAACTGTCCGGACTGGCTCTCTATTGAGCCGGAGCGGGAGGAGGCCGAGCCGCGCACCTTTTCTTGGGCCCCGCCCCGGCCGGCCTCGCCCAGGCCCCGCCCTCGTCCTTTCCGCGGCCGCTAAGTGGTGGGAAAGGGACGCGAGCCCGCCCTTTCAACGCCTTTTGCTGAGCTTCCAAGAAGCCCCGCCCCCTCCTTTGCGTCCTTCGCTGCAAAGCCCTTCGCATTGGCTACTGCAGCAGCAATTCCCGCCTTCCTAACCGTAACCCCCCACGCGGAAGTGTCTAGCTTGGGTGGAGGTAACCGCAGCAGTGGAGGATTTTGGAAAAGGCGGGGCTGCCTTTGCTGTTGCCATAGCAACTCAGTTACCTTGGTGATGAACAGCCAAGACTCCAGAAGCCTAAATTTGGCTCCCCTATTTCTCCCTCTTCCCACCTGTTTCCTCCAGATGTTCAAAGCTAGCCTACCTCCTTTTAATTTTTTGTGCAAGACTCTTTCCTCACGTTACTGACCCAAACATGAAGGTTTGGTTCCTTTGGAATCTACTCTAATTCACTAATTCCATCCCAGTTTCGCTTCTCTAACTCTGTCCTGGGTGACTGGTGGGTGTTGGCATCGCCATTCCGATGGGAACATCGTGGGACGCGTGCGTAGGAGGAAGATGAGCACAGTTTGAATGCATTTATTTTTAAACTTTATTGAAATGTCGTTGAGTGAGTCCATTTAAAATTATGGCTGTGGCACTCGTGGGACACTGAAGATGTGGTTGGAGACCTAGGGCTGCAGACTGACATGGGAATCAGGAGATCAACAAGGAAGAGTTCAATTACAGTTTATCTATAGAAAGAGGAGAGTGAAAAAAAGTTGGCTTAAAAGCCAACATTCAAAAAACATCATGGCATCCAGTGCCATCACTTCATAGCAAATTGATAGGGAAAAAGTGGTAACAGTGACAGACTTTATTTTCTTGGGCTCCAAAATCACTCCAGATGGTGACAGCAGCCATGAAACTCAAAGACTCTTGCTCCTTGGAAGAAAAGCTACTGACAAACCTAGACAGCATCAAAAGCAGAGACATCACTTTGCCAACAAAGGTCTGTATAGTCAAAGCTATGGTTTTTCCAGTAGTCATGTATGGATGTGAGAGTTGGACCATAAAGAATGCTAGGGGCCAAAGAATCAATGCCTTTGAATTGTGATGGTGGAGAAGGCTCTTGAGAGTCCCTTGGACAACAAGGAGATCAAACGAGTCAATCCTAAAGGAAACCAACCTTGAATATTCATTGGGAAGACTGATACTGAAGCTGAAGCTCCAATCCTTTGGCCACCTGATGCGAAGAGCCAACTCACTGGAAAACAGCCTAATGCTGGGAAAGACTGAGGGCAGGAGGAGAAGGAGACAACAGAGGATGAGATGGTTGAATGGCATCATCGACTCAATGGACATGACTTTGACCAAACCATCAGACATGGTGAAGGACAGGGAAGCCTGGCTGGTGTGCTGCGGTCCATGGGGTCGCAAAGCACTGGACTTGACTGAGCGACTGGACAACACAACTACACAATAGACATTTTTGGCGGTCATAAAAGGAGGGAGATGCTACTTACATTTAGTGGGTAAAAGCTGAGTATGATACTGAACAACCTGCAGCACAGTCTCCACAACAAAGAATGATCTCCCCCAAATGTCAACAGTGCCAAAATGAGGCAATTCTGAGACAGAATAATGATCAAAAGTAAGAAATCAATGCTGGTCTGAGGGCTTCTCTGGTGGTCCAGTGGGTAAGGACACCGCCTTGCAGTGCAAGGGGCGCCGGTTCGATCCCTGGCCTGGGAAGATCCCACATGCCGCGGAGCGGCTGGACCGATGTGTCCAATTACCGCGCTGGAGCTCTGGGGCACATGCGCCCAGAGCCGGTGCTCTGCGACAACAGAGGCCACCGCGATGGGAGGCCCACACGGGCCGGAGAACAAAGATGGATGAGAATGGACAAACGAAAGACCAATAGAAGTGGCCCGCCTGCTTCCCTCCCTCCCCACCTCACCCCCCTCAAATAAGAATAAATAAATAAAAAATAAATCTAAAAAAAAAAAGTTACTGGTCTGATACGATGAACTAAAATAGATTTCAAAAGAATTTCCTGTTTTCCTACTAATACCTTCTTCCAGTATGTGACCATTTCTTGGTCTTTCCTTGTCTTTCATGATCTTGAAACTTCTGAAGAGGAGAATGGCCTTCATTCTGATGTTTGGACATAATAAGGTTTGCCTGATATTTTCTTCATAATTAGATTGAGGTTATACATTATTGGGAAGGACTCCACAGAGATGATACGCCCTTCTCAGCACATCATCCCGAGTGATAATAATGTTTCAATATATTACAATGTACTAGGCTTCCCTGGTAGCTCATATGGGAAAGAATTTGCCTGCAATGCAGAAAACCCAGATTCGATACCTGGGTCGGGAAGATCCCCTGGAGAAGGGAATGGTGACCCACTCCAGTATTCTTGTGTGGAGAATCCCATGGACAGACCATGGGGTTGCAAAGAGTTTGACACAACTAACACTTTCACTTTGTTTGTCTGACTAACACTTTCATGTATTACTGGTTGTATTAGGGTATCTATTGCTGTATAACACATGACTCCACAATCTAGTGGATTAACATTTGTGATCTTAAGTTTCCATGGGTCAGGAATGCAGTGCAGTTTAGCTGGTCTCAGCAGGAGTGGCTGGTTATGGTCTTATCTGAAAGCAGACTAGGCAGGATCTGCTTCCAAGCTCCCTCACATGGCAGGATTTAATTGCTAACAGAATATAGAACTGAGGACCATGGTTCCTCACTGGCTATTGGCTAGGGGTCAATAAGGCAGCTCACAACATAGCAGCTGCGGGGTTTTCATCAATGAGAGCAAGACACAAATTACAACCATATCTCATCACTTCTGCCATATTGTTTTAAGTTGTTCAGTCACTCAGTCCTGTCTGACTCTTTGCAACCCCATGGACTGCCACACGCCAGGCCTCCCTGTCCCTCACCATCTCCTAAAGTTTGCCCAAGTTTACTGCACTGGTGATCCTATCCTTTGATCCTCCTCTCATCCTCTGATATCCTCTTCTGCCCTCAATCTTTCCCAACATCAGGGACTTTTCCAGTAAGTTGTCGTTCCTATCAGTGATCAAAATACTGGTGCTTCAGCTTCAGCACCAATCCTTCTAATGAATATTCAGGGTTGATTTCCTTTAGGATTGATTGGTTTGATCTCCTTGCGGTCCAAGGGACTTTCAGGAGTCTTCTCCAGCACCACAGTTCAAAGGCATCAATTCTTTGGCATTCTGCCTTCTTTATGGTCTGGCTCTCACCAAGTACATGACCACTGGGAAGACCATAGCCTTGATTATACAGTCTGGCCTATCAAGAGGAGGGAATTACACAATGGTATGAATACCAGATCATCAGGAGTCATCTTAGAGGCCATCTCCCACACTTGTGATATTTTTGATCACTTGGTTAAGGCAGTATCTGAACTATTTTGGGAGAGCTACTTTTTTTGGGGGGGGGAAGAGATCCTTTTGAGACTGTGCAAATATCCTACTTCTTAAACTTTCCTCCCCAAATTTAACATCTATTAGTGCATCTTGCCTACAGCAATTATTACTGTTCTGATACAAGGATTGGTGATTTTTTTTTTTAAGGATTGGTGAGTTCTTATTTCCCTCTTTTCTTCTACAGTTAACTGAAAGCATTTTGTGTCCCTTCTTCCTCACTCATTTACATACTATTATTTATTTATATGAATATGAGCAAGGGCTCAAAGATATTTATTTTATTCTTTGGGTTATAGTCCAATAGTATCACTCTTTTGTTGCTCGAATTGTTCCCCAAGTTTGGCCACTGAGAACTTTTCCACAGGTTGATCTTTGAGCTCTTTGAACATGCTTCCATCTTTATTTGATTACTTCTTACCTCAAGATGCTCCTGCCCCAGTTTGAATTTTCCCTGCCCTAGCTCTGGAATCAGTTTTGGCGACAAATTCTAATCTTTCCCTATTGTTTTAAGTTGTTCAGTCACTCAGTCCTGTCTGACTCTTTGCAACCCCATGGACTGCCACACGCCAGGCCTCCCTGTCCCTCACCATCTCCTAAAGTTTGCCCAAGTTTACTGCACTGGTGATCCTATCCTTTGATCCTCCTCTCATCCTCTGATATCCTCTTCTGCCCTCAATCTTTCCCAACATCAGGGACTTTTCCAGTAAGTTGTCGTTCCTATCAGTGATCAAAATACTGGTGCTTCAGCTTCAGCACCAATCCTTCTAATGAATATTCAGGGTTGATTTCCTTTAGGATTGATTGGTTTGATCTCCTTGCGGTCCAAGGGACTTTCAGGAGTCTTCTCCAGCACCACAGTTCAAAGGCATCAATTCTTTGGCATTCTGCCTTCTTTATGGTCTGGCTCTCACCAAGTACATGACCACTGGGAAGACCATAGCCTTGATTATACAGTCTGGCCTATCAAGAGGAGGGAATTACACAATGGTATGAATACCAGATCATCAGGAGTCATCTTAGAGGCCATCTCCCACACTTGTGATATTTTTGATCACTTGGTTAAGGCAGTATCTGAACTATTTTGGGAGAGCTACTTTTTTTGGGGGGGGGAAGAGATCCTTTTGAGACTGTGCAAATATCCTACTTCTTAAACTTTCCTCCCCAAATTTAACATCTATTAGTGCATCTTGCCTACAGCAATTATTACTGTTCTGATACAAGGATTGGTGATTTTTTTTTTTAAGGATTGGTGAGTTCTTATTTCCCTCTTTTCTTCTACAGTTAACTGAAAGCATTTTGTGTCCCTTCTTCCTCACTCATTTACATACTATTATTTATTTATATGAATATGAGCAAGGGCTCAAAGATATTTATTTTATTCTTTGGGTTATAGTCCAATAGTATCACTCTTTTGTTGCTCGAATTGTTCCCCAAGTTTGGCCACTGAGAACTTTTCCACAGGTTGATCTTTGAGCTCTTTGAACATGCTTCCATCTTTATTTGATTACTTCTTACCTCAAGATGCTCCTGCCCCAGTTTGAATTTTCCCTGCCCTAGCTCTGGAATCAGTTCTTTGGCGTTACTTCTCCCAGAAGCCTCGGTTCCTTTTACAGAATATTGTTTATAAGCCAAGACCTGAGGCCTCCCTAGTGGCTCAGTGGTAAAGAATCGACCTGCCAATGCAGAAAACACGGGTTCAATCCCTGGTCCATGAAGATCCCACATGCCATGAAGCAACGAAGCCCATGTGCCTCAACTACTGAGCCTGTGCTCTAGAGACTGAAAGAAAGTTCCAGCTACTAAGCCCTCGAGCTGCTACTGAAGCCAGTGCATCCTAGAGTCTGTGCTCCGCAACAGAAGAAGACACTGCAATGAGAAGCCTGAACACCACAACAACCAAGAGTAAAGTCCTTCACTGCAACTAGAGAAGTCTGTGCAGCAATGAAGACCCAGCACAGCCAAAATAAATTAGATATATAAAAAAAGACACCAAGATCTAGGTGCTGGCTGTGCTCACTGATAATGTGGTGTCACTGCTTCTGGTCCCTCTATACAGATAAACAAAGAAATATATGCACATATCCACGTCTGTATTTCTGCCTGTATCTGTAAACATTTTAAATAAAAACCGTGAGTTCAGGGGCTTCCTGGTCCAGTGGTTAAGGACACCGCCTTGCAGTGCAAGGGGCGCCAGTTCGATCCCTGGCCTGGGAAGATCCCACATGCCGCGGAGCGGCTGGACCGATGTGTCCAATTACCAAGCCGGAGCTCTGGCGTGCGTGCGCCCAGAGCTGGTGCTCTGTGATGACAGTGGCCACCGCGATGGGAGGCCCACAAGAGCCAAAGAACAAAGACGGATGAAAATAGATAAATGAAAGACCAATAGAAGTGGCCCGCCCATCCCCCTCCCTCCCCACCCCACCCTCCAAAAGATAAATAAATAAAATTTTATTTATTTATTCAAAAGATAAAAAAAAAAAAAAGAATGAGACCAAAAAAAAAGATCACCAATACAGAAAAAAGATCACCAATACAGAAAGATGGGAAGTAAAATATAAGAAAAGCTAACTGCTGGATGGTATAAAGACTGTATAATCATTCCAATTATACTGTATTTCAGAAAATTTCTGGATTCACTCAAATGTTAATTATTGCCACTGTCAGTAGGGATGTTATAAAAATAAGAAACTTAATTTTTAGCAAAACATTTGGATTTTTTTTTTTCACAAGCAGACTATTAGCACAGTCATTTAAAAAAAAAATAAAATCAGGGTCTTCCTGATGGTCCAGTGGCTAATAAGACTCCATGCTCCCCAACGCAGGGGGGGCCTGGTTTAATCCCTGGTTGGGGAACTAGCTCTCATAGTTTGCATGCCACAAACTAAAGATTCCATGTGCCTCAATTAACACCCAATGCAGTCAAATAAATAATAAAAATATTAAAATTAAAAAATTTTTACTGTTTAGAAATACACCTCAGAAGAGAGAATGGGGCCAAGAGTGGGGTCTTACTTTTAGCCTGTACTTTTCCATGCTGATTTGAAAACAAAGACTCAGCTTGTCAAGGCTGTCATGAAATTTTGAAAGCTGGGAGGAGGGGGATTTGTTTTTTAAGCTGACAGGTAAGGAGACTGAGCTATGTGAGCCTTAAGACCAGGAGTACCAGCAGACAGACATTTCTGATTTGTCAGGAAGAAGGGGAGCCCTGGGGGACAGGAGGGAAGCCACGGGGGCGGGTAGGAAGGAGGCCAGCGGAGACGGAGAAGAGACCATCCTCAGTGGACTACAGGCCAGCATCCCAGGCAATCGGCAGGTCTGCCTCCCAAGAAGCTTAGGGGAGCAGGAAGGCAGGAGGCTGGGTGGAGCTTCGGGGGAAGGGGAGGAGTGGGCTAGACTTGCTCGTGATTATGCATTATGCGGAGGAAGGACCAGCCAGGTTAATACACAGGGGATAAGGGATGGAGCAGGGTTCTAGATGAAACTCAAAGCAGCTCCGGAATGTGGCTCTGGGTAAGGACAGGGTCAAGGCTGAACCCAGGATCTGTGGCCAAGGGAAACAGAAACAGAGCCACTGATGGCCTGTCTACTCACATCCGAGGGAAGAAAGCAGATGAACAGTAATGCCAGATATCCTGTTTTAACTACATTATCTCACAGAGATGTGGGTGTCCATGATCCCAATCGCAGCGCCCCTTCTTAGAGGAAGAAACTGAGGATCGCCTCTGAGGAACTTCTGAATTCCACTAGCAGTGATCAAAATTGAAACCCAGTTGGACTGACTCTTGAGGCTGGGTTCGTCTTTATAGCCTGGGCCACTCTATTTAGCTCTGTCCATTAGCATTTCCTAAGTGCTGAGAACGGTGGCTGTGTAATCACGCTTTATCTCATCCCCACTTCACAACACACTAATGACATACACACAATCAGTTCCAAATTGAATAAGGAAATGAAGGTTAAGGGAGATTAAGCAACTCATTCTGGGTCACAGTTGTTGGCAGGGCTGGGGTTTCACCTATAGTCTGTCTGAATCTACACCTGTAGTCCTGTCTACGGCCAGACCACCCTGAACACGCCCGATCTTGTCTAAACCTGTAGTCCTAACTACTATTAATTCTACTAAGGTCTTTAACCAGAGGATCCTTGGTCTATTGATGACAATAATCCCAGGATCTCTTGACCTTCAGAGAGACCAAAGTGTTAAGTCACACTCAGTCCTGTCTGACTCTTTGTGACCCCATGGACTGTAACCCACCAGGCTCCTCTGTCCATGGAATTCTCCAGGCAAGAATACTGGAGTAGGTTGCCATTTCCTTCTCTAGCGGATCTTCCCATCCCAGGAATCAAACCTGGGTCTCCCGCATTGGCGGATTCTTAAGTCTTCTGAGCGGAGACGGAGAAGAGACCATCCTCAGTGGACTACAGGCCAGCATCCCAGGCAATCGGCAGGTCTGCCTCCCAAGAAGCTTAGGGGAGCAGGAAGGCAGGAGGCTGGGTGGAGCTTCGGGGGAAGGGGAGGAGTGGGCTAGACTTGCTCGTGATTATGCATTATGCGGAGGAAGGACCAGCCAGGTTAATACACAGGGGATAAGGGATGGAGCAGGGTTCTAGATGAAACTCAAAGCAGCTCCGGAATGTGGCTCTGGGTAAGGACAGGGTCAAGGCTGAACCCAGGATCTGTGGCCAAGGGAAACAGAAACAGAGCCACTGATGGCCTGTCTACTCACATCCGAGGGAAGAAAGCAGATGAACAGTAATGCCAGATATCCTGTTTTAACTACATTATCTCACAGAGATGTGGGTGTCCATGATCCCAATCGCAGCGCCCCTTCTTAGAGGAAGAAACTGAGGATCGCCTCTGAGGAACTTCTGAATTCCACTAGCAGTGATCAAAATTGAAACCCAGTTGGACTGACTCTTGAGGCTGGGTTCGTCTTTATAGCCTGGGCCACTCTATTTAGCTCTGTCCATTAGCATTTCCTAAGTGCTGAGAACGGTGGCTGTGTAATCACGCTTTATCTCATCCCCACTTCACAACACACTAATGACATACACACAATCAGTTCCAAATTGAATAAGGAAATGAAGGTTAAGGGAGATTAAGCAACTCATTCTGGGTCACAGTTGTTGGCAGGGCTGGGGTTTCACCTATAGTCTGTCTGAATCTACACCTGTAGTCCTGTCTACGGCCAGACCACCCTGAACACGCCCGATCTTGTCTAAACCTGTAGTCCTAACTACTATTAATTCTACTAAGGTCTTTAACCAGAGGATCCTTGGTCTATTGATGACAATAATCCCAGGATCTCTTGACCTTCAGAGAGACCAAAGTGTTAAGTCACACTCAGTCCTGTCTGACTCTTTGTGATCCCATGGACTGTAGCTCGCCAGGCTCCTCTGTCCATGGAATTCTCCAGGCAAGAATACTGGAGTAGGTCACCATTCCCTTCTCCAGGGGATCTTCCCCAACCAGGGATCAAACCTGGGTCTCCCGCATTGCGGGCGGATTCTTAAGTCTTCTGAGTCACCAGGGGAGCCCAAAGACACACCATGGCTAGCCCCAGAACTCTGGTCTTCCACTCAGGTACCCAGACTACTGGCTCCATTACTGGTCCAATCTTGAACTCTTATTGAGCAGCTGGGTACTGAGAATGCAATGACAACCAGATGCCAACCCTCCCCTCAAGAGAAAGCCCTCACTCAAAGATGACAACAACAAAACAGCCTCTTAAGTTTTTATTAACAGTGGTTTCTAAAAACAAGCATCCATATTGGTGTGGGGGTGAGGGTGGAAGGAGAGGGAAGAGCTGGGAGAAGGAATTCTGCTCTACTGGTAATAAAGCTCCAGGTTCATCCCATCATGGATTTCATCTGAAGTGAACGTGTTAAGGAATTCTCACTGTGGGCTCCATCCCCTCCCGTCCTGTCTCTCACAGCTGCCACCTCTTGGCACTGGGTCATTTTGATTTGGAAAGAATCCATACTTTGTATAAAAAAGTTCACCTTCCTTTTGCACAAAAGACATGCCCATGCTCGAATCTCACTCCGCCCTGACCTCCTGTCCCTACACTGGTGGAGCTCAGTAATGGACATTTTGACTGGGAATTGTCAAAGTCTTACAAGCCAAGTCAAAATATTTCACCAACCACCCTCCTCCCTCAACAAAATAATTACATGGCTCTCATTTTCTAAATACTTATCCTGTGCTACATTTACATTCTAGGTTAAATATGTAATGTGCATAATTCCGTACAGACCCAAGTAATATAGAGAACCGAATCTGAGTATGGAGATTCTTCCTCAAGAAGTCAAAGGATACAGTCCCCCAGAGACACGTGGTCCTTAAAAATCGTGTACCTGCAGGATAAATACTTTTTAGAATAAAGGCCTAATGAGGTTCTTCACCCCGGAGGCCAGCTGAGAAAGTTCTGCCTAAGCAGAGGGCTGGCTGCATCCCTCCTCCAACCAAACCCTTCTGGCCTGCTCCGATCCAGCCCCCAGCTCTACGACCCTGTACGCACCACTTCTTCAATACGATCTTGTTCCAACGGGTGCCAGTTTGGGCTGCGATCAGCTTCTTCAGGTCCCCGATGGTGTCATCAGTACTGGGCGCAGAGGAGTTAAGGCAAATGGAAGGAAGAGGTAGAACGCGACGAGGATAGCCCATTCCCGCCTCCACCCCTGCCTCCGGATTTAACTAAAGTCACCCTAAAACAAAGACTGAGATGCCTGCCTCACGCCAAGCACCCATGCCCAGAAGCCACCGCCTCTCGGCCACCAGAGGATACTTGCATTTAACGCGGACCTTCTTCCCCAGACGATCGTTGCAAACAACCTCGATCATCCTGGCTGGAGCTACACAGGGAGGGATTGGGAGACAACCGAGTCGGGACTTCAGGGGTCCCTTAGGCCCCAAAACCCCCGGTTATTGAGACTTGACGTTCACATCCCTATCACTCCCCCAGATCGAAATCTTCCCGGGCCCCAAGTCCCTGTTCCAGGGCTTCAGGCCCCAGGGCGACCGCGGACGCCGGGCAGCCGCGCTCCTCCTCTCCCGTACCCTGCCCGGGCCCCGACCGACGGCAGGGAGCCTGAAAGCCGAGCCTCGCCTCTCGCAGGCCGGCGGATCCTCGAAGGCCAGGTCCCATCACCTCTCCCGATTCGACACTCCTCTACCCGGGCCCCTTACCTCAAACCGCCTGAAACCAGCAGACGCCCACCACCGCTTCGCTCGAGTGCCGAGCCCGGGCTGGAGTCGACGCTAAGAAGCAACACGAAGAACAGGAAGCGGAAGTTCGCAACGGAAGCTCCGCCCCTGACCCCGCAGTGCCGGTTAACACAGCGCGGATCTCGCAGCACTGGGCAGGATGTGGATTGCAGTTCCCAGGGGCGGCTCGTCACGTATGGAGATTCTTCCTCAAGAAGTAAAGAAGCCAACACGTGCCTTAAAAATCGTGTACCTGCAGGATAAATACTTTTTAGAATAAAGGCCTAATGAGGTTCTTCACCCCGGAGGCCAGCTGAGAAAGTTCTGCCTAAGCAGAGGGCTGGCTGCATCCCTCCTCCAACCAAACCCTTCTGGCCTGCTCCGATCCAGCCCCCAGCTCTACGACCCTGTACGCACCACTTCTTCAATACGATCTTGTTCCAACGGGTGCCAGTTTGGGCTGCGATCAGCTTCTTCAGGTCCCCGATGGTGTCATCAGTACTGGGCGCAGAGGAGTTAAGGCAAATGGAAGGAAGAGGTAGAACGCGACGAGGATAGCCCATTCCCGCCTCCACCCCTGCCTCCGGATTTAACTAAAGTCACCCTAAAACAAAGACTGAGATGCCTGCCTCACGCCAAGCACCCATGCCCAGAAGCCACCGCCTCTCGGCCACCAGAGGATACTTGCATTTAACGCGGACCTTCTTCCCCAGACGATCGTTGCAAACAACCTCGATCATCCTGGCTGGAGCTACACAGGGAGGGATTGGGAGACAACCGAGTCGGGACTTCAGGGGTCCCTTAGGCCCCAAAACCCCCGGTTATTGAGACTTGACGTTCACATCCCTATCACTCCCCCAGATCGAAATCTTCCCGGGCCCCAAGTCCCTGTTCCAGGGCTTCAGGCCCCAGGGCGACCGCGGACGCCGGGCAGCCGCGCTCCTCCTCTCCCGTACCCTGCCCGGGCCCCGACCGACGGCAGGGAGCCTGAAAGCCGAGCCTCGCCTCTCGCAGGCCGGCGGATCCTCGAAGGCCAGGTCCCATCACCTCTCCCGATTCGACACTCCTCTACCCGGGCCCCTTACCTCAAACCGCCTGAAACCAGCAGACGCCCACCACCGCTTCGCTCGAGTGCCGAGCCCGGGCTGGAGTCGACGCTAAGAAGCAACACGAAGAACAGGAAGCGGAAGTTCGCAACGGAAGCTCCGCCCCTGACCCCGCAGTGCCGGTTAACACAGCGCGGATCTCGCAGCACTGGGCAGGATGTGGATTGCAGTTCCCAGGGGCGGCTTTGGGGGTCCCAAGCCTGGGCAGGAGAGCACCTGTGGACGGAGCGTGGGGCCGAGGGAGGGCCCAGGCTGGGGAGGGGAGTGGAGAATCAGAGGTCGTGGACCGATGCCCAGCCTTTTGGATGCGGTTGGTTGAAGGCCCTTTGTGGGGCCGAGACGTCGCGTAGTAGCATCTGGTGGGGACGCCAGCGACGCCCGGGGGACATCCCCGGGGGCCAGTGATCACAGCCCGTTCCTGAGCCCAGCGAAGCTTCTAACAGGAGCTTCAAGGGTACGGGGAGCCTGGATCAACTCCTGCAGGTGTACTATTTCCCCCACCCTCCGCCTTCATTCAGGGCTGGACCCCGGAAGCGTTTAGCTCATCCCTCCCCTCTGGCTATCTCGCCTGCCCCCAGGAGCATCTGGGGTGCTGAGTGCAGTCATTAAATGAAGGAGTCTTCTGATCTCCTTACCAGAATGGAGTTCAACTTACACGCCTATCTGCAACACTGACGACGAGGCTGGTAACTGCCCAAGTGCAAAATTTCCCAGCCTGTATCTTCAAGAAAGTCGCTCCCGCCCTGCAGGGGGCGCTGTGTACCCGATCCCAACTTTAGCTTTCAACTCCTAAGCAGCTCCTAGACTGATCTGGTTCCCCAGGGGTGGTGGGACAGGGGACACACCCCCACAAATCCAACCTGCCTGTAGAACTCACTGTTGAACTGTTCCCTCTCAGCAGACAGGATTCTTCTAGTTGACGAGCCTTAAAGGATTCACTCTGAAAAGGGGCCAGCAACCTGAGTCACCCAATCCACCTTCTCAAACTAAGACGTGAGATTTGGTGGAAGATACAAAAGGCTGGATGCTCTATGACCTTGTTGGGGCTGCCTTGACTTAAGGAACTGGTTCAGAACGTCCCACCTCCTAGGGGATCTCAAACAGGGGCGCTGTGGCTACCTGGAGGGGTGGGATGAGGAGGGAGATGGGGAAGATTTGGGGGGAGGGATATGTATACTTATGGCGGATTCAGGTCGATGTGTGGCAATAAACAACAAAACTCTGTAAAATACAAAAGAGAGGGGGGAAAAAATTCCTACCGCAAACACTAGACTCAAGGACTTTCCTGCCTCAGGACAGAAATCTGTTACACATCCAACCTCTGCAGAATCCTCCCTGACGGGTCTTGAGAACACAGGAGGGCATCTGAATGGAAAGCTTATTTAGATTGGAGACACAGGCTTTGGATCGAGACCGATGAGTCAAAACCTTAACCTTACCTATTAGTATTAAGCTGTGTGGTCTCAACGGGCTTCCCAGATGGTACTAGTGGTAAAGAACCCTGCCTGCCTGGTTTGATCCCTGCGTCGGGCAGATCCTCTGGAGGAGGGCACAGCAACCCACTCCAGTATTCCTGCCTGAGAGAATCCCATGGACAGAGGAGCCTGGCGGGCTGCAGTCTATAGGGTCGCAGAGAGTCAGACACAGCTGAAGCGACTGAACACACACAGGCACACATGTAGCCTCAGCGCTTCCACTCTCTGATTCTGCTTTTCCTCATCCAAAAGAACCAATGCGGCGAGAAGGGAGATGAAAGGTGAGGGGTCAGCTTGAAGAGACTGATGTGCCCGTGGAAGTTTGTGAGGAGCACATGTTTGTATTCTCATAGAAATACTAGGTCACATCAGGTGTTGATGGTGTTTTACACTAGGTGGCGAAATTGCTTAGTCTTCATATCCCTCTTCTTGGTGCTTTTGGTGTTTTCTGTTATTTACAAAGAACATGGATTACTTTTGTAATGAGGGGGCAAAGTAATT
Organism: Tragulus kanchil; assembly: GCA_022376925.1. Classification (NCBI taxonomy): domain Eukaryota; kingdom Metazoa; phylum Chordata; class Mammalia; order Artiodactyla; family Tragulidae; genus Tragulus; species Tragulus kanchil. The sequence goes on from JAIOJX010000029.1 coordinate 9,545,316, forward strand.
TTTAAAAATACGTGTATTCATTTGGCTACATGGAGTCCTAGTTGCCACATGTGGGATCTTTGTTCCCTGACCAAGGATTCAACCCACGTCCCCTATGTTGCAAGACAGATTCTTAATCACTGGACCACCAAGAAAGTCCCAGAAGAAGGTCTTTTTTTTTTTTTTTGACTGTACCACACGGCATAGTGGATCTTAACTTCCCAACCAGGGATTGAACCTGTGCACAAACGTTTGAGGCACAAAGTCTTCCACTGGGCCGTCAGGGAAGTAAATGTTGTTTTTAAAACACAAGAAGTTTTCATTTTACAGTGCTTTATTCAAAGCTAGCTAGGGAATTTCCCTGGTTGTCCAGTGGTTAGGACTTTCTCACTGCCTAGGGCCTGGGTTCAGTCCCTGGCTGCCTGGCTGGGGAACTAAAATTCTGAAAGTCATGCAGCACAGAAAAAAGAGAGAGAACTCCCCTCTCAAAAGAAACCCCACAAATTAAAAAAAAAATAGAAGATAGCTAAAGCACAGGACTGTGATGCTGAGTTATGGGAGGACTGGAAAGGGGTAAGGAGTGCTACTGAAAGGGGAGGAAAATGGAAAATAAACTCTAGGAGTATTGGGGGCTTGGGCTTAATGGGTAGTGGTGGAAATCTCCTAGGGTGCTGCCAGTCCCAACTGGGCTAAGGCATTCTGAGAGGTGGAAGGGATGGGGCCACGGGAAGTCCCAGGACTAGGCTGCCACTGCTGCATGGACTCCTGCCTCCAGAGCTGGGTGGGAAGGGGAGAGGCCTCTGGAGACAGGACACCTCACCTTAGAGAGCTCTCTCTATTTCCTGGTAAATATCACTGGGAACTTATCATGTGGGTACCCATTACCTGCCCACGAAGGGCCAGGACAGCCCCAGCCTCCCATCTTGACCTCAAAAGGGTGTGCTGTCCCATCTGCTACTGGTAGGAGCTAGATGCTTCCCAGGAGGGAGAGTTCTGGGTCATGACACAAGGGGCAAGCTGGGCAGGTCCCCTCTAGGTGGCGAAATTTACTGGTGCTTTTGGTGTTTTCTGTTATTTACAAAGAACATGGATTACTTTTGTAATGAGGGGGCAAAGTAATTTTTAAAAATACGTGTATTCATTTGGCTACATGGAGTCCTAGTTGCCACATGTGGGATCTTTGTTCCCTGACCAAGGATTCAACCCACGTCCCCTATGTTGCAAGACAGATTCTTAATCACTGGACCACCAAGAAAGTCCCAGAAGAAGGTCTTTTTTTTTTTTTGACTGTACCACACGGCATAGTGGATCTTAACTTCCCAACCAGGGATTGAACCTGTGCACAAACGTTTGAGGCACAAAGTCTTCCACTGGGCCGTCAGGGAAGTAAATGTTGTTTTTAAAACACAAGAAGTTTTCATTTTACAGTGCTTTATTCAAAGCTAGCTAGGGAATTTCCCTGGTTGTCCAGTGGTTAGGACTTTCTCACTGCCTAGGGCCTGGGTTCAGTCCCTGGCTGCCTGGCTGGGGAACTAAAATTCTGAAAGTCATGCAGCACAGAAAAAAGAGAGAGAACTCCCCTCTCAAAAGAAACCCCACAAATTAAAAAAAAAATAGAAGATAGCTAAAGCACAGGACTGTGATGCTGAGTTATGGGAGGACTGGAAAGGGGTAAGGAGTGCTACTGAAAGGGGAGGAAAATGGAAAATAAACTCTAGGAGTATTGGGGGCTTGGGCTTAATGGGTAGTGGTGGAAATCTCCTAGGGTGCTGCCAGTCCCAACTGGGCTAAGGCATTCTGAGAGGTGGAAGGGATGGGGCCACGGGAAGTCCCAGGACTAGGCTGCCACTGCTGCATGGACTCCTGCCTCCAGAGCTGGGTGGGAAGGGGAGAGGCCTCTGGAGACAGGACACCTCACCTTAGAGAGCTCTCTCTATTTCCTGGTAAATATCACTGGGAACTTATCATGTGGGTACCCATTACCTGCCCACGAAGGGCCAGGACAGCCCCAGCCTCCCATCTTGACCTCAAAAGGGTGTGCTGTCCCATCTGCTACTGGTAGGAGCTAGATGCTTCCCAGGAGGGAGAGTTCTGGGTCATGACACAAGGGGCAAGCTGGGCAGGTCCCCTCTGCCCCTTGTTACCTAAGTCTCTGACCCAGAGGAAAGAGCTTCTATGTAGGGGTGCCCTTCCCTCCACTCCTGTACTCTTGGTGGGGAGGGGATGGTTCTTAGGAACCCTGTGTAACTGAGTTGGACATAGGGACACCTGAGGTCTGCTGAACTTAAAGATTCTCCAGAGGGGAAATAATTTTTGAGGCAGTTAGTTGCTCAGAAGGTCCCTTCCCCCAACATCTCCGTCTGTCGGCAGGCCTTGGAGATGTAGCAGTGACCAAGGCCAACCTGCCAGCCCAGAATTCAGTCTGATACCGGAGGAAAACAAGTAACGAAGAAGACAAGAGGCCCTTGTAATACAGTGTGACCCGTGCTGTGAAGGCGGGGGTGGGGTGGGGGAACCCGAAGCCCCTAGCAACAGAAGAGGCATTGTCCCTTTGTGATGTCATGGGCTTTCTAGAGGGAATCACAGCCAGAGAGCCCTGTGATAGAGGCCCACCCTCTGGCATCATAAAAATCTGGGCTGGTGGCCCTGGCAAGCAGCTTGACCTCTGTGTTATCCTGGTGGGGAAACTAAGTTCCCACATGCAGTGTACAGCCCAGCCAAAAGAAAATTTTAAAAAACAAACTCATGAAGATATATATGTTAAATTTCTGCAATTATTTATCAACTATATCTGAACAAAGCTTAAAAAAATCTGTATTGCATTCACTTATCCATAAGTCACTGTGGTAGTCACCTGTTAAGATGAGGAAACCAGAAACTCCTGGACCACCAAGTCAACCATTAGACTACCAGGGAAGTCCCAGTTTTGCATTTCATACACAATTTCTTCTGTGTGTGCATGTATTAAAAGCATGTTTTGCCAGAGAATTCCCTGGTGGTCCAGTGGTTATGACTCAACTTCATTCCCTGGGTGCACAGCACAGCAAAACAAACAAAAGCCCCGACAAACAAAAAGCCGTGTATTGCCAGTATAGGCTCTTGGAAGTGTGACGTGGCAAACCGTATTCAAAATTAAACTTCACATGTCCTTTGATCTATCAACCCAACTACTGGTTTGATTTATCCTATAGCAACAGAAACACAGGAAGTATATACTACACACACACACACACACACACACACACACACACACACACATATATATGTATATGTGTATATATATAAATCTATGTGCAAAGAGAATGTTTAGCTTCAGCATTGTTTGCAATAATAAGCCTGGAAGCAACCTGAATGTTCATCAGTACGGGAATGTTGAATAAATTTCACAGCCCTTATGACTTGCAACTTTAAAAATGAGTGCTATATACATCTGGAGGAAGTGTCAATTCAGGTTCTGTGGACAACAATTTGGCGCCATCAATAAAAGCAAAAAATTCCACAGGTTTTTTAACAAGCTATTTCACTTCTACAAATTTATTCTCGTACACAAGAAAGCATTATTCGGTTAAAAAAAAAAAAAATGGAGTCTTCGCCCTCCCCCAGGCCCTTCTCTCTTCGTCTCCGCAATCCCGCCCTTTAGGATTTGGCATCGTCCTGGCCACGCCTTCCGGGCTTGGTCTAAGCACTGAGAGTGCAGGTCTCGCCCTTAACCTCGTCTCCGTGCTCGTCACCACTCTAGCCACGCCTCCGGGGCGTAGTCCTAGTCTCCAGCCACGCCTCTAGTCTCGTTCCTGCCCTTAGCCCCGCCCCAGGTCTCGTCACCGGCGGATTTGGCCCGCCTCTCCGGCCACGCCCCGAGTCTTGTTCCCACCCTTGACCCCGCCCCGGATCTCAAGTCACCGCCCTAGCCACGCCTCTAGGGCTAGGTTCTAGTCCCGAGCCACGCCTCAAATCTCTTTCCCGCCCTTAACCCCGCGCCGGGCAAGTCCTCGCCTTAGCCACGCCTTCCGGATTTGGTCCTTGTCCCAGCCCCATTCTCAGTGCCAAATTCACATCCCGTGCTGGTCTGGCGTCTGGGCCCTACCACGGACTCTCAAGAGGAAAGTCGAAACTCCGCCGGCTACCGGAAGCCAAGCTCATCTCCCTGCCTGCACCCTCTCTTCCCCGCGCTTCTTAGGGCCCCCACAGGTCTAGTCCCCAAGTTTCTTTAGAAGGAAGCGGAAGTGCGTGTCAACGGGATAATGGCGACTTTTGCCGACTTGCCGGACTCGGTTCTGTTGGAGATCTTCTCTTACCTCCCGGTCCGGGACCGGATCCGCATCTCCAGGTTCGGCCCCCCGAGGGAGGGAAGGGCCAGGCGGGGGGCGCACTAGGAGATGCACATCTGGTCTCCGCAGGGCCGGGGTCGTTCTAACTGCGAGTCCCCTCCCCCAGGGTCTGTCACCACTGGAAGAAACTGGTGGACGACCGGTGGCTCTGGCGACATGTTGACCTGACGCTCTACACGGTATGCGGGTCTGGCCGGGCAGGCCTGGGCCGCGGTCGGGTTGGCTGGATTTCGAGGAACGCTCCTCCAATCCAGTATTTCAAGCGCGGCTCTCCCGGCTCTCCCCATCCCTTACTTGTACCGCTGTGACCTCCAGGGTTCAGCTTCCCGTCTCCAGAATGGGTATGATCAAGGTCGTGCAGGACAAGGGCTTACTGATGAGTTTTCATGGAGAGGCTATTTTCTATATTCAGCTTATTTTCAGAATTAAGCTCCTGAGTAGTGCAACCAAATCACTTCCATTTTCTCCCACTTGCGCTTTATTTTTCTTTGTTGTTGTAAAGTCGCCAAGTTGGCCGACACTTTGCGACTCCATGAACTGCAGCACGCCTGGCTCCTCTATCTTTCACTATCTCTTGGAGTTGGCTCAAATGCATGGCCATTGAGTTAGTGATGCTATCTAACCATCTCATCCTCTGCCGCCCCCTTCTCCTTTTGCCTTCAGTCTTTCCTAGCGTCGGGGTCTTCTCCAGTGAGTTGGCTCTTTGCGTTTTTCTTTTTATTATGAAGTATTTCAAATAGATATAGAAATATATTAAAAAAGAAATGTACAGAGGATAATACCTGGAATTATGCATTCACCACCTAGATTTAATCTTTTTAAACCTTTGGCTTTATTCACTGCAGATCTTGTGAACACACATAATAGTTTCTCGTTCCATTGGAGATCTTCCCCCTACCGGAAGCCAAGCTCATCTCCTGCCTGCACTCTCTCTTCCCCGCGCTTCTTAGGGCCCCCACAGGTCTAGTCCCCAAGTTTCTTTAGAAGGAAGCGGAAGTGCGTGTCAACGGGATAATGGCGACTTTTGCCGACTTGCCGGACTCGGTTCTGTTGGAGATCTTCTCTTACCTCCCGGTCCGGGACCGGATCCGCATCTCCAGGTTCGGCCCCCCGAGGGAGGGAAGGGCCAGGCGGGGGGCGCACTAGGAGATGCACATCTGGTCTCCGCAGGGCCGGGGTCGTTCTAACTGCGAGTCCCCTCCCCCAGGGTCTGTCACCACTGGAAGAAACTGGTGGACGACCGGTGGCTCTGGCGACATGTTGACCTGACGCTCTACACGGTATGCGGGTCTGGCCGGGCAGGCCTGGGCCGCGGTCGGGTTGGCTGGATTTCGAGGAACGCTCCTCCAATCCAGTATTTCAAGCGCGGCTCTCCCGGCTCTCCCCATCCCTTACTTGTACCGCTGTGACCTCCAGGGTTCAGCTTCCCGTCTCCAGAATGGGTATGATCAAGGTCGTGCAGGACAAGGGCTTACTGATGAGTTTTCATGGAGAGGCTATTTTCTATATTCAGCTTATTTTCAGAATTAAGCTCCTGAGTAGTGCAACCAAATCACTTCCATTTTCTCCCACTTGCGCTTTATTTTTCTTTGTTGTTGTAAAGTCGCCAAGTTGGCCGACACTTTGCGACTCCATGAACTGCAGCACGCCTGGCTCCTCTATCTTTCACTATCTCTTGGAGTTGGCTCAAATGCATGGCCATTGAGTTAGTGATGCTATCTAACCATCTCATCCTCTGCCGCCCCCTTCTCCTTTTGCCTTCAGTCTTTCCTAGCGTCGGGGTCTTCTCCAGTGAGTTGGCTCTTTGCGTTTTTCTTTTTATTATGAAGTATTTCAAATAGATATAGAAATATATTAAAAAAGAAATGTACAGAGGATAATACCTGGAATTATGCATTCACCACCTAGATTTAATCTTTTTAAACCTTTGGCTTTATTCACTGCAGATCTTGTGAAACACACATACAGATACTTCTATACACACATATGCACACAACATTTATAGGTGTATTTCTTGCACAAGTGGATTTGCATCCCTTCATGTTATTTACTTCCTATGCATTTTTCATAAGCAATATATAGTATTGTTAATGTGTTTCTAAAATTCAGATACTATTCTGCTCTTTAGATAATTAAATGCTATTTTACTTACATTAATATATCCACCCATAACTGGCTTTATTCACACATCTCTTTTGAGATTTATTCTTTTATTATTATTATTATTATTTGGCGGGGGCTGTACCACACAGCATGTAGGATCTTTATTCCCTGACCAGGGATTGAACACACACCTCCTGCATAAGGAGTGTGCAGTCTTAAACCACTGGACCACCAGGGAAGTCCTTGAGATTTATTTATTCTAATGGGCACTTGTAAATCTCATTCCTCTTCATTGCTGTTGAATGAATATATCACAGTTTGTTTATTTGTTTTCTTGTTGACAGATAGGTTATTTCCAACCTTCTACTATGACAAATAGCTTTATAAGGCCATGTCTCAAACTTTACTGTGCATATGAATCACCTGTTGGTGCTGGGCTGGTGCTGGGATGGTGCTGGGCGCTCAGTCGTGTCTCTTTGCCACCCTTTGGCCTGTAGCCTGCCAGGCTTCTCTGTCCATGAGATTTCCCAGGCAAGAATGTTGGAGGGGGTTGCCATTTCCTCTTCCAGGGAATCTTCCCAACCCAGGGATTGAACCTCCATTGTCTCCTGCATTGCAGGCAAACTCTTTACCTGCTGAGCCACCAGTCCATGTGATTATGAAAAATTTCAAACATATGTAAAAGTTGAAAGAACAGTGCAGAGAATCCAAAATTGCACCACCTTAATAGTTATCTCCATTTGTTTTATCATCTGTTGATCCATCTGTACCTCCTTCTTTCCATCAAACTTTTATCTTTTCAATTTTGTTTCTTTTAAATTTTTATTTATTTTGTTTCCCATTTTACTTTTTAAGTATGCTTCAAAATCAGCTGCAGATGAGAGTCTACTTCATCGCTAAATAGTTTAGCACACAAAAAAAATAAGTTAAACACACATACAGATACTTCTATACACACATATGCACACAACATTTATAGGTGTATTTCTTGCACAAGTGGATTTGCATCCCTTCATGTTATTTACTTCCTATGCATTTTTCATAAGCAATATATAGTATTGTTAATGTGTTTCTAAAATTCAGATACTATTCTGCTCTTTAGATAATTAAATGCTATTTTACTTACATTAATATATCCACCCATAACTGGCTTTATTCACACATCTCTTTTGAGATTTATTCTTTTATTATTATTATTATTATTTGGCGGGGGCTGTACCACACAGCATGTAGGATCTTTATTCCCTGACCAGGGATTGAACACACACCTCCTGCATAAGGAGTGTGCAGTCTTAAACCACTGGACCACCAGGGAAGTCCTTGAGATTTATTTATTCTAATGGGCACTTGTAAATCTCATTCCTCTTCATTGCTGTTGAATGAATATATCACAGTTTGTTTATTTGTTTTCTTGTTGACAGATAGGTTATTTCCAACCTTCTACTATGACAAATAGCTTTATAAGGCCATGTCTCAAACTTTACTGTGCATATGAATCACCTGTTGGTGCTGGGCTGGTGCTGGGATGGTGCTGGGCGCTCAGTCGTGTCTCTTTGCCACCCTTTGGCCTGTAGCCTGCCAGGCTTCTCTGTCCATGAGATTTCCCAGGCAAGAATGTTGGAGGGGGTTGCCATTTCCTCTTCCAGGGAATCTTCCCAACCCAGGGATTGAACCTCCATTGTCTCCTGCATTGCAGGCAAACTCTTTACCTGCTGAGCCACCAGACCATGTGATTATGAAAAATTTCAAACATATGTAAAAGTTGAAAGAACAGTGCAGAGAACGCAAACTTGCCCACCATTAATAGTTATCTCCATTTGTTTTATCATCTGTTGATCCATCTGTACCTCCTTCTTTCCATCAAACTTTTATCTTTTCAATTTTGTTTCTTTTAAATTTTTATTTATTTTGTTTCCCATTTTACTTTTTAAGTATGCTTCAAAATCAGCTGCAGATGAGAGTCTACTTCATCGCTAAATAGTTTAGCACACATAATAAAGATTAACTAGGACATATGTTTTATGTTTCTCGCTTTGAGGTTTAATTTTTAAAAATCACACATCATGAATAATTCTTATATGGTGATGGACATTAACTAGACTTCTTGTGATGATCATGTCATAATATAGACAAATATCAAATCAATATGCTTGAAATATATTGTGTTATATGTCAATTATATCTAAATGAAAACAAAACAAAAACAAAAAACCCTGAAGTATTGTGTCAGATGAAGCTAAGAGCCTTGGCACAGTCATCTCCTGGTATGTCCAGTCTGTCCCCAGAATAACTATGATAAGCATAGAATTTCCTTCTTTCACATCTTCTATACTTTTAAACCGTTGGGTCTTTATAGGGAAGGAAAGGGCAGTGGTTACAAGAGCAAGACTGGCCTTTGTAGTCAGGCTGTGTCAAATCATAGCTGTGCTCTTGCAGCAAGATTTGGCCAATGTGTTTTTCCAGGGTTTTTTAGGGGATGACCTGTTATGCAACCAGGTACTGTGAGCTTTCTAGTTCAATGCTCAGCACTGGACCTGGCAAACAATAGGTACTCAATACAAGGTAACCATTATGGTTGAAATAATTGTACCCATGTAAATTATACACACAGACACACACACATATACATATATATACACATAAATATGTATATGTGTGTGTGTGTGTGTGTATATATATATATACATATACATACATACATACATACATACATATATACATACATACTTATACACACACACACACACACACACACACATACATACATATAATGGTTTCCCAGGTGGGGCTTGTGGTAAAGAATCTGCCTGCCAGTGCAGGAGGCCTAAGGGATTTGGGTTCAATCCCTGGGTCAGGAAGATCCCCTGGAGGAGGGCATGGCAATCCACTCCGGTATTTTGTTTTATTTTGGTTTGTTAACTCTAGTACACCTGCCTGGGAAATCCCAGGGGACCTGGATCACAAAGAGTCAGACATGACTTACCGACTAAACAGCAACCAAAAATTATTTCTTCTTTCTTTAACCTTCAAGGTATTCACTCAAACTTTTATCTTTTCAATTTTGTTTTTTTAATTTTAGTTTCCCATTTTACTTTTAAGTATGCTTCAAAATCAGCTGCAGATGAGAGTCTACTTCATCGCTAAATAGTTTAGCACACATAATAAAGATTAACTAGGACATATGTTTTATGTTTCTCGCTTTGAGGTTTAATTTTTAAAAATCACACATCATGAATAATTCTTATATGGTGATGGACATTAACTAGACTTCTTGTGATGATCATGTCATAATATAGACAAATATCAAATCAATATGCTTGAAATATATTGTGTTATATGTCAATTATATCTAAATGAAAACAAAACAAAAACAAAAAACCCTGAAGTATTGTGTCAGATGAAGCTAAGAGCCTTGGCACAGTCATCTCCTGGTATGTCCAGTCTGTCCCCAGAATAACTATGATAAGCATAGAATTTCCTTCTTTCACATCTTCTATACTTTTAAACCGTTGGGTCTTTATAGGGAAGGAAAGGGCAGTGGTTACAAGAGCAAGACTGGCCTTTGTAGTCAGGCTGTGTCAAATCATAGCTGTGCTCTTGCAGCAAGATTTGGCCAATGTGTTTTTCCAGGGTTTTTTAGGGGATGACCTGTTATGCAACCAGGTACTGTGAGCTTTCTAGTTCAATGCTCAGCACTGGACCTGGCAAACAATAGGTACTCAATACAAGGTAACCATTATGGTTGAAATAATTGTACCCATGTAAATTATACACACAGACACACACACATATACATATATATACACATAAATATGTATATGTGTGTGTGTGTGTGTATATATATATATACATATACATACATACATACATACATACATACATATATACATACATACTTATACACACACACACACACACACACACACATACATACATATAATGGTTTCCCAGGTGGGGCTTGTGGTAAAGAATCTGCCTGCCAGTGCAGGAGGCCTAAGGGATTTGGGTTCAATCCCTGGGTCAGGAAGATCCCCTGGAGGAGGGCATGGCAATCCACTCCGGTATTTTGTTTTATTTTGGTTTGTTAACTCTAGTACACCTGCCTGGGAAATCCCAGGGGGACCTGCTGATCACAAAAGAGTCAGACATGACTTACCGACTAAACAGCAACCAAAAAATTATTTCTTCTTTCTTTAACCTTCAAGGTATCATTTTGCCACTCCTTCCTGCATGTCTTGAGGAGTTACCCATGTTTGAATCTCTGAATCCTCTTTGTTCTTAGTTGTTATCTACATGGCTGTTGTCAGTGGGCATTTTGGCTGTTAAAACCATGACAGAACCAATGTTTCTGTAGGGTAAATTCCACAAAACAGGTATTACTAGGTCAGGCAGTATGTGCATGTAAACCACCTGAAGAATTAGTTTAAAAAAAACAAGTGGGGGAGGGGCCAAAGAGAAATACACAGGATTGAAAATATACAAAATTATAAAAATTGGACAGTAAGGTCTCTGCCTGCTCTTGTTGCCCAAGTCACCTTGTTCTTTCCCGGAGAGGCAGCAGATGATCCTGTATTCTTCAAAACAAAACAGGTACCAGTGGATGTCCATAGTTTAAACTTGAGTAAAAACCACCAGATTGCATTTCAAAGTAGCCAGACCGAGTCCTAGCCACAGGACCCGAGAACTGCTTCTCTACCTCCTGGCCAGTGTTGATATCAGCAAACTTCAAGGATTTTTCTCCTTTCGTCCTTTCACAAGTAAAAATGACTCAACTTCTGGCTTTGTGGCCATTTGATATTTTGCCAACGGGGATGTCTACTCTTGTGACTTACCCATGCTTTGGCCAGGGTTTTTAGGGAGTCTCTTTCCCTCAGCACAAACTTGCAGGTCTGAATTTGATCAGGAAGATTTGGTTTCTCTGTCAAGAGTGGTCTGCAGCGGAAAGGCATAAATTAGGAGTTTGAGATTAAAATATACACACTACTATATATAAAATAGATAAACCAACAAGGACCTACTATATAGCACAGGGAATGATACTCAGGATTTTGTAATAACCTAAAGGGGAAGATAATGTAAAAATGGAGACCTGGATTCGATCCCTGGGTTGGGAAGATCTACTGGACAAGAGAATGGGTACGCAGTCCTGTATTCTTCCCTGTCCATAGACAGGAGCCTGGTGGGCTACAGTCCATGGGGTCGCAGAGAGTCAGACATGACTGAGCGAGTAAGTCTTTCACTTTTTTGTATATTTTATATATGAAAAAATATATATTTCATTCATGTGGGGTGGCCAAAAAAAAAAAAAAGAGCAAGGAGATAAAAATATTGCTGAGTGGATTCACTTTCATTTTTTTTTTTTACCTTAAAAGCCACAACGTTTTATTAAATAAACCTGGAATCAATGGTATTATGGCAGTAAACATTTCCTAGGGTATATATACAAATCACAGTGATTTTCATTGTGCAAGGAACGAACAGGTTTAGAAACGGGCTTTTTTGTTGTTGTTTTTTCACTTTCTCACTTATTCCAGAAAGTAATGAGAGCCCCCTCTCTTGCTAGACACAGATCTGCGATGGTCTCTTCCCTGCCATAGCTTTTGTTCAAACCTAGAGATCAAAATGGTGAGGTTAAACCGTCCTGTTACTCCTGGGAAGGCATCTGGTCGGGTGGGGCTGATGCGGGAAGGACAGAATTCCCAGGGAGCCTCAGAACCCCAGCTGGGGTGTATCTGTCTCCAGGCGGGTAGGGCTCCTGGAAGATGCCCCATATCTCTGGTCAGTCACCCTCCCATCTCTGGCTCTTACAGATGCGGCCCAAAGTCATGTGGCATCTCCTTCGCCGGTACATGGCTTCCAGGCTCCATTCCCTGCGGATGGGTGGCTACCTGTTCTCGGGCTCCCAGGCTCCCCAGCTGTCCCCCACCCTGTTGAGGGCCCTGGGCCAGAAATGCCCCAACCTTAGGCGCCTCTGCCTGCACGTGGCCAACCTGAGCATGGTGCCCATCACCAGCCTGCCCTGCACCCTGAGGACCCTGGAGCTGCACAGCTGCGAGATCTCCATGGCCTGGCTCCACAAAGAGCAGGACCCCACGGTACTGCCCCTGCTGGAGTGCATCGTGCTGGACCGCGTCCCCGCCTTCCGCGACGAGCACCTGCAGGGCCTCACGCGCTTCCGCTCCCTGCGCTCGCTGGTGCTGGGCGGCACCTACCGGGTGACCGAGACGGGGCTGGATATGGGCCTGCAGGAGCTGAACTACCTGCAGAGGCTGGAGGTGCTGGGCTGCACCCTCTCAGCTGACAGCACTCTCCTGGCCGTCAGCCGCCACCTCCGAGATGTGCGGAAGATCCGGCTGACCGTGCGGGGCCTTTCGGCCCCCGGCCTTTCAGTTCTGGAGGGCATACCGACCCTGGAGAGTCTGTGCCTGCTGGGGCCGCTGGTCACCCCGGAAATGCCTTCCCCTCAGGAAATCCTTGCCTCCTGCCTCACCATGCCCAAGCTCAGGGTCCTTGAGCTGCAGGGGCTGGGCTGGGAGGGTCAGGAGGCGGAAAAGATCCTGTCTAAGGGGCTACCCCACTGCATGGTCATTGTCAGGGCCTTGCCCAAAGAGTCCATGGACTGGTGGATGTGACGGCACCGCCCCACCCAGCGACCTCTCTCAGCTTTCGTTAATGAGCCCCAGACCCTCTGAGCAGCCCCTTGCCAGGTAGGCAGGTAATCAGGTTGGAGAGGCCTGAAGGCCACAGGTAGAGGGAACCCAGGCCTTGGTGCCTTCAGGTCACGGGAGTCGTGGTTCACCAGCTATGTGGTTCCTGACGTGAGCCAGCCCCTCGGAGGCCCTGTCCTCACAGCTGGAAACGAAGAAGACCATAGCTACCTCATGGTTACGCTGCAAAGCCTTACTGTTTCCCACCCCTGAGCTTCCAAAAGGCCCTCCATGAAGAGCCGTTCTGAGGAACAGGGCAGTGCGCAAGGGTGGGTTAGGGGTTAGGGGTTAGGGAGACCTGAGGGGCCAAGATCCCTTAGGAAGCCTGGAAGGGCTGTCTACGCATGCCCACCCGCACACTGACACACTACAGGCAGCCCTACGTGCATGCCGAAGACACGAGAAGAAGGGCAGATACAGCTCATACTTTGATCACAATGTTAATTAAGATTCGAAATTGTCCTTTCTGTATTTTGTATCCTGGATTTTCCAGATTTTCCACAATGTGTATTGTTTTGCTATTAAAGACAACTAATCATGTTTCTTTAAAAAAAAAAAAAGCGTTTGGTTTATTCACCTGACGAATGTGTCTCAAGCCCCCGCTCTTTTGAAGGCACTATTCTAGGCACTGGGACCACAGCCATGAACAAAACACACACAAGGCAGAAGACAGGGCGATAAACAGGTGAACACATGCATGCAATAGTCTCAGAAACTCTGAGCCAATACACTAGGGCCACCTCTTAGAGGGCCACATGTGTTTGGCTGAGTGGTCGGGGTGGGCTTCTCTGAGTGGAAACCTGGGAGGCCATGAGGAGCCAGCCCAGGGGAGCACTGGGAAAGACAGCAAAGGCAAAGACCTGAGATGGGAATGAACTTAGCATTTTCTGGGGAGGGAAAGAAGATCCAAGTGGCCGAGGAACAAAAGGTGAGCAATAGTGAAGTCAGACAGATGGTGGGGAGACGTTGGAAGGGGCCTCACAGCTGGCTTTGGTTTTAGGAGATCGGTAAGTCGCAGCTCCTTTTCCTGTCTTTTGAGTCTGAACCACTTGAAAGATGCAGGTGGCAGACTGATAGTGATCCTAAGCGCCTACCCTTAAAATGAGTCAATTTTCTGTTTCGAAGTAGAGTTGATACACAGTGTTGTGCCATACAGCAAAATGACAAAATGACTGATGACTCAAATAAACATCTATGTATGTATATACATTTCTTTTTTATTGCAGCGCAGCATGTGTGATCTTAGTTTCCCAATCAGGGATCAGCCTGTGCCCTCTGCAATGGAAGCATGGGCCACTGGACCACCAGGGCAATCCCTGCACCTTCTTTTATATATTTTTTATTATGATTTATCCCAGGATATTAAACACAGTGGTAACTCAGTGACTCAGTCCAGGTGACTCAGTGGTAAAGAATCTGCTAGCCAACGCAGGAGACATAAGAGACAGCATACATTGAATATAGTTCCCTGTGCTATTCAATGGGTTGTTTTTTTTTTTTTTGGTCGTTTCTGGTCATCCCCACCACTTGTGGGATCTTAGTTCCCTGACCAGGGATCAAACCTGTGCCCCCCAGCAGTGGAAGTGTGGAGTCCTAACCACTGGGCCACCAGGGGAGCCCCTAGGACCTTGTCATTTATTCATGAGCGTGACTTAGCTGAGCTGAGTAGGAGTGCGTGTGGGCCTTTGCAGGCTCACCACCTGCCTGCCAGCTCAGCGTGCGCCTGCGCTGGGGTGGGCAGATCCAGGAGAGGAAAGGGGGCGGGATTGGGTACCTTGTTGCCTTTTTCCCAGTTCACCCATCAGAGAAGACTTGGATGTTTCATGGTTTTCCCACCGGGGCAGCCAGTGGAAATTCCTTCCCCTTCTGACCACATGAATGTGAGTGCTCTCCCCGTGTCGCCATGGTTAGACTCTCCTTACCACACAATGACCAAATGTAGCAGCTCCTGCCCAGGGCATCTGCAGGCCCAGGCTGATGTGGGCTGGGGCATCAGCACTGGGAACATCTCAGGAAGGGGTGAGAGGCTACTTTGCTGGAGGGTGTCTGAAGATCTGGTGTCCACTATGAGAAGTGTCATGGAATGGTTGACCACAGCCGTGTCCTGGGCTCTGTTAGTGGCCCTGGAGATGGACTATTGTTTAATTGCTAAGTCGTGTCTGACTCTTTGCAACCCCATGGACTGTAACCAGCCAGGCTCCTCTGTCTGTGCGGTTTCCCAGGCAATAATACTGGAGTGGGCTGCTATTTCCTGCTGATATGTAACCTGGAACAGCTCTGGGGCGGGGGACTTCCTGCCTTTCCAGTGGGAATGGAGTGACAGATATGGAGCTTAGAGGTAGTGGTGTACACAGAATGTTTAACTGCCAGTGTTACCAGGTGGTGGTGGGATGGCAGGTGGAGATGGGGGGGAGCATCCTGATTCCTACTGTTTGTAGCACGTGCAGATTACTGTGGCGTAAAATACTCTCACCATGGTCAGTTTCAAGCTGCCGACAGTTTAACAACTGGCTCAAGAAATTCGTGAGGGCTTCCCCGGGTGGTCCAGTGGATAAGGACACTGCCTTGCAGTGCAAGGGGCGCCGGTTCGATCCCTGGCCTGGGAAGATCCCACGTGCTGCGGAGCGGTTGGCCTGATGTGTCCAACTACTGAGCCAGAGCTCTGAAGCGCATGCACCCAGAGCTGGCGCTCTGTGACAACGGATGCCACCGCGATGGGAGGCCCTCAGGAGCCAAGGAACAAGGACGGATGAGAGCAGAGAAATGGAAGACCAATGGAAGTGGCCCGCCTGCTCCCCTCCCTCCCCAGCCCAACCCCCGCCCAAAATACATAAATAAATAAATAAATCTTTAAAAAAAAAAGAGAGAGAAAGAAATTCGTGAAAGGGCTTCCTTGGTAGTTCAGTGGTGGAGTTCATCTGCCAATGCAGGAGACACAGGTTCGATCTCTAATCCGGGAAGATCCCACAGGCTGTGGAGCAACTAAGCCCGTGAGCCACAATATGGAGCCTGTGTTCTAGAGCCTCAGAGCCACAACTATTGAGCCCATGTGCTGCAACTACTGGAGCCCATGAGCCCTAGAGCCCGAGTTCCACAACAAGAGAAGTCACTGCAACAAGCAGCCTGCTCACCTCAACTAGAGAGTAGCCCCTACTCCCTGCAACTAGAGAAGAGCTTGTGGCGGCAGTGAAAACCCAGAATAGACCAAAACAAATAAATAAAATAAAATAAAAGATTCACAAAACACCATTAAAAAAGGGAAAGAAATTTGTGAAAATTTAGCCGTCAGTTCCCCTGCTCTGGCACCAACTGGCTGTAGTGCATCACTAAGTAGACGTATATCGCTCCCAGGCTCACCTTAATGGATGACTCAACCTGCCTGAGCGACCCCTTCTCTGGGTTTATCTCTGAGGGTTGGTGGGGTTACAGGACATCAGACAGAGCTCCTCCTTCCTTGGGATCTCCACACCCTTATTGTGTGCCTTCTCCTAGATAAGGTTATCCTCTGTTTTAAAATATATCTGGGACTTTCCCCATCACGCAGTGGATAAGAATCTGCCTGCCAATGCAGGGGATAATGGGTTCGGTCCTTCTCCAGGAGGATTCCATATACCGTGGAGCAACTGAGCCCATGTACCACGACTACTGAGCCTGCATCCTGCAGCAACGGAGACCTGCATACCTAAAGCCTGTGCTTCATTCTGTGAGCACGCTGTGTGTGTCACTGCCTTGCAGTGCAAGGCGCCGGTTCGATCCCTGGCCTGGGAAGATCCCACGTGCTGCGGAGCGGTTGGCCTGATGTGTCCAACTACTGAGCCAGAGCTCTGAGCAGACCAGAGTTGGGAAGTGCCACCGCGATGGGAGGCCCTCAGGAGCCAAGGAACAAGGACGGATGAGAGCAGAGAAATGGAAGACCAATGGAAGTGGCCCGCCTGCTCCCCTCCCTCCCCCGCCCAACCCCGCCCCAAAAACATAAATAAAAAAATAAATCTTTAAAAAAAAAAAAGAGAGAAAGAAATTCGTGAAAGGGCTTCCTTGGTAGTTCAGTGGTGGAGTTCATCTGCCAATGCAGGAGACACAGGTTCGATCTCTAATCCGGGAAGATCCCACAGGCTGTGGAGCAACTAAGCCCGTGAGCCACAATATGGAGCCTGTGTTCTAGAGCCTCAGAGCCACAACTATTGAGCCCATGTGCTGCAACTACTGGAGCCCATGAGCCCTAGAGCCCGAGTTCCACAACAAGAGAAGTCACTGCAACAAGCAGCCTGCTCACCTCAACTAGAGAGTAGCCCCTACTCCCTGCAACTAGAGAAGAGCTTGTGGCGGCAGTGAAAACCCAGAATAGACCAAAACAAATAAATAAAATAAAATAAAAGATTCACAAAACACCATTAAAAAAGGGAAAGAAATTTGTGAAAATTTAGCCGTCAGTTCCCCTGCTCTGGCACCAACTGGCTGTAGTGCATCACTAAGTAGACGTATATCGCTCCCAGGCTCACCTTAATGGATGACTCAACCTGCCTGAGCGACCCCTTCTCTGGGTTTATCTCTGAGGGTTGGTGGGGTTACAGGACATCAGACAGAGCTCCTCCTTCCTTGGGATCTCCACACCCTTATTGTGTGCCTTCTCCTAGATAAGGTTATCCTCTGTTTTAAAATATATCTGGGACTTTCCCCATCACGCAGTGGATAAGAATCTGCCTGCCAATGCAGGGGATAATGGGTTCGGTCCTTCTCCAGGAGGATTCCATATACCGTGGAGCAACTGAGCCCATGTACCACGACTACTGAGCCTGCATCCTGCAGCAACGGAGACCTGCATACCTAAAGCCTGTGCTTCATTCTGTGAGCACGCTGTGTGTGTGTGTGCTAAGTCGCTTCAGTCGTGCTCAGCTCTTTGCGACCCCAGGAGCTGTAGCCCGCCGGGCTGTCTGTTCATGGGATTCTCCAGGCAAGGATACTGGAGTAGGTTGACATGCCTTCTCCAGGGGATCTTCTCGACCCAAGGGTGCAACCCGAGTCTCACGTCTCCTGCACTGATAGGTGGGCTGTTGACTGCTAGTGCCACCTGGGAAACCCTTAAACAGATTACCCTCTGGGAAACAGATCCATTGATTATACCAAACTACCAGCCTTGGTTTTTGGTCTTAAGATGCCTTCTCATTTCATGGATCCCTTTCCATTCCCTCCATCTTCCAACAACTGTTTCTTATTTATTTGTTTTTCAAATTTTATTTGTTTATTTGTTTTTGGCTGTGTTGGGTCCTGGGGGCTCCTGCATGCAAACTTTCTCTAGTTGTGGCAAGCAGAAGGTACTTTCCAGTTGGGGCACATGGGCTTCTCATTGAGGCGGCTTTCTTGGTGCGGAGCACAGGCTCTAGGCAACCACTGATCTCCTGTCACTGGAGATCATTTCTCTTTTTCTAAAATTCTGTGGAAATTGAATCATAGGGTATGTTGTGTGTGTGTGTGTGTGTGTGTGTGTGTGTGTGTGTGTGTGTCTGGGGAGAGGGGTCTTCTTTCTTTCACCCAACTTAATAATTTTGAGATTTATCAAGATTATTGCAGTGATCAAAAATTTGTTCTTGTGAATTCCCTGCTGATCCAGTGTTAGGAATCCATGCGTCTACAGCAGGGGCCCCAAAGTTGACCCCTGCTTGGGGAAATAAGATCCAGGATGCTATACAGTGTGGCCAAAAAATAAAAAAAATAAAGAAAAAAGTGTGACCAAAAAAAAAAAAAAAAGCCAGAACCCCAAACACAGACAAACAAATCATCCCCACCCAGAAAAAAGTAACAAAAAAATTAAGCCAAAAAGCCAAAAACAAAAAACTGTTTCTGAGTCGTATTCCATCTTATGACTAGAGACAATTTGTTACCCATTCACCTATGGATGGTTGTTTTTGCTTAAATATATAATTTTTGAGTGGAAATTAACACAACATTATAAATCAACTATAATTCAATTAAAAAATAAAGTATAAAATAAGCCTTAAAAACGGGGCTTCCCACTTGGCGCAGTGGTAAAGATCTACCTGTCAATGCAGAAGACACAGAGACTCAAGTTCGGTCCCTAGGTTGGGAGGTTTCCCTGAATGAAAGGAAAGAAGGAAATGGCAACCCACTCCAGTATTCTTGTCTGGGAGATTCCATGGACAGAGGAGCCTGGCGGGCTACAGTTGTGGGATCGCAAAGGAAGATGGCAACCCACTCCAGGTATTTTCTGGGTCCATTGATTATACCAAACTACCAGCCTTGGTTTTTGGTCTTAAGATGCCTTCTCATTTCATGGATCCCTTTCCATTCCCTCCATCTTCCAACAACTGTTTCTTATTTATTTGTTTTTCAAATTTTATTTGTTTATTTGTTTTTGGCTGTGTTGGGTCCTGGGGGCTCCTGCATGCAAACTTTCTCTAGTTGTGGCAAGCAGAAGGTACTTTCCAGTTGGGGCACATGGGCTTCTCATTGAGGCGGCTTTCTTGGTGCGGAGCACAGGCTCTAGGCAACCACTGATCTCCTGTCACTGGAGATCATTTCTCTTTTTCTAAAATTCTGTGGAAATTGAATCATAGGGTATGTTGTGTGTGTGTGTGTGTGTGTGTGTGTGTGTGTGTGTGTGTGTCTGGGGAGAGGGGTCTTCTTTCTTTCACCCAACTTAATAATTTTGAGATTTATCAAGATTATTGCAGTGATCAAAAATTTGTTCTTGTGAATTCCCTGCTGATCCAGTGTTAGGAATCCATGCGTCTACAGCAGGGGCCCCAAAGTTGACCCCTGCTTGGGGAAATAAGATCCAGGATGCTATACAGTGTGGCCAAAAAATAAAAAAAATAAAGAAAAAAGTGTGACCAAAAAAAAAAAAAAAGCCAGAACCCCAAACACAGACAAACAAATCATCCCCACCCAGAAAAAAGTAACAAAAAAATTAAGCCAAAAAGCCAAAAACAAAAAACTGTTTCTGAGTCGTATTCCATCTTATGACTAGAGACAATTTGTTACCCATTCACCTATGGATGGTTGTTTTTGCTTAAATATATAATTTTTGAGTGGAAATTAACACAACATTATAAATCAACTATAATTCAATTAAAAAATAAAGTATAAAATAAGCCTTAAAAACGGGGCTTCCCACTTGGCGCAGTGGTAAAGATCTACCTGTCAATGCAGAAGACACAGAGACTCAAGTTCGGTCCCTAGGTTGGGAGGTTTCCCTGAATGAAAGGAAAGAAGGAAATGGCAACCCACTCCAGTATTCTTGTCTGGGAGATTCCATGGACAGAGGAGCCTGGCGGGCTACAGTTGTGGGATCGCAAAGAGTTGGACAGGACTGAGTGACTGAGCACACACATTCTCACACACACAAGCCTTGAAAACATATAATTTTTGGTTAAAAAGAAATTGTCCTGATGCTATAAATAATATTTTTTGACGCCCCTGTGTCCGCCCTCTGAGATCTTGGTTCCCAGACCAGGGACAGAACCTGTGACCCTTACAGTGGAGTCTTAACCATTGCAGTCTTAAGCACCGGACTGCTAGGGGAGTCCCTTGTAAATAACGGTAACATTAAGAAAGTCAATCTGTTTCTGATCCCAGGCCCCACAGAGAATCATTGTTAAAAGTCTGGCTTGGTTGGTTCTTTGAGCTGACCCGCTGTTCTAGCAGCGTCTTCCACTTTAACAATACCGATTCTCCCTTAAACTGCCCACTGTACTGGCAGTGACTCTCCCTTCCCAAACTCTAATAAACTTTTACTTTCCTCTATTTATCAGTACCATCTTACTGTATTCCATATATGTGTTAGTACACTGCATTTGTCCTTTTCTTTTGACATACTTCGCTTTGTATAATAGGTCCTAGATTCATCCACCTCATTGGGACTGATTCTGTACTTTATAAACTTTGCGTGGCACTTTGAATTTTATTTTTTTTCAGAAAACTACAACAAAGTATAACTGTGCTTTGATCTCGAACTGGTGGAAAAGTCCTCAGGGCTTTCTATAAGAACATCTCTCAGGTTATATGGATATTCTTCAGGTTGGCTAGAAAAAAAATACACTTTCTTTCTTGGCGTGTCTGTGTGTGTTAGGCGCTCAATCGTGTCTGACTCTCTGCGACCCCGTGGACTGTAGACCTCCAGGCTCCTTTGTCCACAGGATTCCCCAGGCGCAAATACTGGGGTGGGTTGCCATGCCCTCCTCCAGGGGGTCTTCCCGACCCAGGGATTCAACCCTCGTTTCTTGTGTCTCCTGTATTGGTATGTGGGTTCCTTAGCACTAGCACCGACTGAGAAGCCCCCCACAAAAGACAGATCTTTTAAAAGTAAACATCAGGTAATGCTGCTCCTGCAGCTGAAATCCCCTTTAGGGGCTCCCCACCGCACTCAGAGGTAAGCACCATATTCTTACAGTTGCCCAGACAAACCCCATATACTCTGTTACTTCTCTGATTTTTCCTGCTGGTTTCCATCCTGCCCAATTCACTTCCACCATCTCAGGTATGGCGCTTCTGTTGTTGGTCAAAGAGGCCAAACGCTTCCTGCCTCAAGATCTTCGCCCTTGCTGTTCATTCTTCGTCTAGAAATTCTCAGTGCCTAAATTCCTTCAGATTGACTGCTGGACGGGCAGGAGGAGGAGGGGGTAACGTAGAACTGCTGTATCTAGATGATTTTGAGCTTTCATTGTTTCATTTGCCAAGCTGTCCCTCCTTCCCCCCAACCCCAAGCAGTAGGTGTTGTTAGAACCCAAAGCTATAGTGAGAAAGGAAAGCACTATTTATTTATTGTGGAGGAGTAAGACAGTGGCTTTATTGCTTTGCCAGACAAAGAGGCAACACGGCAGGCTAGTGCCTCATGAACTGCGCCCCACTCCCTGAGGAATTGGGAGAAGTCTTACAGCCAGGGCTGATGCTCAGGGGAAGGTGATGAGGATCAAGGCAGTGATGGACTTGCGTTCTTCTGGAGCACTGATAGTGAGGTTAAGTAGGCATCACCATGGTCAACTTCAGGTCCAGCTAGTCTGGCGTCTACCTGTTTGTGGGCAGCCTACCAGTGTTAATCATTAGCTTTTACCACCTGAGGGTAAAAATATCTGGTGAAAACTAAGAAAAAAAACATCTCTCAGGTTATATGGATATTCTTCAGGTTGGCTAGAAAAAAAATACACTTTCTTTCTTGGCGTGTCTGTGTGTGTTAGGCGCTCAATCGTGTCTGACTCTCTGCGACCCCGTGGACTGTAGACCTCCAGGCTCCTTTGTCCACAGGATTCCCCAGGCGCAAATACTGGGGTGGGTTGCCATGCCCTCCTCCAGGGGGTCTTCCCGACCCAGGGATTCAACCCTCGTTTCTTGTGTCTCCTGTATTGGTATGTGGGTTCCTTAGCACTAGCACCGACTGAGAAGCCCCCCACAAAAGACAGATCTTTTAAAAGTAAACATCAGGTAATGCTGCTCCTGCAGCTGAAATCCCTTCAGGGGCTCCCCACCGCACTCAGAGGTAAGCACCATATTCTTACAGTTGCCCAGACAAACCCCATATACTCTGTTACTTCTCTGATTTTTCCTGCTGGTTTCCATCCTGCCCAATTCACTTCCACCATCTCAGGTATGGCGCTTCTGTTGTTGGTCAAAGAGGCCAAACGCTTCCTGCCTCAAGATCTTCGCCCTTGCTGTTCATTCTTCGTCTAGAAATTCTCAGTGCCTAAATTCCTTCAGATTGACTGCTGGACGGGCAGGAGGAGGAGGGGGTAACGTAGAACTGCTGTATCTAGATGATTTTGAGCTTTCATTGTTTCATTTGCCAAGCTGTCCCTCCTTCCCCCCAACCCCAAGCAGTAGGTGTTGTTAGAACCCAAAGCTATAGTGAGAAAGGAAAGCACTATTTATTTATTGTGGAGGAGTAAGACAGTGGCTTTATTGCTTTGCCAGACAAAGAGGCAACACGGCAGGCTAGTGCCTCATGAACTGCGCCCCACTCCCTGAGGAATTGGGAGAAGTCTTACAGCCAGGGCTGATGCTCAGGGGAAGGTGATGAGGATCAAGGCAGTGATGGACTTGCGTTCTTCTGGAGCACTGATAGTGAGGTTAAGTAGGCATCACCATGGTCAACTTCAGGTCCAGCTAGTCTGGCGTCTACCTGTTTGTGGGCAGCCTACCAGTGTTAATCATTAGCTTTTACCACCTGAGGGTAAAAATATCTGGTGTCTGGACTTACTGCGGCTCAGGGTTTTTTTTTGTGTCTCAGTGCAAAAGGAATTCAGGATACTTATGAGGGACGCAAGTGAGCAAGTGAGGGGGCTCTGCCAGGTAAATACCTTTTATATTTATTTTTTTACTGAGAATGATCCAATGCAGAAAGGGTGAGTTTTTGATTGGTTTCAAGAGCAGCTGTATCAGAGCATGTAATACCCTTGATTCCCAGAAGATGGCAGCACATCATCATATTTGCCACGCACATCATTACTAGTATAACTTTATAACAGACATAACTCTGTGGACAAAGGACAGTACAGGCAAGACTATGGTCTTCCCAGTGGTCATGTTCAGCTGTGAGAGCTGGACCATAAAGAAGAGAGCATGCCAAAGAATTGATGCCTTCCAACTGCGGTGCTGGAGAAAACTCCCGAGAGGCCCTTGGACAGCAAGGAGATCCATCCGAAAGGAAATCAAGCCTGAATACTCATTGGAAGGACTGAGGGTGAAGCTGAAGCTCCAGTATTTTGGCTACCTGATGCGAACAGATGGCTCATTGGAAAAGTCCCTGATGCTGGGAAAGACTGAGGGCTGAAGGAGAAGAGGGCGTCAGAGGCTGAGATGGCTGGACGGCATCACCGACGCAATGGACACGAACTTGGGCAAACTCTGGGAGACGGTTCATGAAGGACGTGGAGGCCTGGCGTGCTGCAGTCCATGGGGCTGCAAAGAGTCGAATACGACTGGACAACTGAACAACTTTATAACACAAATTAAGAACACTCTAACATTTGTATTCCTCTTTCTCCTTCATAAGAGGAAAAATAAAAGGAATGCATATTTGTTTGGGATCCACTTTACCAGGGGACTACTCTGATCTACATCTATGACTTAAATCAGAGCATGTCCCTCATCTCTCAGAACTCCCTCGAAACAATCAAATGGGAAATTAAACTAAAATTTAGATGTATGTATCTATGTATATTGTCTGCAAATTTGGAAAACTCAACAGTGGTCGCAGGACTGGAAAAGGTCAGTTTTCATTCCAATCCCAAAGAAAGGCAATGCCAAAGAATGTTCAGACTATGTACAATGGTGCTCATTTCACATGCTAGCAAGGTCATGTTCAAAATTCTTCAAGCTAGGTGTAAGAATCGTAAAGACACGGCGGGCTGCAAGCTGTTAGGGAAGAAGTTTATTTGGGAAGAGTTCCCGGGCGAGATCCACAGGTCCGAGAGATGGGCCAGGGAAATCGCGCCCCGGAGATGGGACGAGGAGGTTTTATTAGGGAGGAGGGGAGCAGGAGAAAATGGGAGGGGGATCCCTCAGGGCAGGCGCAGAAAGGAGTTCTTTGTTTAAGTTTGGCGGGAAGTCCAGTGATGAGCCCACTATCCTTCAGGTGGCTGTGGGCGGGGGGTGTGAAATTCTTGACACTTTGTGAGGAATTTTTATGGCCAAGGCTATCTCCTTATCGCAGGTCTAAGGAGACTCTCAGGTGCCAGCAGGCAAGCAACTGACCCCCTGATTTGGTGCCGGGAGTCTGGTCGCGGTGTTGATCCTAACAACTTGGCCCTTTCTTATGATTATTTAGTGCTGGGGAATCTCCGGCCGCAGTGTTAACACTTTAATAGCCTACCACCCTAACACTAGGTGGTATGTGAACTGAGAACTTCCCGACGTACCAGCTGGATTCAAAAAAGGGAGAGAAACCAGAGATCAAATTGCCAACATCTGTTGGAACACAGGAAAAGCAACAGAATTCCAGAAAAATATCTGATTCAGGGACTATGCTACAGCCTTTGACTGTGTGGATCACAACAAACTGGGGTAAATACTTAAAGAGAACCAGGCATAGAATGACAGTCTAGTTCAAAACTGGGAAAGGAGTATGACAAGGCTGCATATTGTCACCTTGGTTATTTAACTTATATGCAGAGTACATCATGCAAAATGCCAGGTTGGATGCATCACAAGCTGAAATCAAGATTTCTGGGAGAAATATCAAAAACCTCAGACATGCACCCTAATGGCAGAAAGTGGAGAGAAACTAAAGAGCCTCTTGATGAAGGTAAAAGAGGACAGTGAAATGCTGGCTTGAAACTCAATATTCAAAAAGCTAAGGTCATGGCATCTGGTCCCATCAATTTATGGCAAATAGGTGGGGAGAAAGTGGAAACATTGGAGGATTTTATTTTCTTGGGCTCCAAAACACTAAGGGCAGTGACTGAAACCATAAAATTAAAAGACACTTGCTCCTTGAAAGAAAAGCTATGACAAACCTAGATAGTGTATTAAAAAACAGAGATTACAAAGGTCCATGTAATCAAAGCTATGATTTTTCCAGTAGTCATATACAGATGTGAGAGTTGGACCATAAAGAAGGCTGAGCGCTGATGAATTGATGCTTTCGAACTGTGGTGCTGGAGAAGACTCTTAAGAGTTCTTTGGACAGCAAGAAGATCAAACTAGTCAATCCTAAAGAAAATCAACCCTGAATATTAACTGGAAGGCCTGATGCTGAATCTGAAGCTCCAATACTTTGGTTACTTGAGGTGAAGAGCCAACTCTTTGCGAAAGACCCTGATGCTAGGAACGATTGAGGGCAGGAGGAGAAAGGGGAAACAGGATGAGATGAATGGATGGCATCATCGACTCAGTGAATGTGAGTTTGAGCAAACTCCAGGAGACAGTGAAGGACAGGGAAGTGCTGCAGTCCACGGTGGTCGCAGTCAGGTACGACTGAGCCACTGAACAAATCCCAAGATTAATACACAAATGTAGCACCAGGTGACCTAGTGGTGAAGAAACCAGCTGTCAATGCAAGAAAAGCAACAGAATTCCAGAAAAATATCTGATTCAGGGACTATGCTACAGCCTTTGACTGTGTGGATCACAACAAACTGGGGTAAATACTTAAAGAGAACCAGGCATAGAATGACAGTCTAGTTCAAAACTGGGAAAGGAGTATGACAAGGCTGCATATTGTCACCTTGGTTATTTAACTTATATGCAGAGTACATCATGCAAAATGCCAGGTTGGATGCATCACAAGCTGAAATCAAGATTTCTGGGAGAAATATCAAAAACCTCAGACATGCACCCTAATGGCAGAAAGTGGAGAGAAACTAAAGAGCCTCTTGATGAAGGTAAAAGAGGACAGTGAAATGCTGGCTTGAAACTCAATATTCAAAAAGCTAAGGTCATGGCATCTGGTCCCATCAATTTATGGCAAATAGGTGGGGAGAAAGTGGAAACATTGGAGGATTTTATTTTCTTGGGCTCCAAAACACTAAGGGCAGTGACTGAAACCATAAAATTAAAAGACACTTGCTCCTTGAAAGAAAAGCTATGACAAACCTAGATAGTGTATTAAAAAACAGAGATTACAAAGGTCCATGTAATCAAAGCTATGATTTTTCCAGTAGTCATATACAGATGTGAGAGTTGGACCATAAAGAAGGCTGAGCGCTGATGAATTGATGCTTTCGAACTGTGGTGCTGGAGAAGACTCTTAAGAGTTCTTTGGACAGCAAGAAGATCAAACTAGTCAATCCTAAAGAAAATCAACCCTGAATATTAACTGGAAGGCCTGATGCTGAATCTGAAGCTCCAATACTTTGGTTACTTGAGGTGAAGAGCCAACTCTTTGCGAAAGACCCTGATGCTAGGAACGATTGAGGGCAGGAGGAGAAAGGGGAAACAGGATGAGATGAATGGATGGCATCATCGACTCAGTGAATGTGAGTTTGAGCAAACTCCAGGAGACAGTGAAGGACAGGGAAGTGCTGCAGTCCACGGTGGTCGCAGTCAGGTACGACTGAGCCACTGAACAAATCCCAAGATTAATACACAAATGTAAGACCAATTCTTTCCAGGTGACCTAGTGGTGAAGAAACCAGCTGTCAATGCAAGAGACATATATAGGAGGGAGGGTTCCATCCCTGAGTGGGGAAGATCCCCTGGAGGAGGGTATAGCAATCCACTCTAGTATTCTTGCCTGGCGAACTTCATGGGCAGAGAGGAGCCTGACGGGTTACTGTCTATAGGATCACAAGGAGCCAGAAAACGATTGAAGCGACTTCATACAGACAGACATACACACACGAGTTCAAAGATACTAGAAATAAAAAACAGTTAAGAGGACCGTATTTATCCACTGCTGCATAACATACCACCTGCAAACAGCATGTTTTTTGTGAAAGGAGGACTAAGGGGTTGCTAGAGTTAGGAGAAAATCATTCGAAGAGCCTCCCGCAGCCTGGCCGGTCCCTGGTGTGCCCAAGGACCTTCCCTACAGACCTAAGTGGACCCGGGTCCCACCCTCGCTGCCGCGTGCCTTCCGCCTACCCCCGCCCCCAAGATGCTTATTGGAATCCGTCGGTTGGGGCCCAACGGCTCCAGTGAGAGGACCCTGGGGACTTCTCAGCTCCGAGTCTAGAGGATGCTGCGGTCGCTGCTCTCGCCGCTTCAAGTGCTACTAGATCGGCCGTGGAGTCTTCCAGTTGCTAAGGAAATGGAGTGGGAGTCCCCAGAGCGGCCATCCTTTTTGAAAGGGCGCCACTGCTTTCCTCGCGATCTGCCTCCGGCATCGAGGAGCAGGTCCGTGTGCGGCCCCGCTTCTGGGGGACCCGGGGTCTCGGGATCCTGTGCTTGTTGGGCGGGGTCTTGGTAAGGGCGGGGAGACTAGCCCTTGGGGGAGGAGTCTCGGCGGGGGCGGGAAGACGGAACTCTGGAGGGTGGGGTTTCAGCGGAGAGCTAAAGCTCTTGGAGGAGGGGTATAGGCGGAGACGGGGACTTGGAACTTCAAGGGGCGGGGTCTGGGCGGGGAGACTGGGCTCAGGGGGCGGAGTCTTGGTAAGGCAGGAGAGACAGGCCTCGGTGGGGCGGGGTTTCTGCGTCGATGCGGAGCTCTTGGAGGCGGGGCAAATGGAGGGCGGGGCCTTGGAGCTTCAGGGGGCGGGGTCTGAGCGAGGATTGGGTACTAGGGCGCCGGGAGCAGCGACTCGAGCCACTGGGAGCCCTGCTAGGATTGACCCTCCATCCTCGAGACCTGGGCGTTTTCGTCCGCTTTTCTGGCGAGAGGCGCCGATGTAATTTAATCAAGGTGATCTCTTTCTGCTCTCCTTGTACAAGACTTTTGATTTTACCTGTGACTTAGGCATTGAGGTGAGATTTTTAAGAGCAAACTATTTTTCAGTTCTTTACGTTTGACAAATTTCGTTTGGGAAAATACTTTCAGGATTCTAGGGTGGGTGGAAATAAGCAAGTTAATAAAGAAAGTAAAACGGGGGGGGGGGGGGCCTTCCCTGGTGGTCCAGTGGGTAAGGACACCGCCTCGCAGTGCAAGGGGCGCCGGTTCGATCCCTGGCCTAGGAAGATCCCACGTGCCGCGGAGCGGCTGGATCGATGTGTCAAAGTACCGAGCCGGAGTGCTAGGTGGTCTGCAATGAGAGAGGCCACTGCGATGGGAGGCCCACACAGACCAAAGAACAAAGATGGATGAAAATAGAGAAATGAAAGACCAATAGAAGTGGCCAAAAAAAAAAAAGAAAACGCAGAAGTGCAAACGTAAATAACAGTTCTGAGAATTAAAGTAAGATTATTTAGTGCTTTGCTTTCCTCCTCAGTTCCAACTTTGCTCCAGGGCTGTGATGTCTCTGCGTTTATGGGATCTCTTAATACTGATATTATTTACTGCCGTATACTTGTAGTAGAAGTGTGACAAGAATCCAAAGTATAAGTGAAATACATGAGATTGTCTTTCATGAAAACACACTTTCCAGTAAAAGGGAGGAAGCAGCTTTCCTAATACTAGTAGCTGAAAATCAAAATTACTAGCCTTAAACGAGATGTGTTTTGACCACGTGAGGTTTTTTCTCGGCGAAGTTAAAAACTTATGGGTGAGATATTGGAGGAAAAATAATTCTGGAGGAAATTCAACAACTCGGGCTCCTTGTTTCTGAAAATACTTGCCACACCTTGTTGTTGTTCAGCCGCTCATTCGTACCTGACTCTTTGCTACCCCTTGGACTGCTTTATCGTAAAACTTTTATTTTTTTTCTAAATTAAAAAAAATTAAAATTTGTTACCTCATTCATTTACTTTAAAATTAATTTTTATTGGAGTATAGTTGCTCATTCATTTACCAAGTATTCTTCCAGGACCTCAGAGCTGGCTGGGGCCTGGCTGAGGGAACCCAGGTAGGATGGGTTCACAGACTAGCTGGAGAGGAAAGTTAAACCGTGTGTTGAAGAACGGACACATGAATGGGTCTGACTGGGGCTGCTGAGGTCAAGTTCGCCTTCCTGTCTGAACTTGCCAAGCCTCAGTCCTCTGGCTCCGTTTTGCTGATGTCCTTGCCTCCTGGGACAATGATAGAGATAAACCTTGGCTGAGTCTGGGCACCTGTGATGTTTCAGAACCCGGTGACTTCTCCCAGGAGGAGTGGGCCCTCCTGCTGGCCCCCGCTCAGCCAATCCTGTACCGAGACGTGATGCTAGAGAACTATAGGAACCCGGCCTCCATGGGTGGGTGAGGTCGGCTGCCTGTCTTCATTAGTGGTTTGTTTTCATTTTGTTTTTAAGAGATATTAATGGTTTAATGAAGGGGGATCTTACATGTCTGAAGCAAAGTCCTAGAGCGACACCCTGCCATATATGTACGCAGTGGGTGGAATATCATTCAGTTTTTTTTTTAAATTATTATTTATTTATTTTCTCTTTTTGCTTGAACTGGGTCTTTGTTGCTTTGCTGTGGGCCTTCTCTAGTTGCAGCAAGTGGGGGCTCCTCTTCGTTGTGATTCACGGGCTTCTCATTGCTGTGGTTTCTCTTGTTACAGAGCACAGGCTCTAGATTGCATGGGCTCCATAGGTGCAGTACACAGGCTTAGTTGCCCCTCGTCATGTGGAATCTTCCTGGACCAGGGATCGAACCTGTATCCCCTGCATTGGTAGGTGGATTCTTATCCACTGTACCACCGGGGAAGTCCCATTCATAAGTTTTTGCTGCAAACCTTTCTCATGCACCTGCTATATTGCAAGAATTATTCTTGGTCTTGGGAGGAGCATGTGGCCCATCCTTAAGAAGTGACTTTGTAGGGACTTCCCTGGCAGTCTAGTGATTAGGGTTGGACACTTCTTCTCCATTAGGGGAATGGATTTCATCTGTGTTTGGGGAACTAGGATCCTGCAAACCTCACAGCATAGCAAAAAAAAAGTGATTTTGCAGAGTTGGGGTGAGTACTCTCTTTGTTAAGGGATCAGAAAGGAAATATTTTCAGCTCCGTTGACCCTGGGTCTTTGCTGCAACTGCTCAGTGCTACCCCCGTGGTGCCGCAGCTGCCACAGACGGCATATCAACAAGTAGTCAGGGCTGTGTTCCAATACAGCGTGCCTTATGAAAGTAGGTAGCTGTTGCCTGGGCTGCAGTCACCAGCCCCTAGTCTCCTGTCTTCCTCTTGAGATTCATCCATTCATCTCAAGAAGATGCCAGAAGATTCATCCATGACAGCAACCTGATTTTCTTCGTGAGTGGAAGCTTCCATGCCCACGATGTGTGTCTCTGAGCTCGGGTCTGAGGATCCCTTATCTCTGGAGGGCAAGATGTCAGAGTTTTGGATCTTGGGGAATAATTGTGTTGGACTTCCCAGGTGGCTTGGTGGCAGAGAAGTCGCCTGTCAATGCAGGAGACACAAGTTTGATCCCTGAGCTGGGAAGATCCTCAGGAGAAGGCAATGGCAATCCACTCCAATCTTCTTGCCTGGGAAATCCCATGGACAGAGGAGCCTGGTGGTCTACAGTCCATGGGGTCACCAAAAGTTGGACACGACCGAGTGACTGAACAACCACCATCATTGTGTTACTGCCCATGGTGTCACACATGCTCGTCTTCTGAAAGTTGTCCCCACTCTAGGGGGAGTTCCCATGTTATCCCTGCCCAGCCCCAGCCTCGTGTATCTTACTCCCATGTGCAGGGTGTTGTTTCCGCAAGCCCAGCCTGCTCACCCAGGAGGAGTTGAGGACCTGGAAGATAAGAGTTCTCCAAACACCTGCTCAGGTGAACCTTGGGGAAAAAGAGTCCCTTTAGAGAGTTTCTCAAAGGTCTTTTTTGTCTGAGAAATTATCTCCAGCCATTTGGGGTGAATTTCCTCTGAAGCTTCTGCCTTCCTTTCTCTCCTTCCCTTCTCTCTTTTCTCTCCCACTTCTCTCTTTTTTTCTAGCTGAAGTATAGCTAATTTACCATGCTGTGTTAGTTTCAGGTGTACCCCAGTGATTTGGTTATACATGTATGATATATTGGTTTAGTACCCTTTTACCTACGGACTGTCACAGCATAGCAAAAAGTGATTTTGCTGGGGTGAGTACTCTCTTTGTTAAGGGATCAGAAAGGAAATATTTTCAGCTCCGTTGACCCTGGGTCTTTGCTGCAACTGCTCAGTGCTACCCCCGTGGTGCCGCAGCTGCCACAGACGGCATATCAACAAGTAGTCAGGGCTGTGTTCCAATACAGCGTGCCTTATGAAAGTAGGTAGCTGTTGCCTGGGCTGCAGTCACCAGCCCCTAGTCTCCTGTCTTCCTCTTGAGATTCATCCATTCATCTCAAGAAGATGCCAGAAGATTCATCCATGACAGCAACCTGATTTTCTTCGTGAGTGGAAGCTTCCATGCCCACGATGTGTGTCTCTGAGCTCGGGTCTGAGGATCCCTTATCTCTGGAGGGCAAGATGTCAGAGTTTTGGATCTTGGGGAATAATTGTGTTGGACTTCCCAGGTGGCTTGGTGGCAGAGAAGTCGCCTGTCAATGCAGGAGACACAAGTTTGATCCCTGAGCTGGGAAGATCCTCAGGAGAAGGCAATGGCAATCCACTCCAATCTTCTTGCCTGGGAAATCCCATGGACAGAGGAGCCTGGTGGTCTACAGTCCATGGGGTCACCAAAAGTTGGACACGACCGAGTGACTGAACAACCACCATCATTGTGTTACTGCCCATGGTGTCACACATGCTCGTCTTCTGAAAGTTGTCCCCACTCTAGGGGGAGTTCCCATGTTATCCCTGCCCAGCCCCAGCCTCGTGTATCTTACTCCCATGTGCAGGGTGTTGTTTCCGCAAGCCCAGCCTGCTCACCCAGGAGGAGTTGAGGACCTGGAAGATAAGAGTTCTCCAAACACCTGCTCAGGTGAACCTTGGGGAAAAAGAGTCCCTTTAGAGAGTTTCTCAAAGGTCTTTTTTGTCTGAGAAATTATCTCCAGCCATTTGGGGTGAATTTCCTCTGAAGCTTCTGCCTTCCTTTCTCTCCTTCCCTTCTCTCTTTTCTCTCCCACTTCTCTCTTTTTTTCTAGCTGAAGTATAGCTAATTTACCATGCTGTGTTAGTTTCAGGTGTACCCCAGTGATTTGGTTATACATGTATGATATATTGTTGTTAAGTTGCTAAGTCATCACCACCTCTTTGTGACCTACGGACTGTAGCCTGCCAGCCATGTATGTATTAATATATATGTATGTAGGGCTTCCCTGGTGGCTCAGTGGTAAAGAGTTCAATCCCTGGGTTGGGAAGATCCCTGGAGAAGGAACTGGCAGCCCACTTCAGTATTTTTGCCTGGGAAGTCCCATGGACAGAGGAGCCTGACGGGCTACCGTCCATGGGGTGGCGAAGAGTTGGACACAACTTTGCAACTAAACAGCAATGACATATATGTATATGTCTGTTCTTTTTGTTGTTGTTGTTTTGATTCTTTTCCATTGTTCAGTTCAGTTCAGTCACTCTGTCATGTCTGGCTCTTTGTGATACCATGGACTGCAGCACAACAGACTTCCCT
This sequence comes from Tragulus kanchil, assembly GCA_022376925.1. Classification (NCBI taxonomy): domain Eukaryota; kingdom Metazoa; phylum Chordata; class Mammalia; order Artiodactyla; family Tragulidae; genus Tragulus; species Tragulus kanchil. Next base: position 9,578,436 of record JAIOJX010000029.1, read on the forward strand.
GTCCTTCAGTACCTCCCGGAACTTGCTCGAACTCTTGTCCATCGATTTAGTGATGCCATCCAACCATCTCACCCTCTGTCGTCCCCTTCTCCCTTTGCCTTCTATTTTTCCCAGCATCAGGGTCTTTTGCAATGAGTCAGCTCTTTTCATCAGGGGACCGAAGTATTGGAGCTTCAGTTTCAGCTACAGTCCTTCCAATGAATATTCAGGGTTGATTTCCTTTAGAATTGACTGGTGTGATCTTGCAGTCCAAGAAATTCTCGAGAGTCTTCTCCAGCATCACAGTTCAAAGGCATCAATTCTTTGGAGATTAGCCTTTTTTATGGTCCAGCTCTCACATCCATACAATGACTACTGGAAAAACCATAGCTTCGACTATATGAACTTTTGTAGGCAAAATGATGTCTCTGCTTTATAATATACTGTCTAGGTTCTTACAAGATTTGAACATAATCCTTGCTGTTTCTACCACTCTTGCTCTTAGAATAAGCTCTGTCCTGCTTTCTCTTTTTTAAAAACTCATTTTATTGGTGTATAGTTGATTTACAATGCTGTGTTAGTTTCAGATATATAGCAAAGTGAACTAGTAATGCATGTACATATATCCATTCTTTCTTGGATTCTTTTCCCATATAGGCCATTACAAAGTACTGCTTCCTCTTTCCAGAACATTCTCAGGTGTGCCCCTTGCCTATTTTCCTACTGTCCTCACAGTTTGCTTGCCTGATACAGTGCCCTGACTTAGACTATTAGAAGCTATCTCATTCTTAACAAAATTGTTCCTTGGCCAGTCATTTGCCATTTTTACCCCTTGTTTGTATCCTTGTCAAATTCTATACCTTGCTGAAAATCCTAAGTCTGTCTTTTGGATTTTTCCCTGCTGGTACATTCTTACCTGTCAGATTGACCAAGAGGAACTAGTACATGAACGAAAAACAACATCAGCCTGTGTTTGTTTTATCTAACCATTTATTTCTCCATGAACTTAAATGTTTTTTCTTCTGATTCATTTCAGACCAGAATTTTCAGCTTAAAACCAAAGAGACCAGTGCTGAGATGAATAAAGTTTGGGAAACAGCATTTACAGGCAGGAAGGTGGGTAAGGCTCACAGAGTCTCATTGCTGCTTGTCTGTAGGAGGAAATGGCCATGAGATTGACGAACAGCACGACAACCTGGGGAGACACGAGAGGCCAGTGGCCTTCACCTAAGAGATGTCACATCTCAGGAGAGTCTTGGAGTGTCATGAATTTGGGGAACATCCTAAACTGACTTCCATAGTGATTCATAGAGAGGTCCCACAAGTCAGCAGGTCCTTCAATATGACATAGAATTGACAAAGAATTCAGTTTTTGTTTTACCTATCAGAAAAAATAAGTCTGTACGTGAGAAATCTTATGAAGGCAGCCATAATGGATCCTTGTGGTAGAGCATTCCCTGTATTTACCTGGTGACTCAGATGGTAAAGAACCCACCTGCAATGCAGGAGACCCAGGTTCGATCCTAGGGTCAGGAAGAAGAAGGGAATGGAATGGAGATGGGAATGGCAACCCATTCCAGTATTCTTGCCTGAAGAATTCCACGAACAGAGGAGCCTGGTGAGGTTAGAGTATAGTGGGTTGCAGAGACACAACTGAGTGACTAAACACTTTAACGGCATTCCTTCCACTCAGTTAGAACTCAGAGAGGGGAAGCAGTGCATGTGAGCTCTGAGAATGGTAGCAACTTTTAATGTGCTTTCTTAGCAATTTTAGAATTTGCTTTCTTTACATTATCCACTTGCTATGGGGAAGAATTCCCATGAGTGCAATAAAAGTGAGAAAGTCTTTAGTTACCACTCATCTCTTCTTCGACAGGTGAACCAGAGAGAAACCCCATGAATGCATCCTGTGTGGAAAAGCCATCAAAAGGTATCCTGACCAGACTAGTCAGAGAAATTGCACAGGTGTAAAATGCAACAAACGTAAGGAACATGGGGAAGCGTTTGTTATCCTTCATCCCTTGAGATCCATGTGCGATCCTGTGCTGATGAGAAATCCTACAGATATTCTCAGTATGGGTAGGCTTTCAGTCGCAACTCCTCTCTTAGGACACATGAGCGAACTCACCCTGGGGAGAAACCATGGAAGTGTAGCCATTGTGGGCAGATCTTCAGCTCTGGCTCGAGCCTGGTTGTCCACAAGAGGATGCACACTGGAGAGAAGCCATGTGAATGCAGGGACTGTGGGAAGGCCTTTGTCAGGAGCCGTGAGCTGACTGTGCACAAGAGAGTGCACACCAGGGAGGAACACCATTCATGTCGTGACTGCAGCAAAACCCTCCGCAGGAAGTTCTTTCTGACAGCACACATGAGAACCCGTACTGCAGAGAAACCCTACCCATTCAGTGGTGGCAGAAAAGCCTTCAGTAGGCGCTCTTAAGGCAAATGCCCACAAGAGGCTGCTTGCAAGGGGGAAGATGTAGCAGTGGAGTGTCTGTCGGCAGTTCTCCAGTCATCATTCATCATGTAGGAAATACATGAGGATGCACACTGAAGTCAAGTCTAGGAGTGGAAGCATGGCGCTCACCGATCCCACATGATAGCAACCGGGGTCAAGATACGGGAATGGAAAAATGGAGATGGGAATGGCAACCCATTCCAGTATTCTTGCCTGAAGAATTCCACGAACAGAGGAGCCTGGTGAGGTTAGAGTATAGTGGGTTGCAGAGACACAACTGAGTGACTAAACACTTTAACGGCATTCCTTCCACTCAGTTAGAACTCAGAGAGGGGAAGCAGTGCATGTGAGCTCTGAGAATGGTAGCAACTTTTAATGTGCTTTCTTAGCAATTTTAGAATTTGCTTTCTTTACATTATCCACTTGCTATGGGGAAGAATTCCCATGAGTGCAATAAAAGTGAGAAAGTCTTTAGTTACCACTCATCTCTTCTTCGACAGGTGAACCAGAGAGAAACCCCATGAATGCATCCTGTGTGGAAAAGCCATCAAAAGGTATCCTGACCAGACTAGTCAGAGAAATTGCACAGGTGTAAAATGCAACAAACGTAAGGAACATGGGGAAGCGTTTGTTATCCTTCATCCCTTGAGATCCATGTGCGATCCTGTGCTGATGAGAAATCCTACAGATATTCTCAGTATGGGTAGGCTTTCAGTCGCAACTCCTCTCTTAGGACACATGAGCGAACTCACCCTGGGGAGAAACCATGGAAGTGTAGCCATTGTGGGCAGATCTTCAGCTCTGGCTCGAGCCTGGTTGTCCACAAGAGGATGCACACTGGAGAGAAGCCATGTGAATGCAGGGACTGTGGGAAGGCCTTTGTCAGGAGCCGTGAGCTGACTGTGCACAAGAGAGTGCACACCAGGGAGGAACACCATTCATGTCGTGACTGCAGCAAAACCCTCCGCAGGAAGTTCTTTCTGACAGCACACATGAGAACCCGTACTGCAGAGAAACCCTACCCATTCAGTGGTGGCAGAAAAGCCTTCAGTAGGCGCTCTTAAGGCAAATGCCCACAAGAGGCTGCTTGCAAGGGGGAAGATGTAGCAGTGGAGTGTCTGTCGGCAGTTCTCCAGTCATCATTCATCATGTAGGAAATACATGAGGATGCACACTGAAGACAAGTCTAGGAGTGGAAGCATGGGTACGCTCACCGATCCCACATGATAGCAACTCTGTGGATAGCTTGAGTATGGAGGAAGCCCTCTGCAAGAGCTTAAACTAGGAAATTCACAGTGGCAGAGAAACTGTATAAATGTGAGGGATATGGGGTTGCTTTTATCAGGTCCGATCCTGAAGCTGGAAATCTAGATCATTAATATTCAGTCTGTTTTTTTGAATATAAGCATTTAAGGCCATAGATGTTCCCCTAAATACCTCACTTGGCTACATTACATACATGTGTACTCAAGCCAGTAAGTTGTGTCCGATTCTTTGCGATCCCATGGACTGTAGCCCACCGCCAGGCTCCTCTGTCCATGGGATTCTCCAGGCAAGAATACTGGAGTGAGTTGCCACTTCCTCCTCTAGGGGATCTTCCTGACCCAGGGATCAAACCCCTGTCTCCTGAATTGGCAGGCAGATTCTTTTACTGCTGAGCCACCAGAGAATCCCACACATTACATGGGCTTTGAGCTAAGGTTTTTAAAACTTTGGTTTAGTCCCAAATATCATTTGATATTTCTGTTAGACCTATTTTAACTCATAGTGTCACTTTTTAAGTCTATCCAACTGCTACTTTTTATCCAAATTCCTTCTCCCTCAGTCCTATAATACCTCTGTATCTTCCATGATTTTGTGGGATACCCCGTGGTTCCTCAATTGCGTGGTCTCCCTTGTTATAAGCAAGTTGGTAAACCTGACTTTGTCAGACTGTAGTGTTGTGCCATGGAAGAAACAGAGACCACTCTTAGCAGATAAAAACCAAATTAGGGGGCTTCCCCTGGTGGTCCAGTGGGTAAGGACACCACCTTGCAGTGCAAGGGGTGCCAGTTCGATCCCTGGCCTGGGAAGATCCCACGTGCGCTGAGGGGGCTCCCGAGCTGGAGCTCTGGCGCATGCCCATTCAGTGGTGGCAAAAGCCTTCAGTAGGCGCTCTTAAGGCAAATGCCCACAAGAGGCTGCTTGCAAGGGGGAAGATGTAGCAGTGGAGTGTCTGTCGGCAGTTCTCCAGTCATCATTCATCATGTAGGAAATACATGAGGATGCACACTGAAGACAAGTCTAGGAGTGGAAGCATGGGTACGCTCACCGATCCCACATGATAGCAACTCTGTGGATAGCTTGAGTATGGAGGAAGCCCTCTGCAAGAGCTTAAACTAGGAAATTCACAGTGGCAGAGAAACTGTATAAATGTGAGGGATATGGGGTTGCTTTTATCAGGTCCGATCCTGAAGCTGGAAATCTAGATCATTAATATTCAGTCTGTTTTTGAATATAAGCATTTAAGGCCATAGATGTACCCCTAAATACCTCACTTGGCTACATTACATACATGAGTACTCATGCCAGTAAGTTGTGTCCGATTCTTTGCGATCCCATGGACTGTAGCCCACCGCCAGGCTCCTCTGTCCATGGGATTCTCCAGGCAAGAATACTGGAGTGAGTTGCCACTTCCTCCTCTAGGGGATCTTCCTGACCCAGGGATCAAACCCCTGTCTCCTGAATTGGCAGGCAGATTCTTTTACTGCTGAGCCACCAGAGAATCCCACACATTACATGGGCTTTGAGCTAAGGTTTTTAAAACTTTGGTTTAGTCCCAAATATCATTTGATATTTCTGTTAGACCTATTTTAACTCATAGTGTCACTTTTTAAGTCTATCCAACTGCTACTTTTTATCCAAATTCCTTCTCCCTCAGTCCTATAATACCTCTGTATCTTCCATGATTTTGTGGGATACCCCGTGGTTCCTCAATTGCGTGGTCTCCCTTGTTATAAGCAAGTTGGTAAACCTGACTTTGTCAGACTGTAGTGTTGTGCCATGGAAGAAACAGAGACCACTCTTAGCAGATAAAAACCAAATTAGGGGGCTTCCCCTGGTGGTCCAGTGGGTAAGGACACCACCTTGCAGTGCAAGGGGTGCCAGTTCGATCCCTGGCCTGGGAAGATCCCACGTGCCGCGGAGCGGCTGGACCGATGTGTCCAATTACCGAGCTGGAGCTCTGGAGCGCATGTGCCCAGAGCTGGTGCTCTGCGACAACAGAGGCCACTGCGATGGGAGGCCCACATGGGCCAAAGAACAAAGACGGATAAAAATAGAGAAATGAAAGACCAATGGAAGTGGCCCGCCTGCTCCCCTCCCTCCCCAACCCGACCACTGCCCAAGATAAATAAATAAATAAATAAAAAAACAAAAAACCAAATTAGGAGTCTTCATTGCTGACTGGGACTGCACTCAGCCTAAAAGCAGCTTGAATGTGCAGCCCCGAGTTGATGAAGGGCTGACATTTGATAAGCCAAAACTACATTCTTTTGTTTATCTGATTTTGTAGCTGATTTTTACTTCTCAGTTGGGTTGTGCAAGCAAGTTACAGAAGCCAAAATGTGTAGTTAGATTTCATAAAAGATCAGTAATCTCATCAACACCTAAAGTCTGTTACATTCTAACTGATCAAGGATATAATGGGTTTTCTTAGATTAGCTGGAGCATGTACTGTTTTTGTAAAGAGGTCGGGCCCAAGTTTTGTTGGTACTGAAAAGAAGAACCTGTCAGTTATTAACTCTAATGGTGCCCAAAGCTATACATTGTCCCTATACAGTAACTGCTTTAGCCAACTAAGCATTCTTCAAAGACAAGAGTGCATAGTTAGTTCTGCAATCATTTATTAGTCTTATCTGCATCAGGGGTTGGCTTCCTGTTTTTTTGTTTGTTTGTTTGTTTATCCAATTCTTCTCCTAGTCCTTAATCTATCCAATTCCAAATTCCTTCTCCTCAGTCCTATAATACCTCTGTATCTTCCATGATTTTGTGGGATACCCCGTGGTTCCTCAATTGCGTGGTCTCCCTTGTTATAAGCAAGTTGGTAAACCTGACTTTGTCAGACTGTAGTGTTGTGCCATGGAAGAAACAGAGACCACTCTTAGCAGATAAAAACCAAATTAGGGGGCTTCCCCTGGTGGTCCAGTGGGTAAGGACACCACCTTGCAGTGCAAGGGGTGCCAGTTCGATCCCTGGCCTGGGAAGATCCCACGTGCCGCGGAGCGGCTGGACCGATGTGTCCAATTACCGAGCTGGAGCTCTGGAGCGCATGTGCCCAGAGCTGGTGCTCTGCGACAACAGAGGCCACTGCGATGGGAGGCCCACATGGGCCAAAGAACAAAGACGGATAAAAATAGAGAAATGAAAGACCAATGGAAGTGGCCCGCCTGCTCCCCTCCCTCCCCAACCCGACCACTGCCCAAGATAAATAAATAAATAAATCTTAAAAAAAAAAACAAAAAACCAAATTAGGAGTCTTCATTGCTGACTGGGACTGCACTCAGCCTAAAAGCAGCTTGAATGTGCAGCCCCGAGTTGATGAAGGGCTGACATTTGATAAGCCAAAACTACATTCTTTTGTTTATCTGATTTTGTAGCTGATTTTTACTTCTCAGTTGGGTTGTGCAAGCAAGTTACAGAAGCCAAAATGTGTAGTTAGATTTCATAAAAGATCAGTAATCTCATCAACACCTAAAGTCTGTTACATTCTAACTGATCAAGGATATAATGGGTTTTCTTAGATTAGCTGGAGCATGTACTGTTTTTGTAAAGAGGTCGGGCCCAAGTTTTGTTGGTACTGAAAAGAAGAACCTGTCAGTTATTAACTCTAATGGTGCCCAAAGCTATACATTGTCCCTATACAGTAACTGCTTTAGCCAACTAAGCATTCTTCAAAGACAAGAGTGCATAGTTAGTTCTGCAATCATTTATTAGTCTTATCTGCATCAGGGGTTGGCTTCCTGTTTTTTTGTTTGTTTGTTTGTTTACTTCTCGAAAAACTGCAGTTGGAATTTATTTACAAGGTCAGTGAGTACGTGACTGGTAGCTTCACTCTTACAATAGGTTTTGTTCCGGTGATCTTCGGCTGGTTTGTGGTTGGGACAGTAACACATAAACACGAATATGTTCTGATCCCATCTTCTATAATGTTTCTACAATACCCTTCTAAAACGTCTTCTAAAATATTTTCCGGGGGCTTCCCTGGTGGTCCAGTGGGTAAGGACACTGCCTTGCAGTGCAAGGGGCACCAGTTCGATCCCTGGCCTGGGAAGATCCCACGTGCCGTGGAGTGGCTGGACTGATGTGTCCAATTACCGAGCCAGAGCTCTGGAGCACATGCGCCCAGAGCGGTGCTCTGCGACAACAGAGGCCACCGCTATCGGAGACCCACATGGGCCAAAGAACAAAGATGGATGAAAATAGATAAATGAAAGACCAATGGAAGTGGCCTGCCTGCTCCCCTCCCTCCCCAACCCGATCCCCCCTGCCAAAATAAATAAATAAATAAAATGTTTTCTGGGACTTCCCTGGTGGTTCAGTGCCTAAGACTCTCCACTCCCAATGCAGTGGCCCAGGTTCGATTCCTGGTCAGGGAACTAGATCCCACATGCAGCTAAGAACTGATGCAGCCAAAGACAGACGTAAAAATAAATAAATAAATAAAAGTTTTCCTGCCCATTATTGATTTTTACATGTGGTGTCAGGTTTTGTTGTTCAGTTGCTAAGGCAGGTCCAGCCCTTTGGGAGGCTGTAGACTGCAGCCCGCCAGGCTCCTCTGTCCTCCACTCTCTTCCAGAGTTTCCTTGGGTTCATGTGCATTGAACTGATGATGCTATCTAATCATCTCATCTTCTGCTGTCCCCTTTTCCTGTTGCCCTGGATCTTTCCCAGCCTGAGTCACTTTTCACACCAAGTGGCCAAAGCATTGGAGTCAAAAGGGACCCAATTTTTTTCCCTGATAGAGAACTCTAGTCAGAAAGCCATAAGTTGTGTGTATGTGCGTGTGTGTTTGTGTTTCTGGGCCTCCCATGCCGTTCTTTCTTTTTTTCTTTTTCTTTTTAAATGACCTCTTTTATTGGTTTTTTATTTATTTATTTTCAGCCATCTTTATTCTTCAACCTGTGTGGGCCTCCCATTGCAGTGGCCTTTCTCATTGCAGAGCACTGGCTCTGGGCGCATGCGCTCCAAAGCGCTGGCTCGCAATTGGACACACTGGTCCAGCCCCTCCATGGCACATGGGATCCTCCCGGGCCAGGGATAGAACCAGGGCTGCTCACACTGCAAGGCGGACCCTCTACCCACTGGACCACCAGGGAAGCCCCCATGCAGTTCTAATTAGTTTATTCTATGTCAGATAGCACTGTCTTTCATAATATTATACCTAAATTTTTTTAGTATCCTAGAGGTAGGCTCTTACAACTTATTCTTCAAGAGCGGCTTATCTTCTTTTCTCCCTTTTATGTTTCTATATAAACTTGCAGAGTTCCACAAAAAACCACATTGGTATTGTTACTGAGTCCATGCTCACTGCTCATTGCATGACAGGCCAGTGAATCCAAGAGACAAGGTTGTTGAGGCAAGGAAAATGACTTAATTTGGAAAGCAGCTGACCGAGAAGATGGCAGCCTGTGCCTCAAAATAACCACCTTTTTGGAATCCAGATGCCAGATTCTTTTATTAATCAGAAAGAAAGAATCAATGAGGACCTTAAGTCAAAAGGTGAACTAGAGAGTGAGAGGCAGTGGGGAAGTAAAATGAAAGAGTCTTTAGTCTTGTATCTCCAATGAAACAGCCAGCCTTTGGAAGAGGTGTGTTAGTCTCTTCTGGTCACAGGTGGGCAGGGTCAAATGATCTATGACCTGAACAAAGGCACTTTAATTTATAGTCAGGCAGAGGAGCAGGGTCCTCTGAGGCAAGCTATTAAGAATGATTATAATAAAAGCAATGAAAAGCAAGTCAGCAGTTGCTAACATGGAGTCAGAATTGGTTTCCTCCCTGCAACAGTATAGGTCTGGAATCGCATTAAATCAGTACTGGTGGGATCAACAGCTTTATGCTTTCTTAAATCTTTTAGCCATGAACTCAGTACCTGCATTTATCGAGGCTGGAGAGCTTTGTGGCTGCAGAGATTCCAGGAGATTGTGGCGGGAAAAGACCCTGGGAGGAGGGAGTTTCTTTGCTTAGGAGGTTGAGGACAGCTGGGCTGAATTGACTCTTGGCAATGTCCCACCTCCATCACATACAATGAAATATTATTTGGTGATAAAAAGAAATGAAGTTTTTTTTTTTTCTTTCGGTTTTTCTGCTTTTTGACTGTGGGCTTTTAGTTCCCTGACCAGGTGAAAGGAATCTAACTGGGTTGATGGAAATGTTCTAAAACTGGTTACTGATGATAGTCGCACAACGTAATACGTTGACTAAAAATCATTTGAGCTGTACATTTCAAATGGGTTGGGCTTGTGTGGTACCACACTAAAGCTGTTATAAACAGTGCTTCCATTGAGTGTTCATTTTAGCAAATCATCATCATGGCAGGGTAGACCCATCATACTCCGTTCTGAAGCCATCCTTGGTATTTTGGCATTTCTTGCAGAGGACAGTCACAGTCTCAAATGCTGGCGTCCGCTGGTTTCTCTTTGACCCAATCATTAAACTTGCAGGTCAAAAAGAATCAACTGATGGACCTTAGGGTTCAAAAGGAACCTGAGAAGATAGCAGCCTGTGCCTCAAAATAACCACCTTTTTGGAATCCAGATGCCAGATTCTTTTATTAATCAGAAAGAAAGAATCAATGAGGACCTTAAGTCAAAAGGTGAACTAGAGTGAGAGGCAGTGGGGAAGTAAAATGAAAGAGTCTTTAGTCTTGTATCTCCAATGAAACAGCCAGCCTTTGGAAGAGGTGTGTTAGTCTCTTCTGGTCACAGGTGGGCAGGGTCAAATGATCTATGACCTGAACAAAGGCACTTTAATTTATAGTCAGGCAGAGGAGCAGGGTCCTCTGAGGCAAGCTATTAAGAATGATTATAATAAAAGCAATGAAAAGCAAGTCAGCAGTTGCTAACATGGAGTCAGAATTGGTTTCCTCCCTGCAACAGTATAGGTCTGGAATCGCATTAAATCAGTACTGGTGGGATCAACAGCTTTATGCTTTCTTAAATCTTTTAGCCATGAACTCAGTACCTGCATTTATCGAGGCTGGAGAGCTTTGTGGCTGCAGAGATTCCAGGAGATTGTGGCGGGAAAAGACCCTGGGAGGAGGGAGTTTCTTTGCTTAGGAGGTTGAGGACAGCTGGGCTGAATTGACTCTTGGCAATGTCCCACCTCCATCACATACAATGAAATATTATTTGGTGATAAAAAGAAATGAAGTTTTTTTTTTTTCTTTCGGTTTTTCTGCTTTTTGACTGTGGGCTTTTAGTTCCCTGACCAGGTGAAAGGAATCTAACTGGGTTGATGGAAATGTTCTAAAACTGGTTACTGATGATAGTCGCACAACGTAATACGTTGACTAAAAATCATTTGAGCTGTACATTTCAAATGGGTTGGGCTTGTGTGGTACCACACTAAAGCTGTTATAAACAGTGCTTCCATTGAGTGTTCATTTTAGCAAATCATCATCATGGCAGGGTAGACCCATCATACTCCGTTCTGAAGCCATCCTTGGTATTTTGGCATTTCTTGCAGAGGACAGTCACAGTCTCAAATGCTGGCGTCCGCTGGTTTCTCTTTTGAGCTCAATGGATGATCTGAAGAGTGTAACACTCTTTAAGTCATTTGTTGGGGCTCAAGTGGGGATATTTATCCTGGCAATGTGATCTACTCTTTCAGGATCTTTCTTCCTTTGACCCCATAGTTTCCATGCCACATGTTTAAATTGGATTCTTTTCCTAGTGTTATTTAGAAGTCTTTTGGGACTTTTTGTGAGAAACGGAATGGTTCTCTTTCCTAGGATCTGAATGCTTCCAGCTCCATGAGGGTGCAAGGTTTCTGGAGAAGGCCGTAGAGAAGGACCAGATCTTACTGGTCCTCATAGACAATGCTCTTTTTGTGTTGCGGTTGCTCATAGCAAATGTGATCTACTTCTATCTAATAACTGATGAGTAGATTGTTGGGGGGATTTCTACAGATAATCATATTTCCAAATACAGACAGATTATCATTGCTCTTTTTAAATCCTTATGACTTTCTTATGCTCTCATTGCCTAATCTCTGGCTGGGATTTTTGAACCATATTGATTAGAGAGGGCCTTATGCACCCTGTTCTTCTTCCTTCAAGGGCATTGTGTTCCTACTGTATCTCTAAAGTGTTGTCTGCTGTGACATTTTGGTCTATGACTTTATCAGGATGAGAAAGTTGCCTTCTTTTCCCCGGGTGTTTAGTGGTCTTAGGAACAGACGTAGTGTTTTTTTTTTTTTTTTTTTTTTAATCAAATGTCTGTTCTGCAGCTCCTGAGATAATATTTGTTCACTGGTATATTTCAAAATCCCTGGAAGAATGGTAGAATCCGTAGTAGGCATCAGTAAGTATTTGTTGAAGATGTCAATGAATGTAGATAGCTCTTCTTTTCTTTTTAACATGTATGTGTGATAAATGACTCCAATTGACTCTTCTACTGTGCTGGCAACCTTGCCATACTGGGTAACTCTGCCCTCTCATATCTATTACACATCATTGTTCCAAGTTTGCTAGCTAGGGTTTTTGTATTTTTGAGTGACAGTGGATCGCAAATTTTCCTTTATCACGCTGTTCTTCTGTCATTGGGATATGCTGGCTTCATAAAGTCTGTTGAGGGAAATTCCCCCAAAGTCCATGCCTTTGACTATGCTCACTGATTACCAACTTTTTTCTTTTGCGAGGGGCAACTGTTTTATGTCTTTCTTTCCCCATGTATGTCTGACTCTTTGCGACCCCATGGGCTGTAGCCCACCATGCTCCTCTGTCCATGAGATTTTCCAGGCAAGAATACTGGAGTGGATAACAATTCCCTTCTCCAGGAAATCTTCCCAACTCAGGGACCAAACCTGGGTCTCCTGCACTACAGGCCGATTGTTTATCATCTGAGCCACCAGAGAAGCCCTCTCTTTAATGGGTGAGTCATTACAAACATATGACTTCTTTAGCATTCATCCCAAGAACCAGGATATTGTGGAAAATGGAAAAGCTTTCACTGCTTCCATGTTGACCAGTTAGCCTGCCATAGTTTCATGGATGTTGGCCAGAGACTCCAGATTTCTGGGTTGGAGACCTAGGGCTTGAGTAACAATGCAAAAGGTAACACTTGCCTCACGTTCCTTGTGGAGAACTCCCACTGAACACTTCCTCTTTAATCAAAAGATTGTGAGCATAGATAAAATGCTCCCAGCATACCACCTATAAGCAAATTTCTCCCCACAAATGTCTTTTCTTGATGATTCAAAATATAATTTAATTTAAAAAATTATTTTACAAAAAAATCTTGGAAATCCCTTGGCACTGCACTGGTTAGGGCTCTGCACTCTCAGGTCTGAGGATCTGGGTTCAATCCCTGGTCCAGGAACTAAGATCCCACCAGCTGTAAGATGCAGTCCAAAAAAAAAACTTAGCTAAGAAGTCCTGGGAAAAGAGACATGTAAATAGAGCCTTCTGACAAAAGTGACTTTATCTAACTAAATATAAGACAAAAAATAAGACAAATCAGGTAAGACAGGAACTGTATGCCCACACAGAAAACTGTCATTGTTTTTCTTTTTTTCACCAAAGTTGTGGAAGTTTTCATAAGCACTCATCCTTGTAGGTCACACCTAAGGACAAAGAGGATGGCCATGTTATTGTCAGTGGGTTTTTTTTCGGCCAAATTTTCCTTTATCACGCTGTTCTTCTGTCATTGGGATATGCTGGCTTCATAAAGTCTGTTGAGGGAAATTCCCCCAAAGTCCATGCCTTTGACTATGCTCACTGATTACCAACTTTTTTCTTTTGCGAGGGGCAACTGTTTTATGTCTTTCTTTCCCCATGTATGTCTGACTCTTTGCGACCCCATGGGCTGTAGCCCACCATGCTCCTCTGTCCATGAGATTTTCCAGGCAAGAATACTGGAGTGGATAACAATTCCCTTCTCCAGGAAATCTTCCCAACTCAGGGACCAAACCTGGGTCTCCTGCACTACAGGCCGATTGTTTATCATCTGAGCCACCAGAGAAGCCCTCTCTTTAATGGGTGAGTCATTACAAACATATGACTTCTTTAGCATTCATCCCAAGAACCAGGATATTGTGGAAAATGGAAAAGCTTTCACTGCTTCCATGTTGACCAGTTAGCCTGCCATAGTTTCATGGATGTTGGCCAGAGACTCCAGATTTCTGGGTTGGAGACCTAGGGCTTGAGTAACAATGCAAAAGGTAACACTTGCCTCACGTTCCTTGTGGAGAACTCCCACTGAACACTTCCTCTTTAATCAAAAGATTGTGAGCATAGATAAAATGCTCCCAGCATACCACCTATAAGCAAATTTCTCCCCACAAATGTCTTTTCTTGATGATTCAAAATATAATTTAATTTAAAAAATTATTTTACAAAAAAATCTTGGAAATCCCTTGGCACTGCACTGGTTAGGGCTCTGCACTCTCAGGTCTGAGGATCTGGGTTCAATCCCTGGTCCAGGAACTAAGATCCCACCAGCTGTAAGATGCAGTCCAAAAAAAAAACTTAGCTAAGAAGTCCTGGGAAAAGAGACATGTAAATAGAGCCTTCTGACAAAAGTGACTTTATCTAACTAAATATAAGACAAAAAATAAGACAAATCAGGTAAGACAGGAACTGTATGCCCACACAGAAAACTGTCATTGTTTTTCTTTTTTTCACCAAAGTTGTGGAAGTTTTCATAAGCACTCATCCTTGTAGGTCACACCTAAGGACAAAGAGGATGGCCATGTTATTGTCATGGCTATGGACGGGCCTTCAGAGGGGACCTTCACTTACTATTCACAAGAGAACGTATTTCAAGAGGGGTTGCATCAATGTTATGAATGTGGATTTGACTTTATGCTGCAGGTTTTTTTTAAATTGATTTTTATTGAAGTATTGTGTGGATAGTGTTAGGCACTCAGTTGCGTCCAACACTTTGCCGCCCATAGACTGAAGCCTGCCAGGCTCCTCTGTCCTTGGATTCTTTATGCTGGAGTTCGGTTGCCATGCTGTCCTCAAGGGGATCTTCCCAACACAGGGATCGAACCCAGGTCTCCCGCATTGCAGATGGATTCTTTACCAGCTGAGCCATTTCCCATTACTGAAGTATTGGCTGTTTTTTTTTTTTTTTGTTTTGTTTGAAGTGTAGTTGCTCTGCAGTGTTGTTTTAGTTTCTGGTGTACAGCAAAGTGATTCAGTTATTCATGCATATGTATATATATATTTTAATATTATATATATATTTCTTTTCCAGACTCTTCACTTCTAGACATAGTTCCCTATGCTGCATTTTTAACATGCACCTCTATCTCATGAGTTTCTTGGCCTTTTCTTGCATACTATAAATACTCAAGGCCACATATATCTCTCTAAATGCCCTCCAAGTTATTGACAAGTCATCTTTTTACTTATGGTGGCTCAATTCTAAATACTGTCTTATTTCCATTTTGACAGCCCCTTAGATGCATGTCTTCCAGATCCAGTACAGAGGGTTGCTTAGCTGCCTTCGTTTTCATGTGTATTCTGGTTGTTTGTGGTCAGTCGATGGCCTGTATGATGTGGAATCTTTGGCATCTGTTGGGACTTTGCGGCCCAGTGTAGCACACATTGCTCTGTGCCGGCTCTTCCCTCTTCTTCCTACTCTCACGGCCTGGATTTTGCTCAACTTGTTAAATGTTTGCTGTAAAACAAACCAACCCAGAAAACTCGGCTCCCTCTCTCCGCCTTTCTTTAAAACAAACAACAATTATTTCTCATTGGTTGTGTTAAGTCCGTTCCTGCACACAGGTTTTCTGTAGTTGGGACAAGCACGGGCTGCTCGATCTCACGGTGCACAGGCCTCTCATTGCGTGGCTCTAGGTGCACAGGCTTCAGTAGTAGCAACTCCCAGGCTCTAGAGTGCAGGCTCAGGAGTTGTGCTACAGGGGCCCAGTGGCTCCACAGAATGTGGACCTTCCCAGACTAGGCATTGAACTTGTGTCCCTTGCGTCTGCGGGCAGATTTGTATCCACTGTACCACCGTGGAAGTCCCTCTTTGCCTTTCTTGAAGGACTGTCCCATGGCCCTGGTGCATGACAGAGAGGCAGAGCCACTGGTGTGATTTATGGGAAAGGCATTGAAAAGGGGACAGTCTGATGCTCGTTATCTTACTCTGTTTCTCCTTAGTCCTTCCTTCTTTTCTCTGCCTGGAAGTACATACAGGGCCTGGGATTGAAAGAAAGCTACCAGTAAGCAGAAGCCACAGGCAAAGATGCAATGCCAGAACACATGGTTTTCTTCCTTTTCAGCGGTTTCTCTGCGTGGCTGTACCAACCTTGAACTGCTTGTCTCTTGACTCATGGTACATGATAAAAAGAAATATTCTTTAAAAATAAAGTCTCCATTGTAGTTTTATGGTGTGGGGAAAAGATTCTCTATCTCATGAGTTTCTTGGCCTTTTCTTGCATACTATAAATACTCAAGGCCACATATATCTCTAAATGCCCTCCAAGTTATTGACAAGTCATCTTTTTACTTATGGTGGCTCAATTCTAAATACTGTCTTATTTCCATTTTGACAGCCCCTTAGATGCATGTCTTCCAGATCCAGTACAGAGGGTTGCTTAGCTGCCTTCGTTTTCATGTGTATTCTGGTTGTTTGTGGTCAGTCGATGGCCTGTATGATGTGGAATCTTTGGCATCTGTTGGGACTTTGCGGCCCAGTGTAGCACACATTGCTCTGTGCCGGCTCTTCCCTCTTCTTCCTACTCTCACGGCCTGGATTTTGCTCAACTTGTTAAATGTTTGCTGTAAAACAAACCAACCCAGAAAACTCGGCTCCCTCTCTCCGCCTTTCTTTAAAACAAACAACAATTATTTCTCATTGGTTGTGTTAAGTCCGTTCCTGCACACAGGTTTTCTGTAGTTGGGACAAGCACGGGCTGCTCGATCTCACGGTGCACAGGCCTCTCATTGCGTGGCTCTAGGTGCACAGGCTTCAGTAGTAGCAACTCCCAGGCTCTAGAGTGCAGGCTCAGGAGTTGTGCTACAGGGGCCCAGTGGCTCCACAGAATGTGGACCTTCCCAGACTAGGCATTGAACTTGTGTCCCTTGCGTCTGCGGGCAGATTTGTATCCACTGTACCACCGTGGAAGTCCCTCTTTGCCTTTCTTGAAGGACTGTCCCATGGCCCTGGTGCATGACAGAGAGGCAGAGCCACTGGTGTGATTTATGGGAAAGGCATTGAAAAGGGGACAGTCTGATGCTCGTTATCTTACTCTGTTTCTCCTTAGTCCTTCCTTCTTTTCTCTGCCTGGAAGTACATACAGGGCCTGGGATTGAAAGAAAGCTACCAGTAAGCAGAAGCCACAGGCAAAGATGCAATGCCAGAACACATGGTTTTCTTCCTTTTCAGCGGTTTCTCTGCGTGGCTGTACCAACCTTGAACTGCTTGTCTCTTGACTCATGGTACATGATAAAAAGAAATATTCTTTAAAAAATAAAGTCTCCATTGTAGTTTTATGGTGTGGGAGCTATCAAGAATTTTTTCTTTATTTCTCTCAGGAGGTTTTTTTCTTTTTTAAAAATTTATTTGACTGCATTAGGTCTTAGTCGCAGCACACAGAATCTTTGTTTTGTCACGTAGGATCTGTTGTTAGGATACACAGGTTTCTCTCTAGTTGTGGCTCATGGGCTTAGTTGCCCCATGGCATGTGGGCTCTTAGTTCAGGAATCAAACCCAGGTCCCCTGCATTACAACTCAGGTTCTTAACCACTGGACCACCAGGGAAGTCCCTCGTCTCAGGAGATGTGTATTACTCCTAGCCAAGCACAGTTTCTGCTGGTGTGGTATCCATGAGAACCCATGCCTTGGGTATCAGTCTAGCAGGTTTATTTGGCTGGTGACCCTGACCCTGGTGGCTGCCTCTCCCAGAACCCACCTCTGGGGTTGTGCTAAGACTACTCCTAGGAGTAACTAAGGCTGGCAGGTGTAATAGTCCATTCCTGTGAGTTGTAGAGTTCTTCCACTGATGGGTAGGCTCAAGAACCCCTCACCGGTCTGGCCCAGACTTGGCCAGACTGTGCCTTGGTCTGGGACTCTCCTGACGCAGTCTTCCTTTGCCCTTCTCCCTTCCTCCTGACTGAACCTGACAACAGATGATGGAATATCAATGGGAGTCGTTGATAACCTTGTCAAAGCTGATTCCATGACCTATTGTCCACAAAAGCCTGATTGAAATGGGTTCAGATAAAACTAAGAGCAAAAATTGCAGCCAGCAAGGAGAAAGTGTTTTTTAAGGTCTGTTTTGTTTGGTATTATTAATGAACCCATGCCAGTTTTCTACCTGTTAGATCTTTCTCCATCCTTCTTATTTAACCCTTCTGTGCACTTTAGATGCGTTTCTCCAACCCCCACATCAATCCACTCTGAAAGTATCTTTCAGTATGTAAACCCATCTAGTTTTTTACTGTGATTTCTAAAGATTTATTTATTTATTTATTTTGGTGGGGTGGGGTGGGGAGGGAGGGAGCAGGCGGCTCTGGGGACCAATTGAACTGCTTGTCTCTTGACTCATGGTACATGATAAAAGAAATATTCTTTAAAAAATAAAGTCTCCATTGTAGTTTTATGGTGTGGGAGCTATCAAGAATTTTTTCTTTATTTCTCTCAGGAGGTTTTTTTCTTTTTTAAAAATTTATTTGACTGCATTAGGTCTTAGTCGCAGCACACAGAATCTTTGTTTTGTCACGTAGGATCTGTTGTTAGGATACACAGGTTTCTCTCTAGTTGTGGCTCATGGGCTTAGTTGCCCCATGGCATGTGGGCTCTTAGTTCAGGAATCAAACCCAGGTCCCCTGCATTACAACTCAGGTTCTTAACCACTGGACCACCAGGGAAGTCCCTCGTCTCAGGAGATGTGTATTACTCCTAGCCAAGCACAGTTTCTGCTGGTGTGGTATCCATGAGAACCCATGCCTTGGGTATCAGTCTAGCAGGTTTATTTGGCTGGTGACCCTGACCCTGGTGGCTGCCTCTCCCAGAACCCACCTCTGGGGTTGTGCTAAGACTACTCCTAGGAGTAACTAAGGCTGGCAGGTGTAATAGTCCATTCCTGTGAGTTGTAGAGTTCTTCCACTGATGGGTAGGCTCAAGAACCCCTCACCGGTCTGGCCCAGACTTGGCCAGACTGTGCCTTGGTCTGGGACTCTCCTGACGCAGTCTTCCTTTGCCCTTCTCCCTTCCTCCTGACTGAACCTGACAACAGATGATGGAATATCAATGGGAGTCGTTGATAACCTTGTCAAAGCTGATTCCATGACCTATTGTCCACAAAAGCCTGATTGAAATGGGTTCAGATAAAACTAAGAGCAAAAATTGCAGCCAGCAAGGAGAAAGTGTTTTTTAAGGTCTGTTTTGTTTGGTATTATTAATGAACCCATGCCAGTTTTCTACCTGTTAGATCTTTCTCCATCCTTCTTATTTAACCCTTCTGTGCACTTTAGATGCGTTTCTCCAACCCCCACATCAATCCACTCTGAAAGTATCTTTCAGTATGTAAACCCATCTAGTTTTTTACTGTGATTTCTAAAGATTTATTTATTTATTTATTTTGGTGGGGTGGGGTGGGGAGGGAGGGGAGCAGGCGGGCTACTTCTATTGGTCTTTCATTTGTCTATTTTCATCCATCTTTGTTCTTTGGCCCGTGTGGGCCTCCCATTGCGGTGGCCTCTGTTGTCGCAGAGCACCAGCTCTGGGCGCATGCACTCCAGAGCTCTGGCTCGGTAATTGGACACATCGGTCCAGCCGCCCTGTGGCACATGGGATCTTCCCAGGCCAGGGATCGAACTGGCACCCCTTGCACTGCAAGGCGGTGTCCTTATCCACTGGACCACCAGGGAAGCCCCTTACTGTGATTTCTAATAGACTAACTTCTACCACCGAAGAGTTGTGATTTCTATTCAGATTTGCTTAAAAAAAATGGCAAGGGACTTCCCTGGTGGTCCCACAGTGGGTAAGACTGTGTGCTTTTAATGCAGGGAGCCTGGGTTTGATCCCTGGTCAGGGAACTAGATCCCACATGCCACAGCTAAGATCCAGCACAGCCAAATTAAAGTAAATAAAGCAATAATTTAAAAAAAATGGCAACAGAAAATTTGATGATGTGGGAGTTGGTTACTTGAACTTAATTATTTACACAGAATAAAATGCCATAGAACTTTATTCTTCATATGGTATCCATAGAACTAGATTATGTATCCCTCACCAAAAGAAGAAGAAAAAAGAAGGCAAGGAACAACAGGTGAAATCCAAATGTCTGTACCCGAGGTAATCATATGGTGGGAATGCCAGTATTCTTGTCTCAATAATGAACTACAGCTATGTAAGACATGGTTTAAATCAAAGGAAAAAGCTTTGGAAACAAAAAAAAGTACCTGGGAACTAAACTATTGAAATGGGTTCAGATAAAACTAAGAGCAAAAATTGCAGCCAGCAAGGAGAAAGTGTTTTTTAAGGTCTGTTTTGTTTGGTATTATTAATGAACCCATGCCAGTTTTCTACCTGTTAGATCTTTCTCCATCCTTCTTATTTAACCCTTCTGTGCACTTTAGATGCGTTTCTCCAACCCCCACATCAATCCACTCTGAAAGTATCTTTCAGTATGTAAACCCATCTAGTTTTTTACTGTGATTTCTAAAGATTTATTTATTTATTTATTTTGGTGGGGTGGGGTGGGGAGGGAGGGGAGCAGGCGGGCTACTTCTATTGGTCTTTCATTTGTCTATTTTCATCCATCTTTGTTCTTTGGCCCGTGTGGGCCTCCCATTGCGGTGGCCTCTGTTGTCGCAGAGCACCAGCTCTGGGCGCATGCACTCCAGAGCTCTGGCTCGGTAATTGGACACATCGGTCCAGCCGCCCTGTGGCACATGGGATCTTCCCAGGCCAGGGATCGAACTGGCACCCCTTGCACTGCAAGGCGGTGTCCTTATCCACTGGACCACCAGGGAAGCCCCTTACTGTGATTTCTAATAGACTAACTTCTACCACCGAAGAGTTGTGATTTCTATTCAGATTTGCTTAAAAAAAATGGCAAGGGACTTCCCTGGTGGTCCCACAGTGGGTAAGACTGTGTGCTTTTAATGCAGGGAGCCTGGGTTTGATCCCTGGTCAGGGAACTAGATCCCACATGCCACAGCTAAGATCCAGCACAGCCAAATTAAAGTAAATAAAGCAATAATTTAAAAAAAATGGCAACAGAAAATTTGATGATGTGGGAGTTGGTTACTTGAACTTAATTATTTACACAGAATAAAATGCCATAGAACTTTATTCTTCATATGGTATCCATAGAACTAGATTATGTATCCCTCACCAAAAGAAGAAGAAAAAAGAAGGCAAGGAACAACAGGTGAAATCCAAATGTCTGTACCCGAGGTAATCATATGGTGGGAATGCCAGTATTCTTGTCTCAATAATGAACTACAGCTATGTAAGACATGGTCATCAGGAGAAGCTGGACAAAGAGTACCTGGGAACTCAGTACTATTTTTGCAGCTTCTTGTGATTCTTAAATTGTTCAAAATAAAAAAATTGAGACAAATCGCAAAAGGAACACCACTACATAAATGAGTAGCATGTTAATGCATTCCTACTTTTGCTATAATTTATTTAATTGCTGCACAGGGGTCTTTGGTATGAATGTACTACAACTTATTTATCCAGTCTACAGCAGATGGACCTCTTTGGGTAGTTTGTAGTCTTTATCCATTATGAATAATGTTGCCATAGCATGCTTGTACATCTCCCATGAACTTGCTAGGTGGAGAATACTTATGCTCAGGTTTCTTTTGTGTTTGATGTAAAATGTATCTCATTGTTTTGATTTGTACTTTACTGATTACTAATGTGAATGGGTGTCTTTTCATATTTATCGGCTCTTGTGAGTTTCCCTTTGGAAATTATTTTTACATGTTTTTGTTAAATTCTCTCTGTATCTTTATTTCCCTATGATGTTTAGGAGAGTGATATTTCTGAAACCCATTTTTTTTTCATTGTAAATGCCCCTTTTTCTTTATGGTGTCTTGATGAGCAGTGATTCTGGACTTTAATGTGTTAGTTTTTGTGTCTCATGTAAGAAATCCTTCCCCAAAATCCAGTTCTAAATATGTTCAACTTCATTGTTGTCAGCTTTTGATGTTTGGTTTCATGGTGAAATTCTCAGTCAACCTGAAATTGGTTTTTGTTGTGACAGAGTGTGACAAGTTTACTGATAATGGTTTCAGATTCCACAGTGCAACTAACCTTTAAGAAACAAATGACTACTTGTTAATGCTGGTGCAGTATCAAAGAAGACTTGTCACAATTATCTGAAGAGTCTATAAAAATACTCCCCCTCCTTTCCATCTGCATATCGGTGTGTAGCTGAATTTCTTCACGCACTTCAATCAAAACTACATATCACAACAGAAGATTGTATAAGCAAGTATGAAAATGCAACTAAAAAAAAAAAGAATACAACTGTTCTTGTTACGTAAATATTAAAGAGATAACGCAAAAATGTAAAATAATGCCATTCTCTAACTTTTTGTTTTGGAAAATATACTTTAAAAAATAAAATGCTATTTATTTATATTTACATGTAATGAGTTATTATTATTATTTATGGATGAGTAATTATATCTTTTCAGCAATGATTAAAAAAAAAACCCAGTTTTAACATTATTCTTTTTTTGTGGAGGGGGGGCGGGTTGGAGAGGGAGGGGGGCGGGTGGGCCACTTCTATTGGTCTTTCATTTATCCATTTTCATCCATCTTTGCTCTTTGGCCCGTGTGGGCCTCCCATCGCAGTGGCCTCTGTTGTCGCAGAGCACCGGCTCCAGGCACACGACGCGCCCCAGAGCTCCAGCTTGGACACATCGGTCCAGCCGCTCCGCGGCACGTGGGATCTTCCCAGGCCAGGGATCGAACTGGCGCCCCTTGCACTGCAAGACGGTGTCCTTACCCACTGGACCACTAGGGAAGGCCTTAACATTATTCTTGAAGTTTAATACTGTTTAAAAAGATTTTAGCAGAATCTTACATTTTATAGAAATGAGAGAAGCCTATTTCAAAAGAATGCATAAAGAGATCAAAACACGATTGTATGCCTAAGAATCACTTGATAAGTATAAAATTCACAAATAAAATAAGTAGAAGAATATTATATAAAAATACAAAATGCTTTTCATTGTGTGTGTGTGTGTTAGTTGCTCAGTTCTGTCTGACTCTTTGTGACCCCATGCACTGTAGCCCACCACGCTCCTCTGTCCATGGAATTTTCCAGCAAGAATACTGGAGTGGGTCACTGTTCTCTCCTCCAGAAGGTCTTCCCAACCCAGGGATCGAGCCAAGGTCTCTTGCATTGCAGGCAGATTCTTTACCATCTGAGCCACCAGGGAATCCTGCTTTTCCTATTACCTAACATTATCTCTTCTTTCCTCCTGTTAATCTTTTTTTGGGGGGAGGGTGGGGTCGGGTGGGGAGGGAGGGGAGCAGGCGGGCCACTTCTATTGGTCTTTCATTTGTCCATTTTCATCCATCTTTGTTCTTTGGCCCGTGTGGGCCTCCCATCGCGGTGGCCTCTGTTGTCACGCAGAGTACCGGCTCGGCAATTGAACACATTGGTCCAGCCGCTCCGTGGCACGTGGGATTTTCCCAGGCCAGGGATCGAACTGGCGCCCCTTGCACTGCAAGGTGGTGTCCTTACCCACTGGACCACCAGGGGAAGCCCTCTTTGCACCTTTTGACCTACCCTGAATTCTTCCCTTTGTTGGTAGCTTCTTAGTTCTGAATTTGTTACCAGGACTTCCTATTAAGATAACTCATGCCAGCTGGTACTGGCCAGGGTGGGTGTTTTCAGTCAGTTATTCCTCTAACAGAACCTCGCCATGACATTAACCTCTCTGTGCCTTCAGTCACTTTTCTTTTTTTTCCCCGTGCATTGAATATTTATTAAAGTAAAAAGGAGTAGAGAAAGCTTCCAGCAAAAGGCATTGGAAGTGGGTAGGAGAGTACCCCGCTTTGCAAGTCTAGGCGGGACATTATGTACTTTTGACAATAGAACAAAAAACTATTTTAAGGTTGTAAAGCTCTTACTAGACCCACACCCACAACATGCATCTTGAGATAATGAACATAGGCATGAGATTAGCCTAAAGGAACAGGTTCCTGTTAAGAAAGAGAAGCATGACCTCCAGCACCGCTGTTACAATCGTTCAGTTTAGTTTAGTCACTCAGCAGCCTCTGACTCTTTGCAACCCCAAGGACGGCAGCACGCCAGGCTTCCCTGTCCTTCACCATCTCCCAGAGCCTGCTCAAACTCATGGCCATTGATTCAGCGATGCCAACCAACCATCTCATCCTCTGTCATTCCCTTCTCCTTCTGCCTTCTATTATTCCCAACATCAGGGTCTTTTCCAATGAGCCATCTCTTGGCATCAGGTGGCCAAAGCATTGGAGCTTCAGCTTCAGCATCAGTCCTTCCAACGAATATTCAGAGTTGATTTCCTTTAGGATTGACTGGTTTTGAAAGTGTTCAACCTTAATTTCAGACTTAAACCCAGGGCCCAGACTTCATCAAATCTGCTTGGAACATGAACCCATGCAGCCGGGACTCAAAATCAGCCGAAAGCCTGGTAATTAAAATCACTCACCCAATGTCTGGACCCACTGAGGTTCAGGTTCTTCATGTCTCTTTGCAGAGAAGAATTCAGCGAGAAACAAAGTGATAGGATAGAGGAAGCACACTCCAACAGATTGGTCCAGCCGCTCCGTGGCACGTGGGATTTTCCCAGGCCAGGGATCGAACTGGCGCCCCTTGCACTGCAAGGTGGTGTCCTTACCCACTGGACCACCAGGGGAAGCCCTCTTTGCACCTTTTGACCTACCCTGAATTCTTCCCTTTGTTGGTAGCTTCTTAGTTCTGAATTTGTTACCAGGACTTCCTATTAAGATAACTCATGCCAGCTGGTACTGGCCAGGGTGGGTGTTTTCAGTCAGTTATTCCTCTAACAGAACCTCGCCATGACATTAACCTCTCTGTGCCTTCAGTCACTTTTCTTTTTTTTCCCCGTGCATTGAATATTTATTAAAGTAAAAAGGAGTAGAGAAAGCTTCCAGCAAAAGGCACTGAAAGGTGGTAGGAGAGTACCCCGCTTTGCAAGTCTAGGCGGGACATTATGTACTTTTGACAATAGAACAAAAAACTATTTTAAGGTTGTAAAGCTCTTACTAGACCCACACCCACAACATGCATCTTGAGATAATGAACATAGGCATGAGATTAGCCTAAAGGAACAGGTTCCTGTTAAGAAAGAGAAGCATGACCTCCAGCACCGCTGTTACAATCGTTCAGTTTAGTTTAGTCACTCAGCAGCCTCTGACTCTTTGCAACCCCAAGGACGGCAGCACGCCAGGCTTCCCTGTCCTTCACCATCTCCCAGAGCCTGCTCAAACTCATGGCCATTGATTCAGCGATGCCAACCAACCATCTCATCCTCTGTCATTCCCTTCTCCTTCTGCCTTCTATTATTCCCAACATCAGGGTCTTTTCCAATGAGCCATCTCTTGGCATCAGGTGGCCAAAGCATTGGAGCTTCAGCTTCAGCATCAGTCCTTCCAACGAATATTCAGAGTTGATTTCCTTTAGGATTGACTGGTTTTGAAAGTGTTCAACCTTAATTTCAGACTTAAACCCAGGGCCCAGACTTCATCAAATCTGCTTGGAACATGAACCCATGCAGCCGGGACTCAAAATCAGCCGAAAGCCTGGTAATTAAAATCACTCACCCAATGTCTGGACCCACTGAGGTTCAGGTTCTTCATGTCTCTTTGCAGAGAAGAATTCAGCGAGAAACAAAGTGATAGGATAGAGGAAGCACACTCCACAGACAGAGTGTGGGCCATGGCAGAGTAAATCCAATGGCCCCGAAAACATGGAGTTCTTAGCTTTTATGGGCTCGGTAATTCCATATGCTAATAATTGGGAGGATTATTCCAGCTCTTAGGGAAGGGACGGAACTGTCATGGTGCCTCTGGGTGTGTCATTTAGCTTGCTGACTGAGGATCAAGGTCTGGTCTGCCATCTTGGACCCATTTGATTTGAATGGGTTTATGCTGTGTCCTTGGGTTGTCAATCTTTTCAAAAATTGTGCCCTGACCCTTTCCCTCCTAACCCTTACAGTTTGATCTCCTTGCAGTTCAAGGGACTCTCAAAAGCCTTCTCCAACACCATAGTTCAAAGGCGTTGATTCTTTGGTTCTCAGCCTTCTTTTCTTCTTTTTTTTTTTTTTTTTTAATTTTTATTTTACATTTTACTTTTCAGAGTTTTGTTGTTTACAGATATGTATGATCCCATATTAGTCATATCTCTGTCCCCCCCATCCCACCCCTCCAGGCCGTTGCACAGCACCCCTGCTGGATCCCCTTTTCTCACAGCGCAATGACAATAGCTACTTTTCTCCAACACCACAGTTCAAAGGCATCGATTCTTTGGTGCTCAGCCTTCTTTATGGTCCAACTCTCACATCCATACATGACTGCTGGGAAAACCATAGCTTTGACTATATGGACTTTTGTTGGCAAAGTGATGTCTTTGTTTCTCGAATACCCTGTCTAGGTTTGTCATAGCTTTTCTTCCAAAGAGCAAGCATCTTTTAAATTCATGACTGTAGTCATCATCCACAGTGATTTTGAAGCCCAAGAAAATAAAGTCTGTCATTTGCCATGAAGTGATGGGACCAGATACCATGATCTTCATTTTTTGAATGTTGAGTTTTAGGCCAGCTTTTTCACTCTTCTCTTCCACCTTCATCAAGAGGCTTTTTTTTTTTTTTTAATTGCTTTCTGTTGTTGTAGCTGATTTCTAGGAAACAGATTCACAGAGGGACAGAGCTGATAGCCCATTGGCAGAGTCTCCTCTTAGCCAAGGACCCTGACTGAATTTGGTGACAACCATTTATACCCAAAGTATATGTGTCCAAGCCCACCTCCCCAAATCCCTCAAAGTTTTCCCATAAACATTGTCATGAAGAAGGTGATCACAGGTTACATTCCAACATGATGTCTGGTTTCAATCAGCATAGAATGATTAGGTACATTTACAATTGATGATCAATCTTTAAATGACAGTGTGTTTTTCTTAGCCCTGGGAAGCTGAAGTTCGGAGTTATCTCTGATTTAGATGCCAGACCTATTTCCTTATCATATACATGTCTGGTGGGCTATTAGTTCTTTATCTCTGGGACTATGTCTTCTGTCCCTACGGTTACATCATTTTAGGCATAGCTCAAAGTTCACTGTGGCCACAGGGAAAGTTCTCTTATGAGGTGAACTTGTAAGTTCCTGTATATCTCTTAGGAGGAGTTTGTTCTTTCCCTCCTTCACTGTCATAAGGGTGGGTGGTATCATCTGCATACCTGAAGTTAGTGATATTTCTCCTGGCAATCTTGACTCTAGCTGGTGCTTTGGAGAGACATGCTCTGTGCTTACTAACTGCCTATTCCCAATAGCAAGCTCTGCCTGGGAGGGTACTGCTGGCTGTTGGAGCAATTATTCTTTGTCCTCACTGTCTGGTACTGTGCCTGCAGGTCCTTACATGGTTTTCCAGCCTAAGTTATGACAAGAGATGGATCTGGATTCTTGCTTGGTGTATGCACTAAGAATGGGGTATGAGAAGTCCCCAGTGATATCTTATTTGGGCCAAAATGTCCTACCAGACGAGAGGTGCTGGGTCATTGAGAGCTAATTGGCACAGTGTGAAAGGGACATGGGGAAATCTTCTTGGAAAGGGAAGTAGGGATGGTTACCTTTAGAGGGGTAGAGGAATAATCTATCCTGATTTGGATAGAGGATAATTTGGGAGAACTATGCCATACTTGGTACAAGTGCTTCAAATCTAATGTTGGAAATTGCCAAAATGGCTGTAAGAAATCCAGCCCGACGGAAATGTATGGGCTGCCATTAGGAAAGAAAAGTCAAAAAGCATTACTGAGGATGTTATTGACCAGGAACTCATAGAAACACAAAAGCGAAGTCATAGGGGTTTTGAGAATTGAAGAAATGAAGCATGTCTTGTAAGGTAGAAAGAAAATTAGAAGATTGAAATTCACAAAATTTGTCTTTGTAGTCCACAATGACCCCTCAGTCTGAATTTAGACAAGGGGCACCTTGCCTGAGACCCATAAACATTGTCATGAAGAAGGTTACATTCCTACATGATGTCTGGTTTCAATCAGCATAGAATGATTAGGTACATTTACAATTGATGATCAATCTTTAAATGACAGTGTGTTTTTCTTAGCCCTGGGAAGCTGAAGTTCGGAGTTATCTCTGATTTAGATGCCAGACCTATTTCCTTATCATATACATGTCTGGTGGGCTATTAGTTCTTTATCTCTGGGACTATGTCTTCTGTCCCTACGGTTACATCATTTTAGGCATAGCTCAAAGTTCACTGTGGCCACAGGGAAAGTTCTCTTATGAGGTGAACTTGTAAGTTCCTGTATATCTCTTAGGAGGAGTTTGTTCTTTCCCTCCTTCACTGTCATAAGGGTGGGTGGTATCATCTGCATACCTGAAGTTAGTGATATTTCTCCTGGCAATCTTGACTCTAGCTGGTGCTTTGGAGAGACATGCTCTGTGCTTACTAACTGCCTATTCCCAATAGCAAGCTCTGCCTGGGAGGGTACTGCTGGCTGTTGGAGCAATTATTCTTTGTCCTCACTGTCTGGTACTGTGCCTGCAGGTCCTTACATGGTTTTCCAGCCTAAGTTATGACAAGAGATGGATCTGGATTCTTGCTTGGTGTATGCACTAAGAATGGGGTATGAGAAGTCCCCAGTGATATCTTATTTGGGCCAAAATGTCCTACCAGACGAGAGGTGCTGGGTCATTGAGAGCTAATTGGCACAGTGTGAAAGGGACATGGGGAAATCTTCTTGGAAAGGGAAGTAGGGATGGTTACCTTTAGAGGGGTAGAGGAATAATCTATCCTGATTTGGATAGAGGATAATTTGGGAGAACTATGCCATACTTGGTACAAGTGCTTCAAATCTAATGTTGGAAATTGCCAAAATGGCTGTAAGAAATCCAGCCCGACGGAAATGTATGGGCTGCCATTAGGAAAGAAAAGTCAAAAAGCATTACTGAGGATGTTATTGACCAGGAACTCATAGAAACACAAAAGCGAAGTCATAGGGGTTTTGAGAATTGAAGAAATGAAGCATGTCTTGTAAGGTAGAAAGAAAATTAGAAGATTGAAATTCACAAAATTTGTCTTTGTAGTCCACAATGACCCCTCAGTCTGAGGGGAGTTGCCTATCACAGACAAGGGGCACCTTGCCTGAGAAGCCTTCCCAGGGCTCTGTGTATATCCTTGTTCCTCAGGCCATAGATGAAGGGGTTCAGCATAGGGGTGACCACGGTGTACATTACTGAGGAAATGGAGCTTCTCCAGGAAGAATGGGTCACAGCAGAAGAGAGATAGACCGACATGCTTGTCCCATAGAATAAAGAAACCACAGAGAGGTGAGACCCACAGGTGGAAAATGCTTTATATTTTCCTTCTGCAGAGGACATTCTCATCAGAGAGGTGACAATTCTGGAGTAAGAGAAGAGGATTCCAGTGAGGGGAAATATACCCAGAATGGCAGTGGCCACATACAAGCAGATGTTGTTGATGAGGGTGTCAGAGCAAGCCACCTTGATAATCTGAGCCAGTTCACAGAAGAAATGTGGGATTTCAGTGCCTCTACAGAAGGTCAGCCGCCTCAAAAGTAGGGTATGAAGCAGGGAAACCCAGAAAATGATGAACCAACACATCAGAACTAGGAAGCAACAGAGACGTGGGTTCATGATGACCATGTAGTTCAGGGGGTGGCAGATGGCCACCAACCGGTCATAGGCCATCACAGTCAGGATTAAACTATCTACTACAGCAAAAATCATAAAAAAGTACACCTGAGTGAAACATCCTGTGTAGGAGATGTCTTTGTTCTGGGTCTGGATGTTCACGAGTGTCTTTGGGACAGTGGTAGAAATGAAACAGATGTCCACGAAGGACAGGTTGGCAATGAAGAAGTACATGGGGGTGTGGAGGTGGGGGTCAGAGCTGATGGCCAGGATGATGAGCAGATTGCCAAGCACGGTGATCAGGTACATGGGCAGTAACACTCCGAAGAGGAGGCGCTGAAGTTCAGGATCGTCTGAGAGACCCAGGAGGAGGAAGGTTGATACTCCTGTCTGGTTTCCTGCTCCCATGTAGCTGGTGTGTCTGTTGGTGGGAAGGAGTCAAATGAAAGGTTCAGCCAATAGGCAAATGGTACCTCAGCTAGGCATCACCTTGATGATTCCTCCTTTAGGTTGATATCCTTCACCCTCTCTTAGTCCTTCCAATGTCAGTGAATCACCTGGCCCCAAAGCAGACAGTTTTTTATTTTAAATGCATTTATCTGTTTTAAAATATAACATAAAAATTATCTCCTACTCACTGTTTCTATTTTTTTTTTTTTTGGTACAGCAAAGTGATGTATATACATTTTTTTTCCCCACACTGTGCAACCTGCGATATCCTATTTCCCCAATCAGAAGTGGAGCCCAGGTCCTTGGCAGTGAAAGTACAGAGTCCTAAACTGGACCCCCAGGAATTCCCAATACATTTTTAAAAATATTCTTTTATAATAGTTACTAAGACATGGATTCTCAACTTAATAAACTTAATTCTCTGATCTGATGCTTCCTATTGCTCTGATAGTTAATTTTCAAGTGTCTTAAGTCCCTAGTATTTTTTTTATTGATGCTTTATTTATTTTCATCCATCTTTATTCTTTAGCCTATGTGGGCCTCCCATTGCAGTGGCCTCTCTCCTTGCAGAGCACCAGCTCTGGGTGCATGCGCTCCAGAGCACTGGGTCATAATTGGACACACCAGTCCAACTGCTCCACAGCATATGGGATCTTCCCAGGCTAGGGATCTAACCAGTGTCCCTTGCACTGCAAGGCTGACTCTTTATGCACTGGACCACCAGGGAAGTCCCCTAGTATTTTTTATTTCTAAAAATATGTTTACTGCTAGTAATGACTTTGTGAAGATTAAAAATGCTTTTGCGCATGTAAGATCTCAGTAAGCAGTACCTATTATTATTACAATCTATTACTTTTATGACAATTATTTTGATACATAACTCTCCCAAAGTATGATGTAGAGATGCCATTTAGAAAATGGGATCTTGAGTTAGAATTCCTAGAATAGAATTTAATCCACCAAGATCTGTGTGACCTTGACAAAGTTGTTTAATCTTTCTTAGCTACAGATACTTTGCCTCTAAAATGAGAGTTATAATCATGTCCAGCACTGTAAGACTGATGAGTAAATTAGATGAGATGATGCATGTGATTTCTCTAGTGTGGTTCTTATGACATACTGCAGACATTTGATAAATGTGAGCTTCTTACAAAGCAATACACCTGTCTTGTGTTATCACTATCACTATTGCTGATCATGATTCCCTTTAATCAGGGAAGCCACTAGAGATGGAATTCTGATCATTATAAACACAACAGGTCTGTTAGCCTCATGGATCCCATGCAACGCTTGTAGTAAATGACAACCCCTATGACTCCCTCGGTTTCAGATACTACTTTCCAGGTGGATTCTCCCAAGAAGAGGGAAAAGTATGTCAACTACACACATAACTGAAAGTGTTAGTCGCTCAGTCATGTCTGATTCTTTGAACTGAAAATGTAATTTCCCCAGTCATGTCTAATTCTTTGCGACTCCAGGGGCTGTAGCCCCACGAGGCTCCTGGAATTCTCCAGGCAAGGGAATTCTCTTGCCATGGAATCCTCCAGGCAAGAATACTGGAGTGGGTAGCCATTCCCTTCTCCAGGGGATCTCCCTGACCCAGGGATCAAACCCAGGTCTCTTGCACTGCAGCCAAATTGTTTATCACCTGAGCCAACAGGGAAGCCCACACACATAAGAGGCATAAACAACAGTATAAAGCCATAAAATAAAATGCAATGCACATTATATATAGGCTCATATATAATGCTATTGAGTGGAAATGTGTTCTATTAAAAAATCAGCATGGTCTAGAGTCCGTGTTCTTTTTTTCTTTTCTTTTTTTTTTTTTAATTTATTCATTTATTTGGCTGCACTGGGTCTTAGTTGCAGTATGTGGGATCTACTTCCCTGACCAGGGATTGAACCCAAGCTCAGAGTCTTAGCTGCTGAACCACCAGGGAAGTCCCTAAAGTCCGTGTTCTTGAACTGTTGAAGCCCACTCACTCTAGAGCCCGTGTTCTGCAACAAGAGAAGTCACTGCAATGAGAAGCCCTGGCACTGCAATGTGAGAGTATCCCCCACTCAGTGCAATTAGAGAAAACCTGTAGACAGGGGTGAAGACCCATTGCAGCCAAAAAATCACTTAATTAAAAAAAAATCAGCATAGTTAATTGCAAAAGAAGTGATCAACTTACAATTTATAATGGTTAATTGTAAAAGAATGATAAAATATTCAAAGTTTCTATAAAATAAATCAAACAAATTATTCTTAAAAAGAGGCAAATTTAAGATGCATATAAGTATTTACATGTCAGAACTCATGACCGTTTTTGCTCATCATTGTTTTTCAGGGACTTAAGTGATGTCTGGCTAACAGTAGGTGTTTAACACATGCAAATGCTAGATATAAAGAATAATACCAAAAG
Organism: Tragulus kanchil; assembly: GCA_022376925.1. Taxonomy (NCBI): domain Eukaryota; kingdom Metazoa; phylum Chordata; class Mammalia; order Artiodactyla; family Tragulidae; genus Tragulus; species Tragulus kanchil. The sequence goes on from JAIOJX010000029.1 coordinate 9,610,802, forward strand.
CATCATTGTAACACAAAGAAGGAAACTTCAAAGCTAATTATAGGCCTGAACAAGATAGAACAGTAAAATTAAACTGCATTCATATATATTAATATTTTAAAAGAGAAATATATCATGGTCAAGTAACTCCTGCTCTAGGAATGGATATCTGACTTAGATCTAGAAAGTTTGCTTTCAGTTTGTAATTCATCTTAACACTAGGTCAATGAAGAGGATTCATAACCTTAATTATAGTTGAAAATGCACTTGAGGAAATATAAGAGCCATTACTGTGGTTAGTAGCCAGAACAGAGCCTCTTGCTAAATTAGGACCGTTTCTTAACGCAATAAAGAAGAGGTATTTTAAAACTGCAGCCAACAGGATATTCTACAGTAAAACATTATATATTTGTAATAAATTCATGAAGAGGACAAGGTAGTCTATTCCAACTCCAATCACTTGATATTCTCTTAATAAAGAGAACAGTAAAATGAGAAAATGGAATTAACCTGAGTTATTACCAAATGACAGTAATAAGTACACTGTAGGTGACACTGTGGATGCATTAAAGGGTCTAAGGTGAAAGAACAATATCAATAGACAGCAGGTCGTATGAGGAAGTCAAATCTGAAAGCATAAATAGGGGGGTATCAAAAATCCAGTCACATGAGGAACAAAATTGAAAATACCTCTGGTAATAAATCTCCAGTAAGTAGTTAAAGAATAAATCCTTGCACACAGGAAATCTAAGAGGAGCCTACGTTTGTGGAAAAGACTGGAGGATCTCTGGCAGATAACTCATTGGCGAGAGGGTCTAGGTTCCAAAAAAAATAAAAGGAAGAAAGAAAAAAAAGAGGACTGGGTTTAGTAGAAACTAAAGTACCTACAAACTACCTGCTTCACTGTCACAGACTAAATAACTATGGACTGTCCCAGTCTCATTATTCTAGAGGTAAAGTACAGTACCCACCATCTCTTTGTTTCCTTCTTGCTCCATGAGTCTTAAGTGAGACATGTTCTTTGATGGTCATCAGTGGAGTTTTCTAGTCTCAGAGGTTTGTCCCAGGGAAACCCATTTGGGTTTTCACTGTGGCTGGGATCAGAGAATTACAGTGAAGGGCAAAAGGGACATGGTATTGTCATCTCAAGGGTTGAATTCTCAAGGCACCTTATTAAATGAATTATTCTAGTGACTTTACTCTTTCTAAACAACTCAGCCCCCTTGAGGTACAGAGATTAAAAAAATGGAAACATTTCAGCCATCACTGTGTGTGTGTAGGCAGTAGTGAGGGAAGAAGGTATGTTCTCCAAGGAGAAATCCTTTCTTTGATTTGACTTAAAAGTGACAAGGCATTCCCTGTTAGTCGCTCAGTCATGTCTGACTCTGTGACTCCACCGACTATAGCCCATTAGCCTCCTCTGTCATGGAATTCTCCAGGCAAGAATACTCGAGTGGGTAGCCATTCCCTTTTTCAGGGGACTTTCCCAACCCAGGGATCTAACCTGGATCTCCTGCATTGCAGGCGGATTCTTTACCATCTGAGCCACCGGGGAGGGAATGTATAATTTCTACCAGAACCAAAACATGGTAGCCTTTCTTGGTGTCAGGGAAGTCTCCATTTATTACCTCTAAATAGAGGGGTAGGGGCATCTAGTTCTCTTGTACAAAGTGTCCTGGGGCTTGTGAACATAGTAATGCCCATTGTGAACTCTTCAACTGATCCAGAAATCACTCCACAGTCAGAAGTGTCACTAAACACACCCACGTGGCATGAAAGTACCAAGCACTTTGAGAAGTGGTAGAACCCACTTCCCTACCCCCCTTCTTTGGAGAGGTTATGTCTGACAGGGACTTGGATACCTTGAATATTCCTTGGAAGGACTAATGCTGAAGCTGAAGCTCCGATACTTTAGCCACCTGATGCAAAGAGTTGCACCCTAGAAAAAGACCCTGATGCTGGGAAAGACTGAAGGCAAAAGGAGACGGGGGTGGCAGACAATGAGATGGTTAGATGGCATCACTGACTCAATAGGCATGAACCTGAGCAAACTCCGGGAGACAGTGGAGGACGGAGAAGGCTGGCATGCTGTAGTCCATTGGGTCGCAGAGTTGGACATAACTTAGTGACTGAACAGTACACTACAGGGGGCACGGTCATGGAGACTGACTAGATGGTTGCCCCACTGTGAACGTAACAGTAGATGGGAACAGGTCTGACTGTCTACCAGCTTCATGTTTGTCTGTTCTAACCCATTCTATTTTTTTTTTCATATTTATTTATTTTGGGTCATGGGCTTCAGAATGCAGGCTCAGTATTTCTGGTGCACAGGCTTAGTTCCCCCATAGCATGTGGGGATCTTCCCAGACCAGGGATTGAATCAGAGTCCCCTGCATTGCAAGGCAAACTCTTTAACCACTAGTCTGGGAAGCCCTGTTCTAACCCATTCTATTTTGGACTTGGTTGTCTCCATCAGCCCCCAGTGGGGCCATCCATTGAGTTTCACATTGGCTCTATCCTCCCGCCTTTTCTTCCTCTGGACTGCTTAGTCACTTATCACATAAAGAGTGGCCAGGGGCTTCCCTGGTAGCTCAGCGGTGAAGAGTTTGCCTGCCAATGCAGGAGACATGAGTTCAATCCCTGATCTGGAAAGATCCCACGTGTCTCGGAGCAACTAAGCCCATGAGCCACAATTATTGAGCCTGTGCTCTAGAGCCTCAGAGCCACAACTATTGAGCCCTTGTGCTGCAACTACTGAAGCCCATGTGCCCTAGAGCCCAAGTTCTACAGCAAAGAGTCACCGCAACAAGATCCCACATGCTGTGGAGCAACTAAGCCTGTGAGCCACAGCTATGGAGCCTGTGCTCTAGAGCCTCGGAGCCACAACTATTGAGCCCTTGTGCTGCAACTACTGAAGCCTGTGAGCCCTAGAGCCCAAGTTCTACAAGAGAGTCACCATAACAAGAAGCCTGCTCACCTCAGCTAGAGAGTAGCTCCCACTCCCTGCACTAGAGAAGAGCCTGTGGTAGCAGTGAAAACCCAGAATAGGGCTTCCCTTGTGGCTCAGTGGGTAAGAACCCGTCTGCCAATGCAGAAGACACAGGTTCGATCCCTGATCCGGGAAGATCCCACATACCACAGAGCAGCTAAACCCACACATCAACAAAGACCCAGCCAAAAATAAACAAATTAAAGGTTAAAAAAAAAAAGAAAAGGAAAAAAAAAAAAACCCAGAATAGCCAGAAATAAATAAATAAACAAATAAGTTAAAAAAAAAAAGAGTGGCCAGGGAATCCTCAGATTCCCTGGGGATTGGGAGATTCCTGTTTTTGAGAGGTTGAGGCAGCTGAACTTTTGAGGCTACTAACCTAACTATTCAGGAAACCTATAGGACTGAACCTACATGGCGATATTTTAAAATGCTGTTTTCTGTTAGATGTTTTATTCAGTTTTTTTTTTTCCTTTTTTCTGTGACTACCGAGCAGTTCAGTTTTTTATGTTTATTTTTTACTCAATACATCTTTCAGTTCAGAGTCTGGATTTAGTCGTAATTTAAAAATCTAGCCCTTTAAAAATCTGATTTTTAAAATTGGTTAGTTGATTTAAAGTGTCTATTCTAAATACATGGCTCAGATATATAAATTAATGAAACCTCACACACATAAAGAACCTTCTATATTGTGTATTTATTGATCTGGATGGCCAGGGCTTCCTGGTACGCCTTTTCTTCCTCTGGACTGCTTAGTCACTTATCACATAAAGAGTGGCCAGGGGCTTCCCTGGTAGCTCAGCGGTGAAGAGTTTGCCTGCCAATGCAGGAGACATGAGTTCAATCCCTGATCTGGAAAGATCCCACGTGTCTCGGAGCAACTAAGCCCATGAGCCACAATTATTGAGCCTGTGCTCTAGCGCCTCAGAGCCACAACTATTGAGCCCTTTTGCTGCAATTCCTGAAGCCCCTTTGCCCTGGGGCCCAAGTTCTACAGCAAAGAGTCACCGAACAAGATCCCACATGCTGTGGAGCAACTAAGCCTGTGAGCCACAGCTATGGAGCCTGTGCTCTAGAGCCTCGGAGCCACAACTATTGAGCCCTTGTGCTGCAACTACTGAAGCCTGTGAGCCCTAGAGCCCAAGTTCTACAAGAGAGTCACCATAACAAGAAGCCTGCTCACCTCAGCTAGAGAGTAGCTCCCACTCCCTGCACTAGAGAAGAGCCTGTGGTAGCAGTGAAAACCCAGAATAGGGCTTCCCTTGTGGCTCAGTGGGTAAGAACCCGTCTGCCAATGCAGAAGACACAGGTTCGATCCCTGATCCGGGAAGATCCCACATACCACAGAGCAGCTAAACCCACACATCAACAAAGACCCAGCCAAAAATAAACAAATTAAAGGTTAAAAAAAAAAAGAAAAGGAAAAAAAAAAAAACCCAGAATAGCCAGAAATAAATAAATAAACAAATAAGTTAAAAAAAAAAAGAGTGGCCAGGGAATCCTCAGATTCCCTGGGGATTGGGAGATTCCTGTTTTTGAGAGGTTGAGGCAGCTGAACTTTTGAGGCTACTAACCTAACTATTCAGGAAACCTATAGGACTGAACCTACATGGCGATATTTTAAAATGCTGTTTTCTGTTAGATGTTTTATTCAGTTTTTTTTTTTCCTTTTTTCTGTGACTACCGAGCAGTTCAGTTTTTTATGTTTATTTTTTACTCAATACATCTTTCAGTTCAGAGTCTGGATTTAGTCGTAATTTAAAAATCTAGCCCTTTAAAAATCTGATTTTTAAAATTGGTTAGTTGATTTAAAGTGTCTATTCTAAATACATGGCTCAGATATATAAATTAATGAAACCTCACACACATAAAGAACCTTCTATATTGTGTATTTTATTGACCTGTGACTCTATGAGAGGCATGGTCAGCCAAGCCTGTTTAGAATCTCTTTTTCCTTAGAAATGGCACTTTAAGGGCTTCCCTGGTGGTCCAGTGGGTAAGAACACCGCCTTGCAGTGCAAGGGGCGCCAGTTCGATCCCTGGCCTGGGAAGATCCCATGTGCCGCGGAGCGGCTGGACCGATGTGTCCAATTACCGAGCCGGGGCTCTGGAGCGCATGCGCCCAGAGCTGGTGCTCTGTGACAACAGAGGCCACTGCGATGGGAGGCCCACATGGGCCAAAGAACAAAGATGGATGAAAATAGACAAATGAAAGACCAATAGAAGTAGCCCGCCTGCTCCCCTCCCTCCCCACCCCACCCCCCAAAATAAATAAATAAATAAATCTTAAAAAAAAAAGAAATGGCACTTTAAGAGGGTTCTATAAATCATCTGTATAATCTTCCATAATTTTTTACTGTGATAAAATATACATCACATATTATTTACTCTCAACCATTTAAAGCATGTAGTTCGGGATTTTCCTGCTGGTTCGGTGGTTAAGAATCCGTCTGCCAAAAGAGGGGACATGGGTTCAATCCCTGGTCCAGGAGAATTTCACATGCTTCGGGGCAACTGAGCCCGTGCATCAACTACTAAAGCCCGAGTGCTCTAGGGCCCGTGCTCCACTTCAAGAGAAGCCACTGCAATCAGAGAAGCCCATGAACGGCGAACTAGGAGAGTAGCCCCTCTTGCCACTAGAGAAAGCCAGCATGTAGCAACTGAAGACCGAGCACAGCCAAAAAGAAAAAGAAACCTTAAAACAACAAAGTGTGTAGTTCAGTAGCATTAAGCACTTTCTTATTGTCATGCACCCACCACTACCATCTACCTCCAGAATTTTTTTATCATCTCAAATTGATACTTGGTACTTAAACACTAACTCCCCATTGCCCCTTTCCCTAGTCTTGGCAACATCCTCAGGTATGTGGATGAAATCACTCTAAAGGGAGAATGGGAAGTGGAACAAAAGAGCATGATGACGGACTTGCTCAATGGTCCAGTGATTAAAACTTTGCCTTCTAATGCAGAGGGTGCAGGTTTGATCCCTGGTTTGGGAGCTAAGATCCCACATGCCTCGTGGCCAAAAGAAAAACCAAAAACATAAAACAGAAGCAATCTTGTAACAAAATAAATAATAAAGATTTTAAAAAAAAAAGAGCGTGATGAGGGTAAAGGAGAATGAAAAGCCTGGCTTAAAACTCAATATTTAAAAAGAATAAGATCATGGCATCCGTTCCCATCACTTTACGGCAAACAGAAATGGAAAAGGTGGAAGCAGTGCCAGATTTCCTCTCCTGGGGCCCTAAAATTACTGTGGATAGTGACTGCAGTCACGACATTCGAAGACGATTGCTTCTTGGCAGGAAAGCTGTGACAAACCTGGACAGTGAGTTAAAAAGCAGAGACATCACTTTGCCCACAGAGATCGGCATAGTCACGGCTGTGGGCTTTCCTGTAGTCATGTATGGATGGGAGAGGAGGACAGTAAAGAAAGCAGAGCACTGAGGAATGATGCTTGCAAACTGTGGTGCTGGAAAGGACTCTTGAGAGTCCCTTGGAAAGCAAGAAGATCAAACCAGTCAATATTATAGGAAATCAACCTTGAACACTCTTTGGCAGGACTGATGCTGAAGCTTCAATACTTTGGCGATGACTGCCTTGGTTTCTTCAGGCTGTACTCTGGTGTTGTGGGGCTCTGGGTTCCCAATGCCTGCTCTCTGTCAGGGTACCTTTAGGGAGGAAGGTGTGGCTCCTTGGAACCATAGGGCAGCTTGTTCCAGCACTGTCTGGGTGTTGGCCGGGCGATATTCTTGTTATACTATCACTCGTAGATTAGGCGTATTCTAGAAGGTACAAACCTAACAAGAAAGTTAAGGATGCACAGCCTAAAGATGAATAGAATTAGAAAAGCTACTGAGAGACTAGTCAGCCAGGAGAACCAGGACCAGACATTGGTCTGTGATGTTAGTGTTTCTCTAGGTATGAGAAGATGTAAGAATTCAGGGCTCATAAAAATCTTTACCTGAAAACATCTGATTGTCTAAAGCCCTGTTCTTCCAGTTTTTCCCAGAGCAGAGTGCCTTATTTCTGATCTCCACCCTGAATTCCTTTCAGAGGGCATTGAAGGTCGGCAGCTTGCGTTAGTCATGGTTCATTCTTTAAAGAGACAGCTGGCAAGTTGCAGGGGCGTGAAAAGAAACCAAAAACATAAAACAGAAGCAATCTTGTAACAAAATAAATAATAAAGATTTTAAAAAAAAAAGAGCGTGATGAGGGTAAAGGAGAATGAAAAGCCTGGCTTAAAACTCAATATTTAAAAAGAATAAGATCATGGCATCCGTTCCCATCACTTTACGGCAAACAGAAATGGAAAAGGTGGAAGCAGTGCCAGATTTCCTCTCCTGGGGCCCTAAAATTACTGTGGATAGTGACTGCAGTCACGACATTCGAAGACGATTGCTTCTTGGCAGGAAAGCTGTGACAAACCTGGACAGTGAGTTAAAAAGCAGAGACATCACTTTGCCCACAGAGATCGGCATAGTCACGGCTGTGGGCTTTCCTGTAGTCATGTATGGATGGGAGAGGAGGACAGTAAAGAAAGCAGAGCACTGAGGAATGATGCTTGCAAACTGTGGTGCTGGAAAGGACTCTTGAGAGTCCCTTGGAAAGCAAGAAGATCAAACCAGTCAATATTATAGGAAATCAACCTTGAACACTCTTTGGCAGGACTGATGCTGAAGCTTCAATACTTTGGCGATGACTGCCTTGGTTTCTTCAGGCTGTACTCTGGTGTTGTGGGGCTCTGGGTTCCCAATGCCTGCTCTCTGTCAGGGTACCTTTAGGGAGGAAGGTGTGGCTCCTTGGAACCATAGGGCAGCTTGTTCCAGCACTGTCTGGGTGTTGGCCGGGCGATATTCTTGTTATACTATCACTCGTAGATTAGGCGTATTCTAGAAGGTACAAACCTAACAAGAAAGTTAAGGATGCACAGCCTAAAGATGAATAGAATTAGAAAAGCTACTGAGAGACTAGTCAGCCAGGAGAACCAGGACCAGACATTGGTCTGTGATGTTAGTGTTTCTCTAGGTATGAGAAGATGTAAGAATTCAGGGCTCATAAAAATCTTTACCTGAAAACATCTGATTGTCTAAAGCCCTGTTCTTCCAGTTTTTCCCAGAGCAGAGTGCCTTATTTCTGATCTCCACCCTGAATTCCTTTCAGAGGGCATTGAAGGTCGGCAGCTTGCGTTAGTCATGGTTCATTCTTTAAAGAGACAGCTGGCAAGTTGCAGGGGCCCTTCACAGCGCATTTGACCTTGCTTTGGGGTGATTTTATGGCCATTGTGTCTCAAGATGCTGGGAAGGCTCATTCTCAAGTCTAGCGAAGATTTCATTGATAGGTCACTCAGCGTGCATTACTAGACCAGGCCTTGTGAGTAGCAAAAGTCTCTGCATCATACCTGTCTTAGGCCTCTTGGTCCAGGAAAATATTCCCTCCTGTTGCTTCTTCTCATATCTAGAGCTACATTATTGTAATCATTGATTTCATATAGAACTGTATATCAATATTTTCTCATAGGCTCAGTCACACATTAAGTAGCTTAGGAGACAGTTTTCTGAAACAGTTGACATGGAACATAATATGGCTAGCAGCTAACTAGTAAGCAATTTAAATAACTTAAAACTTTTAGCAAAATAACATTATGAATTTTTTGAAAAGCTCTTATCTTATTACATTTGTCTTAGCAATTCTTCACTGGAGGTACTTTCCTTGCTGACAAACAGATATAACAATATTTAACTTATATTAAAGTCACAATGAACTTTGGGGGAAGGGGAGGAGCTGTCATGGCATCTCTGGGTGTGACATTTATTTATTTATTGGGGGTGGGGTGGGGTAGGGAGGGAGGGGGGCTGGCGGACCACTTCCACTGGTCTTTCATTTGTCCATTTTCATCCATCTTTGTTCTTTGGCCCATGTGGGCCTCCCACCACGGTGGCCCCTGTTGTCACAGAGCACCGGCTCTGGGCGCATGCGCTCCAGAGCTCCGACTCGGTAATTGGACACATTGATCCAGCCGCTCCGCGGCATGTGGGATCTTCCCAGGCCAGGGATCGAACCGGCGCCCCTTGCACTGCAAGGCGGTGTCCTTACCCACTGGACCACCAGGGAAGCCCTGGGTGTGACATTTAGCTTGCTAACTGAAGATCAAGGTCTGGTCTGCCATCTTGGATTCATTTGATTCTAATGGGTTTATGCTGTGTCCTTGGACTATGTCCTTCTTTTCAA